>JAITYX010000075.1:2890000-2892171 GCA_021018815.1 Talinum fruticosum | reverse complement strand
CCGACCTTTTATCTAATAAATGCATCCCTTCCAAGTCGGGGTTTGTTGCACGTATTAGCTCTAGAATTACTACGGTTATCCGAGTAGCAGGTACCATCAAACAAACTATAATCCCACACTTCGCCAGGGAAACACGCGTCTCCGCTTAAACTCCCATCGGCCAGATGAGTCCGCCGTCGCACCACAAGGCCAAGTGGCGCGGGTCTTGGGCGCCACACAAGCTTCCGCGGCAGCACCCGCTCTACAGGGCCCCCATCGTCCGCCCGGACGAGGGGTGGTGGTACGTCAAGCAACAGTAAAAAGGGGAAGAAAACGTGCGGCCCGTCGACCGCGGTTTTTTCCTGTGAACGCTCGTCAGCGCTGTCCCCGCTCGGGTGAGGGGGCATTCCCTCACCCACGGTGGCAACCCGCATCGTCAAGGGCCCTCGCGTCACCCGGGATAATGCTTGCCTAGCAACGATTTCCGAAAATCCGACATCCGACCCCACTGTTGCTAGTCCGCCGTCTCCCCGGTGAAACCCGGTCCAAGACACCGCTTGATTGCCACCTACCACGAGCATCGAGATTCCACACCAGGGCTGGGTGCCACGGGAAGGTTGAGGTGAGGCAGCAACGATTTTCCGAAACCCACATCCGATAGCCGACGTTCGCTGCGACTCACCCGCTCCGTAAGCGACACCCGAGCCCGGGTGGGTCCGTCATCACCCGGGATAGGGAGGGCCATGATCACCGTAGACAATGTCTTTGACGTCCTGCCACGCCATGCCATGCATGGGCGTGCTGTCGCTGACCTTGTCGCTGCCCAGGCGCCCTGCCAGACTCCTCCCTATAAAGAGTCTTAAGTGGTTGAGCAGCTCTACGAGTAGTAACCCAAAAAGGGGTGAAAAAATCATACTGGGGTTTTTTGAAGTTCCAGATTTTTGTAATTTTTTCTGAGGATACCACTGGAAAGATAATGATGTAAATTTACTAAAAATATTTTTTGGGATTTTTTGGCAACCGGAGCTATTTTTTATTATTTTTTTAGTGCAGAAAAAGGAAAAAATCCTATAAATCGTAAAAAATCCAAAAATTCCAGACAAAGCTTGATAATTCCCTAAAAATATGCAGTAAGAGGACTGCAAAGTTTCAGCAAAAACGCACGACAAAAATACGGGGTTGACAAGGGCATATTGTTCTTGACGTCGCTTTTTATGCCGAACACAAAGAAAAAATTCGTATAAATCACAGAAAAATCGGAAAATGTGATTCAAAGCTTGTTAATTCTCTAAAAATAGGGAGCAAAGGGACTGCAAAATTTGAGCAAAAACGCACGACAAAAACACGGGGATTTTTTTCAGAATGCGATTCTGGCAGCGTCCGCAACCTCGACAAGGCACTGACAACGCACTGGAAGGCCCTGGCAGGCCTGCGCGCGCCTGGACAGCGCCTGCCCACGCCTGGACAAGGCCACGCCAAGCCTTTCCACGCCCATAGCATGCCTTAGCAAGGCCATAGCATGCCATGACATGTCCTTGACACACGTTGACAAGCACTTGACACACGTTGACAAGCACCTTGACACACGTTGACAAGGTCGTGGCATACATTGACAAGTGCTTGGCTTGCCTTGGAAAGGCCATGGCAGGCCTTGGCAAGCACTAGGCATGCCTTAGCAAGGCCATGGCATGCCATGACAAGCACTTGACACACGTTGACAAGCACTTGACACACGTTGACAAGCACCTTGACACACGTTGACAAGGTCGTGGCATACATTGACAAGTGCTTGGCTTGCCTTGGAAAGGCCACGGCAGGCCATGGCAAGCACTAGGCATGCCTTAGCAAGGCCATAGCATGCCATGACAAGCACTTGACACACGTTGACAAGCACTTGACACACGTTGACAAGCACCTTGACACACGTTGACAAGGTCGTGGCATACATTGACAAGTGCTTGGCTTGCCTTGGAAAGGCCATGGCAGGCCTTGGCAAGCACTAGGCATGCCTTAGCAAGGCCATGGCATGCCATGACAAGCACTTGACACACGTTGACAAGCACTTGACACACGTTGACAAGCACCTTGACACACGTTGACAAGGTCGTGGCATACATTGACAAGTGCTTGGCTTGCCTTGGAAAGGCCACGGCAGGCCATGGCAAGCACTAAGCATGCCTTAGCAAGGCCAT
>JAITYX010000075.1:2880000-2885000 GCA_021018815.1 Talinum fruticosum | reverse complement strand
CCGCGGTCGTTCAGCCAAGCGTGTTTCGACAATGATCCTTCCGCAGTTCACCTACGGAAACCTTAGCGACGACTTCTCCTTCCTCTAATGATAAGGTTCAGTGGACTTTCGCGACTGCCGCCGGCGGCGAACCGCCCACGCCGCCGCGATCCGAACACTTCACCGGACCTATTCAATCGGTAGGAGCGACGGGCGGTGTGTACAAAGGGCAAGTGGGACGTAGTCAACGCGAGCCGATGACTCGCGCTTACTAGGAATTCCTCGTCGCGACCAACACCGTAATGATCTATCCCCATCACGAGGAAATTTCAAAGATTACCCGGGCCCGTCGGCCAAGGCTATAGACTCGTTGAATACATCGCTTGCAGCTGCGTGCGCCTGTAACATCTAAGGGCATCACGGCAATTGCTATTGCCTCAAACTTCCGTGGCCTCGGAAGGCCATAGTCCCTCTAAGAAGCTAGCCGTGAAGGGTTACCTCCACATAGCTAGTTACGCAGGCCGAGGTCTCGCTCGTTAACGGAATTAAACCAGACAAATCGCTCCACCAACTAAGAACGGCTACGCACCACCACCCATAGAATCAAGAAAGAGCTCTCATGGCCTCAATCCTACTATGTCTCTGGACCTGCAAGTTTCCCGTGTTGAGTCAAATTAAGCCGCAGGCTCCACTCCCCGGTGGTGCCCTTCCGTCAATTCCTTTAAGTTTCAACCCTTGCGACCATACTCCCGAACCCAAAACTTTGATTTCTCATAAGGTGCCGGCGGCGTCCTAAAAGCAACATCCGCCGATCCCCGGTCCGCATCGTTTATGGCTGAGACTAGGACGGTATCCGATCGTCTTCGAGCCCCCAACTTTCGCTCTGATTAATGAAAACATCCTTGGCAAATGCTTTCATAGCTTGTTCGTCTTTCATAAATCCAAGAATTTCACCTCCGACTATGAAATACTGAATGCCCCGACCGTCCCTCGTTAATCATTACTTCCGATCCCGAAGGCCAACATAATAGGACCTGAATCCTATGATGTTATCCCATGCTAATGTATCCGTGAGCGTAGGCCTCGCTTTGAGCACTCTAATTTCTTCAGTAACAGCGCTGCGTGGCACGACTCCGGCCAACTAAGGCCAGGAGCGCATCGCCGGCGTAAGGAGCAGTGGACGATCGGTGCACACCGCAAGTGCGGACCGGTCGGCCCACCCCAAGGTCCAACTACGAGCTTTTTAACCGCAACAACTTAAATATACGCTATTGGAGCCGGAATTACCGCGGCTGCTGGCACCGCACTTGCCCTCCAATGGATCCTCGTTAAGGGATTTAGATTGTACTCATTCCAATTACTCGCACTCGAAGAGCCCTGGATTGTTATTTATTGTCACTACCTCCCGTGTCAGATTGGGGTAATTTGCGCGCCCGGCGCCTTCCTTGGATGTGGTAGCCGTTTCTCAGCTCCCTCCCGAATCGAACCCCTAATTCTCCGTCACCCGTCACCACCATGGTAGGCCACTATCCTACCATCGAAAGTTGATAGGGCAGAAATTTGAATGATGCGTCGCTGGCGCAAAGGCCGTGCGATCCGTCGAGTTATCAGCGAATCATCGAGCAATGGGCAAAGCCCGCGTCGACCTTTTATCTAATAAATGCATCCCTTCCGTAAGTCGGGGTTTGTTGCACGTATTAGCTCTAGAATTACTACTATTATCCGAGTAGCAGAGTACCATCAAACAAACTATAATCGATTTAATGAGCCATTCGCAGCTTCACAGCCTCAATTAGTTCATACTTACACACGCATGGCTTAATCTTCGAGACAAGCATATGACTACCGGCAGGATCAACCAGTAGCACCCTTCAGCGTGACGCCGGCACGCTTGAGCCGCTCCGAGCCAACGGAGGGTCAACACGCACACGGCCGTCGTGCTCGTGCTTAGCATTCTTGATTGGGCATTAGCATCCACGCCGTGGACGCACGCCCGCAACACAGCTCCCCGCAGATCTCGGAGCACGCTTGGGAGGCTAGTGGCCCAAGCCGCATGCGCACGAGGCATCACGCGGTGGTCGACACCCCAGCCAAAGGCCCACCCCACACCCCATGGAGGCGCTTCTGCGCGGATGTTCATCCGATAAGGGCCGGCGCCGCTTCACGAGGCACGCAACACAGAAACCGTCCTTCGCCCGAGGCTTGCCCGCCCTCGGATCAGCTCTTTGAAGAGGATCGTCCCGTACGGTTCACCGCTCGAGCGGGGAGCCCGCCAACACAAACGAATCCAAATGCAACTCACGCATCCCCACGTGACGCCGCCGAGATGCAACCCCGCACATCCCCGCCAGCGTAACATAGACTGGGAGGAATAACGAGGCGGCATTCGACAAGCACCGCCGGATGCGATAGGAACCAACCGACATCGGGACGAAAACATTTTGGGGGGCTTTTGTGAGGATGAGTGAATTTTGTAGGTCGGCTTGGTTGGACAACGCACAAGGCTGAGGCTCCCAAGCAGCAAAATCCGATTATCCAACGTGCCGCTGCTTCGCCCGCTCCCCATGCGCTGAAGGCTCCCATCGTCCGCCAACGAACGATGGGAGGGTTTTTTTTTTTTTTTTGACGGAGGGGAATCCGATGGGTGATTTTAAAAACATTTTCCGTGTGGGCTTGAAAAATCGGGCCGTGGGCGTGGCCGGAAATGAAAGAAAGGGGTGACCTCCCGTCCCCGGCACCACGGCATTCCCACCGGCAAAATCCCGACGCAAAGAGCATCACCCACGCTGCACAGCCTCATGTCGCGCCCTTGGAAGTGCTACTAGAGAAGAGCCTCCCACTCCTGGCCGTCTCCGCATCCCGTTGCACGCTCGGGGGTTTATATCGCAGCTAGGGCGAATACCCTCCCGCACCGTTCAAGCATCAACTACTAGAAGCGTCTCAGCCCCGCCTTTCACACGGATCGCCTATTCAAGACAAGCCCTCCGCCCCGGGCCATCTCCGCATCCCGTTGCACGTTCGGGGTTTATATCGCGCCTAGGGCGAATACCTCCCGCACCGCTCAAAGATCGACTACTAAGCATCAAGCCCATCCCGCGCCGCTCACCCGTCACCGCGTTTGCAACAATCATCCCACACGTTGTAGGAAACACGTCTCCGCTTAAATCCCACGGCCGATGAGTCCGCCGCCGCACCACAAAGGCCAAGGGCGCGGGTCTTGGGCGCCACACAAGTTTCGTGCAGCACCCGCCTCCACAGCGCCCCATCGTCCGCCCGGACGAGGGGTGGTGGTACGCGCTACAACGTAAAAGAGGGGAAGAAACGTGCGCCCGTCGACCGCGGTTTTTCCGTGAACGTCGTCGCCGTCCCCGCTTCGGCGAGGGGGCATTCCCCCACCCACGGTGGCAACCCGCATCGTCAAGGGCCCCTGGCGTCACCCGGGATAATGCTTGCCTAGCAACGATTTCCGAAAATCCGACATCCGACCCCACTGTTGCTAGTCCGCTGCCTCCCCGGTGAAACCCGGTCCAAGACACCGCTTGATTGCCACCTACCACGAGCATCGAGATTCCACACCAGTGGCTGGGTGCCACGGGAAGGTTGAGGTGAGGCAGCAACGATTTTCCGAAACCCACATCCGATAGCCGACGTTCGGCTGCGACTCACCCGCTCCGTAAGCGACACCCGAGCCCTGGGTGGGTCCGTCATCACCCGGGATAGGGAGGGCCATGATCACCGTAGACAATGTCTTTGACGTCCTGCCACGCCATGCCATGCATGGGCGTGCTGTCGCTGACCTTGTCGCTGCCCAGGCGCCCTGCCAGACTCCTCCCCTATAAAGAGTCTTAAGTGGTTGAGCAAGCTCTACGAGTAGTAACCCAAAAAGGGGTGAAAAAATCATACTGGGGTTTTTTGAAGTTCCAGATTTTTGTAATTTTTTCTGAGGATACCACTGGAAAGATAATGATGTAAATTTACTAAAAATATTTTTTGGGATTTTTTGGCAACCGGAGCTATTTTTTATTATTTTTTTAGTGCAGAAAAAGGAAAAATCCTATAAATCGTAAAAAAATCCAAAAATTCCAGACAAAGCTTGATAATTCCCTAAAAATATGCAGTAAGAGGACTGCAAAGTTTCAGCAAAAACGCACGACAAAAATACGGGGTTGACAAGGGCATATTGTTCTTGACGCCGCTTTTTATGCCGAACACAAAGAAAAATTCGTATAAATCACAGAAAAATCGGAAAAATGTGATTCAAAGCTTGTTAATTCTCTAAAAATAGGGAGCAAAGGGACTGCAAAATTTGAGCAAAAACGCACGACAAAAACACGGGGATTTTTTTCAGAATGCGATTCTGGCAGCGTCCGCAACCTCGACAAGGCACTGACAACGCACTGGAAGGCCCTGGCAGGCCTGCGCGCGCCTGGACAGCGCCTGCCCACGCCTGGACAAGGCCACGCCAAGCCTTTCCACGCCCATAGCATGCCTTAGCAAGGCCATAGCATGCCATGACATGTCCTTGACACACGTTGACAAGCACTTGACACACGTTGACAAGCACCTTGACACACGTTGACAAGGTCGTGGCATACATTGACAAGTGCTTGGCTTGCCTTGGAAAGGCCATGGCAGGCCTTGGCAAGCACTAGGCATGCCTTAGCAAGGCCATGGCATGCCATGACAAGCACTTGACACACGTTGACAAGCACTTGACACACGTTGACAAGCACCTTGACACACGTTGACAAGGTCGTGGCATACATTGACAAGTGCTTGGCTTGCCTTGGAAAGGCCACGGCAGGCCATGGCAAGCACTAGGCATGCCTTAGCAAGGCCATAGCATGCCATGACAAGCACTTGACACACGTTGACAAGCACTTGACACACGTTGACAAGCACCTTGACACACGTTGACAAGGTCGTGGCATACATTGACAAGTGCTTGGCTTGCCTTGGAAAGGCCATGGCAGGCCTTGGCAAGCACTAGGCATGCCTTAGCAAGGCCATGGCATGCCATG
>JAITYX010000075.1:2870000-2875000 GCA_021018815.1 Talinum fruticosum | reverse complement strand
TAGGACAAAGCGCCTGCTGCTGCCGGCGGACCGGGCACGAAGTGCACTACACTCAGGATCCTTTGGCGCAAACCTCGCGCCGGTTCAGCCACACTCGTCGTGGGAGGCGGCCGAGGCGCCTCCCCCGAGTGATATAACTTCATCCGCGGCCGTTCTCACACAAGGTGTTTCTGATAATGATCCTTCCGCAGGTTCACCTACGGAAACCTTGTTACGACTTCTCCTTCCTCTTAAAAATGATAAGGTTCAGTGGACTTCTCGCGAACGCCGCCGGGGCGGCGAACCGCCCACGCCGCCGCGGATCCGAACACTTCACCGGACCATTCAATCGGTAGGAGCGCACGGGCGGTGTGTACAAAGGGCGTGGACGTAGTCAACGCGAGCTGATGACTCGCGCTACTAGGAATTCTCGTTGAAGACCAACAATTGCAATGATCTATCCCCATCACGATGAAATTTCAAAGATTACCCCGGCCCGTCGGCCAAGGCTATAGCACTCGCTGAATACATCAGCTGTGGCGCGCGCAAGTGCGCCAGAACATCTAAGTGGCATCACAGCACCTGCTGCTGCCTCAAACTTCTCGTGGCCTGGGAAGGCCATAGTCCCTCTAAGAAGCTAGCTCGTGAAGGGTTACTCTCCACATAGCTAGTTAGCAGGCCGAGGTCTCGCTCGTTAACGGAATTAAACCGTACAAATCGCTCCACCAACTAAGAACGGCCGCCACCACCACCCATGTAATCAAGAAAGAGCTCTCACCGTCAACTTTACTATGTCCGGACTCGGCAGTTTCCCCGTGTTATCAAATTAATGCAGCTCCACTCCCGGTGGTGCCCTTTCCGTCACCCCTTTTAAGTTTCAGCCTGCGACTACTCCCGAACTCAAAAACTTCGGGAGCCATAAGGTGCCGGCGGCGTCCTAAAGCAACATCCGCCGATCCCCGGTCCGGCATCGTTTATGGTTGAGACTAGGACGGCATCTCGATCGCTCTCGAGCCCCCAACTTTCGCTCTTGATTAATGAAAACATCCTTGGCAAATGCTTGCAGCTTGTTCGTCTTTCATAAATCCAAGAATTTCACCTCCGACTATGAAATACTGAATGCCCCGACCGTCCCTCGTTAATCATTACTCCGATCCCGAAGGCCAACATAATAGGACCGGAATCCTATGATGTTATCCTATGCTAATGTATCCAGTAGCGTAGGCCTCGCTTTGAGCACTCTAATTTCTTCAAGTAACAGCGCCGTGGCACGACCCGGCCAATTAAGGCCAGGAGCGCATCGCCGGCAGTAAGGAGCATGGACGACCGGTGCACACCGCAAGGCGGACCGGTCGGCCCACCCCAAGGTCCAACTACGAGCTTTTTAACTGCAACAACTTAAATATACGCTATTGGAGCCGGAATTACCGCGTGCCGCCGGACACCGTACTTGCCCTCCAATGGATCCTCGTTAAGGGATTTGCAGATTGTACTCATTCCACCAATACCAGCACTCGGCGAGCCCGGTATCGTTATTTCTATCGTCACTACCTCCCCGTGTCAGATTGGGTAATGTGCGCCACCGGCTGGCCTTTCCTTGGATGTGGTAGCCGCTTCTCGTGCTCCCTCTCCGGAATCGAACCCCTAATTCTCCGTCACCCGTCACCACCATGGTAGGGCCACTATCCTACCATCGAAAGTTGATAGGGCAGAAATTTGACCGATGCGTCACGGGCGCAAAAAGGCCAGTGCGAACCGGCCGAGCTATCAGCGAATCATCGAGCAACGGGCAAAGCCCGCGTCGACCCTTTATCTAATAAATGCATCCCTTCCGTAAGTCGGGGTTTGCTTCGCACGTATTAGCTCTAGAATTACTACGGTTATCCGAAAGTAAAGAGTACCATCAAACAAACTATAATCGATTTAATGAGCCATTCGCAGCTTCACGAATCCTGAATTAGTTCATACTTACACACGCATGGCTTAATCTTTGAGACAAGCATATGACTACCGGCAGATCAACCGTGTAGCACCCATCGCCGACGCCGCACGCTGGAGCGCTCCGGAGCCAACGGAGGGGTCAAACACGCACACGGCCGTCGCTCTCTCAGTGCTTGGCATTTCTTGATTGGGCACAAGCATCCACGCGGTGGACGCACGCCCGCGCAGCGCAGTTCCCGCATCTCCGGAGCTACGCCTGGGAGGCTGGTGGCCCAAGCCGCATGCGCTACGTGAGGCATCACGCGGTGGTCGACGCCTGAGCCAGCGGCCCTACCCCACACCCCATGGAGGCGTCGGGCGGGGATGTTCATCCGATAAGCGGCCAGCGCTGCCTTCACGAGGCATGCAACACAGAAACCGTCCTTCGCCCAGTGGCTTGCTCCGCCCCGGATCAGCTCTTTGAAGAGGATCGTCCGCGGTACGTGCTCACCGCTTCGCAGCTGGGAGCTCCGCCAACACAAACGAAACTAAATGCAACCTCACGCATCCCCACGTGACGCCGCCAGATGCAACCCCGCACATCCCCGCCAGCGTAACATGGACAGGAGGAATAACGAGGCAGATTCCGACAAGCACCGCCGGGATGCGATAGGAACCAACCGACATCGGACGAAAACATTTTGGGGGGGCTTTTTGTGAGGATGAGTGAATTTTGTAGGTCGGCTTGGTTGGACAACGCACAAGGTCGAGGCTCCTAAGCAAAGCAAAAATCCGATTATCCAACGTGCCGCTCGTTTGCCCGCTCCCCATGCGCTGCAGTGCCCCATCGTCCGCCAACGAACGATGGGAGGGTTTTTTTTTTTTTTGATGGAGGGGAATCTGATGGGTGATTTTAAAAACATTTTCCAGGGGGCTTGAAAAATCGGGCCGTGGCGTGGCCGGAAATGAAAGAAAGGGGTGACCTCCCGTCCCCGGCACCACGGCATTCCCACCGGCAAAATCCCGACGCAAAGAGCATCACCCACGCCGCACAGCCTCATGTCGCGCCCTCGGAAGTGCTACTAGAGAAGAGCCTCCCACTCCGGCCGTCTCCGCATCCCGTTGCACGTCTGGGTTTATATCGCAGCTAGGGGCGAATACCCTCCCGTACCGTTCAGCATCAACTACTAGAAGCGTTCAGCCCCGCCTTCACACGCGATCGCCTATTCAAGACAAGCCTCCGCCCTGGCCATCTCCGCATCCCGTGCACGCTCGGGTTTATATCGCAGCCTAGGCGAATACCTCCCGCACCGTTCAGCATCGACTACTAGAAGCATCAAGCCCATCCCGCGTCGCTCACTCCGTCACCGCGTTGCAACAATCATCCCACACGTTGTAGGAAACACGTCTCCGCTTAAATCCCACGGCCGATGAGTCCGCCGTCGCACCACAAAGGCCAAGGGCGCCGGGTCTTGGGCGCCACACAAGTTTCCCGTGCAGCACCCGCCTCCACAAGCGCCCCATCGTCCGCCCGGACGAGGGGTGGTGGTACGTCAAGCAACAGTAAAAGGGGGAAGAAAACGTGCGGCCCGTCGACCGCGGTTTTTTCCTCGTGAACGCCGTCGCCGGGCTCCCGCTTCGGGTGAGGGGGCATTCCCTCACCCACGGTGGCAACCCGCATCGTCAAGGGCCCTGGCGTCACCCGGGATAATGCTTGCCTAGCAACGATTTCCGAAAATCCGACATCCGACCCCACCGTTGCTAGTCCGCCGTCTCCCGGTGAAACCCGGTCCAAGACACCGCTTGATTGCCACCTACCACGAGCATCGAGATTCCACACCAGGGCTGGGTGCCACGGGAAGGTTGAGGTGAGGCAGCAACGATTTTCCGAAACCCACATCCGATAGCCGACGTTCGTTGCGACTCACCCGCTCCGTAAGCGACACCCGAGCCCGGGTGGGTCCGTCATCACCCGGGATAGGGGAGGGCCATGATCACCGTAGACAATGTCTTTGACGTCCTGCCACGCCATGCCATGCATGGGCGTGCTGTCGCTGACCTTGTCGCTGCCCAGGCGCCCTGCCAGACTCCTCCCCTATAAAGAGTCTTAAGTGGTTGAGCAGCTCTCACGAGTAGTAACCCAAAAAGGGGTGAAAAAATCATACTGGGGTTTTTTGAAGTTCCAGATTTTTGTAATTTTTTCTGAGGATACCACTGGAAAGATAATGATGTAAATTTACTAAAAATATTTTTTGGGATTTTTTGGCAACCGGAGCTATTTTTTATTATTTTTTTAGTGCAGAAAAAGGAAAAAATCCTATAAATCGTAAAAAATCCAAAAATTCCAGACAAAGCTTGATAATTCCCTAAAAATATGCAGTAAGAGGACTGCAAAGTTTCAGCAAAAACGCACGACAAAAATACGGGGTTGACAAGGGCATATTGTTCTTGACGTCGCTTTTTATGCCGAACACAAAGAAAAATTCGTATAAATCACAGAAAAATCGGAAAAATGTGATTCAAAGCTTGTTAATTCTCTAAAAATAGGGAGCAAAGGGACTGCAAAATTTGAGCAAAAACGCACGACAAAAACACGGGGATTTTTTTCAGAATGCGATTCTGGCAGCGTCCGCAACCTCGACAAGGCACTGACAACGCACTGGAAGGCCCTGGCAGGCCTGCGCGCGCCTGGACAGCGCCTGCCCACGCCTGGACAAGGCCACGCCAAGCCTTTCCACGCCCATAGCATGCCTTAGCAAGGCCATAGCATGCCATGACATGTCCTTGACACACGTTGACAAGCACTTGACACACGTTGACAAGCACCTTGACACACGTTGACAAGGTCGTGGCATACATTGACAAGTGCTTGGCTTGCCTTGGAAAGGCCATGGCAGGCCTTGGCAAGCACTAGGCATGCCTTAGCAAGGCCATGGCATGCCATGACAAGCACTTGACACACGTTGACAAGCACTTGACACACGTTGACAAGCACCTTGACACACGTTGACAAGGTCGTGGCATACATTGACAAGTGCTTGGCTTGCCTTGGAAAGGCCACGGCAGGCCATGGCAAGCACTAGGCATGCCTTAGCAAGGCC
>JAITYX010000075.1:2862500-2865000 GCA_021018815.1 Talinum fruticosum | reverse complement strand
TTTTTTTTTTTTTGATGGAGGGGAATCTGATGGGTGATTTTAAAAACATTTTCCAGGGGCTTGAAAAATCGGGCTGTGGCGTGGCTGGAAATGAAAGAAAGGGGTGACCTCCCGTCCCCGGCACCACGGCATTCCCACCCGGCAAAATCCCGACGCAAAGAGCATCACCCACGCCGCACAGGCCTCATGTCGCGCCCTTGGAAGTGCTACTAGAGAAGAGCCTCCCCACTCCGGCCGTCTCCGCATCCCGTTGCACGTTCGGGTTTATATCGCAGCTAGGCGAATACCCTCCCGTACCGTTCAGCATCAACTACTAGAAGCGTTCAGCCCCGCCTTTCACACGGATCAGCTATTCAAGACAAGCTCCTCCGCCCCTGGTCATCTCCGCATCCCGTTGCACGTTCGGGGTTTATATCGCAGCTAGGGCGAATACCCTCCCGTACCGTTCAGCATCGACTACTAGAAGCATCAAGCCCATCCCGCGTCGCCCTCACCTGTCACCGCGTTTGCAACAATCATCCCACACGTTGTAGGAAACACGTCTCCGCTTAAATCCCACGGCCGATGAGTCCGCCGTCGCACCACAAAGGCCAAGGGCGCCGGGTCTTGGGCGCCACACAAGTTTCCCGTGCAGCACCCGCCTCCACAAGCGCCCCATCGTCCGCCCGGGACGAGGGGTGGTGGTACGTCAAGCAACAGTAAAAAGGGGGAAGAAAACGCGCGGCCCGTCGACCGCGGTTTTTTCCTCGTGAACGCTCGTCAGCGTCCCCGTTCTCGGGTGAGGGGGCATTCCCCCACCCACGGTGGCAACCCGCATCGTCAAGGGCCCTGGCGTCACCCGGGATAATGCTTGCCTAGCAACGATTTCCGAAAATCCGACATCCGACCCCACTGTTGCTAGTCCGCCGTCTCCCGGGTGAAACCCGGGTCCAAGACACCGCTTGATTGCCACCTACCACGAGCATCGAGATTCCACACCAGGGCTGGGTGCCACGGGAAGGTTGAGGTGAGGCAGCAACGATTTTCCGAAACCCACATCCGATAGCCGACGTTCGTTGCGACTCACCCGCTCCGTAAGCGACACCCGAGCCCGGGTGGGTCCGTCATCACCCGGGATAGGGGAGGGCCATGATCACCGTAGACAATGTCTTTGACGTCCTGCCACGCCATGCCATGCATGGGCGTGCTGTCGCTGACCTTGTCGCTGCCCAGGCGCCCTGCCAGACTCCTCCCCTATAAAGAGTCTTAAGTGGTTGAGCAGCTCTACGAGTAGTAACCCAAAAAGGGGTGAAAAATCATACTGGGGTTTTTTGAAGTTCCAGATTTTTGTAATTTTTTCTGAGGATACCACTGGAAAGATAATGATGTAAATTTACTAAAAATATTTTTTGGGATTTTTTTGGCAACCGGAGCTATTTTTTATTATTTTTTTAGTGCAGAAAAAGGAAAAAATCCTATAAATCGTAAAAATCCAAAAATTCCAGACAAAGCTTGATAATTCCCTAAAAATATGCAGTAAGAGGACTGCAAAGTTTCAGCAAAAACGCACGACAAAAATACGGGGTTGACAAGGGCATATTGTTCTTGACGTCGCTTTTTATGCCGAACACAAAGAAAAATTCGTATAAATCACAGAAAAATCGGAAAAATGTGATTCAAAGCTTGTTAATTCTCTAAAAATAGGGAGCAAAGGGACTGCAAAATTTGAGCAAAAACGCACGACAAAAACACGGGGATTTTTTTCAGAATGCGATTCTGGCAGCGTCCGCAACCTCGACAAGGCACTGACAACGCACTGGAAGGCCCTGGCAGGCCTGCGCGCGCCTGGACAGCGCCTGCCCACGCCTGGACAAGGCCACGCCAAGCCTTTCCACGCCCATAGCATGCCTTAGCAAGGCCATAGCATGCCATGACATGTCCTTGACACACGTTGACAAGCACTTGACACACGTTGACAAGCACCTTGACACACGTTGACAAGGTCGTGGCATACATTGACAAGTGCTTGGCTTGCCTTGGAAAGGCCATGGCAGGCCTTGGCAAGCACTAGGCATGCCTTAGCAAGGCCATGGCATGCCATGACAAGCACTTGACACACGTTGACAAGCACTTGACACACGTTGACAAGCACCTTGACACACGTTGACAAGGTCGTGGCATACATTGACAAGTGCTTGGCTTGCCTTGGAAAGGCCACGGCAGGCCATGGCAAGCACTAGGCATGCCTTAGCAAGGCCATAGCATGCCATGACAAGCACTTGACACACGTTGACAAGCACTTGACACACGTTGACAAGCACCTTGACACACGTTGACAAGGTCGTGGCATACATTGACAAGTGCTTGGCTTGCCTTGGAAAGGCCATGGCAGGCCTTGGCAAGCACTAGGCATGCCTTAGCAAGGCCATGGCATGCCATGACAAGCACTTGACACACGTTGACAAGCACTTGACACACGTTGACAAGCACCTTGACACACGTTGACAAGGTCGTGGCATAC
>JAITYX010000075.1:2852500-2857500 GCA_021018815.1 Talinum fruticosum | reverse complement strand
AGTAAAAGGGGGAAGAAAAACGTGCGGCCCGGCCGACCGCGGTTTTTTCCTAGTGAACGCCGTCGCCGTCCCCGCTTCTGGGTGAGGGGGCATTCCTCACCCACGGTGGCAACCCGCATCGTCAAGGGCCCTGGCGTCACCCGGGATAATGCTTGCCTAGCAACGATTTCCGAAAATCCGACATCCGACCCCACCGATGCTAGTCCGCCGTCTCCCGGTGAAACCCGGTCCAAGACACCGCTTGATTGCCACCTACCACGAGCATCGAGATTCCACACCAGTGGCTGGGTGCCACGGAAGGTTGAGGTGAGGCAGCAACGATTTTCCGAAACCCACATCCGATAGCCGACGTTCGTTGCGACTCACCCGCTCCGTAAGCGACACCCGAGCCCGGGTGGGTCCGTCATCACCCGGGATAGGGAGGGCCATGATCACCGTAGACAATGTCTTTGACGTCCTGCCACGCCATGCCATGCATGGGCGTGCTGTCGCTGACCTTGTCGCTGCCCAGGCGCCCTGCCGGACTCCTCCCCTATAAAGAGTCTTAAGTGGTTGAGCAAGCTTCTACGAGTAGTAACCCAAAAAGGGGTGAAAAAATCATACTGGGGTTTTTTGAAGTTCCAGATTTTTGTAATTTTTTCTGAGGATACCACTGGAAAGATAATGATGTAAATTTACTAAAAAATATTTTTTGGGATTTTTTGGCAACCGGAGCTATTTTTTATTATTTTTTTAGTGCAGAAAAAGGAAAAAATCCTATAAATCGTAAAAAATCCAAAAATTCCAGACAAAGCTTGATAATTCCCTAAAAATATGCAGTAAGAGGACTGCAAAGTTTCAGCAAAAACGCACGACAAAAATACGGGGTTGACAAGGGCATATTGTTCTTGACGTCGCTTTTTATGCCGAACACAAAGAAAAATTCGTATAAATCACAGAAAAATCGGAAAAATGTGATTCAAAGCTTGTTAATTCTCTAAAAATAGGGAGCAAAGGGACTGCAAAATTTGAGCAAAAACGCACGACAAAAACACGGGGATTTTTTTCAGAATGCGATTCTGGCAGCGTCCGCAACCTCGACAAGGCACTGACAACGCACTGGAAGGCCCTGGCAGGCCTGCGCGCGCCTGGACAGCGCCTGCCCACGCCTGGACAAGGCCACGCCAAGCCTTTCCACGCCCATAGCATGCCTTAGCAAGGCCATAGCATGCCATGACATGTCCTTGACACACGTTGACAAGCACTTGACACACGTTGACAAGCACCTTGACACACGTTGACAAGGTCGTGGCATACATTGACAAGTGCTTGGCTTGCCTTGGAAAGGCCATGGCAGGCCTTGGCAAGCACTAGGCATGCCTTAGCAAGGCCATGGCATGCCATGACAAGCACTTGACACACGTTGACAAGCACTTGACACACGTTGACAAGCACCTTGACACACGTTGACAAGGTCGTGGCATACATTGACAAGTGCTTGGCTTGCCTTGGAAAGGCCACGGCAGGCCATGGCAAGCACTAGGCATGCCTTAGCAAGGCCATAGCATGCCATGACAAGCACTTGACACACGTTGACAAGCACTTGACACACGTTGACAAGCACCTTGACACACGTTGACAAGGTCGTGGCATACATTGACAAGTGCTTGGCTTGCCTTGGAAAGGCCATGGCAGGCCTTGGCAAGCACTAGGCATGCCTTAGCAAGGCCATGGCATGCCATGACAAGCACTTGACACACGTTGACAAGCACTTGACACACGTTGACAAGCACCTTGACACACGTTGACAAGGTCGTGGCATACATTGACAAGTGCTTGGCTTGCCTTGGAAAGGCCACGGCAGGCCATGGCAAGCACTAAGCATGCCTTAGCAAGGCCATAGCATGCCATGACAAGCACTTGACACACGTTGACAAGCACTTGACACACGTTGACAAGCACCTTGACACACGTTGACAAGGTCGTGGCATACATTGACAAGTGCTTGGCTTGCCTTGGAAAGGCCATGGCAGGCCTTGGCAAGCACTAGGCATGCCTTAGCAAGGCCATGGCATGCCATGACAAGCACTTGACACACGTTGACAAGCACTTGACACACGTTGACAAGCACCTTGACACACGTTGACAAGGTCGTGGCATACATTGACAAGTGCTTGGCTTGCCTTGGAAAGGCCACGGCAGGCCATGGCAAGCACTAGGCATGCCTTAGCAAGGCCATAGCATGCCATGACAAGCACTTGACACACGTTGACAAGCACTTGACACACGTTGACAAGCACCTTGACACACGTTGACAAGGTCGTGGCATACATTGACAAGTGCTTGGCTTGCCTTGGAAAGGCCATGGCAGGCCTTGGCAAGCACTAGGCATGCCTTAGCAAGGCCATAGCATGCCATGACAAGCACTTGACACACGTTGACAAGCACCTTGACACACGTTGACAAGGTCGTGGCATACATTGACAAGTTCTTGGCTTGCCTTGGAAAGGCCATGGCAGGCCTTGGCAAGCACTAGGCATGCCTTAGCAAGGCCATAGCATGCCATGACAAGCACTTGACACACGTTGACAAGCACTTGACACACGTTGACAAGCACCTTGACACACGTTGACAAGGTCGTGGCATACATTGACAAGTGCTTGGCTTGCCTTGGAAAGGCCATGGCAGGCCTTGGCAAGCACTAGGCATGCCTTAGCAAGGCCATAGCATGCCATGACAAGCACTTCGACACACGTTGACAAGCACTTGACACACATTGACAAGCACTTAGCATGCATTGACAAGGGCTTGGCATGGCTTGACAAGGTCTTAGCATGGCATGCCTTGACAACACCATGGCATACCTTAACAAGTACTTGACACTCGTCGACAAGGGGTTTGGCATGCCTTAACTACGTCTTAGGCAGCTCCGGCATCCTCGACTGCCTTATGAAACCTCATTTTTGAGTTTGGTGTTGATTTTAGGGGGAGACCGGGAGGGGGAGGGACGAATCGAAGCGACATAGGGCTGAATCTCAGTGGATCGTGGCAGCAAGGCCACTTCGCCACTTACAATACCCCCGTCGCGTATTTGCCGTCGTCCGCAAAGGATTCAACCCGCCGCTCGGTAGGAATTGTACTCAGGCAGTGCCTCGCGGCGCATCCGCCGCGCCGGCTTAGCCTACGACACGTGCCCTTGGGGGCCGAGGCCCCTACCGCAGGTCGGCAATCGGGCGGCGGGCGCATGCGTCGCTTCTGGCCCGGACTCTCGACTTAGAGGCGTTTCAACCATAATCCAAATAAGACGGTAGCTCGCGCCACCGGCTTTTCAACCAAGCGCGATGACCAATTGTGCGAATCAACGGCTCCTCTCGTACTCAGGTTGAATTACCATCGCGACACCGTCATCAGCAGGGGTAAAACTAACCCGTCTCACGACGGTCTAAAACCTAACTTCACGTTCCCTATTGGTGGGTGAACAATCCAACACTTGGTGAATTCTCGCTTCACAATGATAGGAAGAGCCGACATCGAAGGATCAAAAGCAACGCCGCTATGAAACGCTTCGCGCTGCCACAAGCCGCTATCCCCTTGCGGTAACTTTTCTCGACACCTCTAGCTTCAAATTCCGAAGGTCTAAAGCGATCGTTAGGCCACGCTTTCACGGTTCGTGTGCCGTACCGAAAATCAGTAATCAAACGAGCTTTTTACCCTTCTCGTTCCACACGAGATTTCGTCTCGCTGAGCTCATCTTAGGACACTCCGCGTTATCTTTTAACAGACATGTGCCGCCCTGTGCCCAAACTCCCCACTCCTCGACAATGTCTCTTCCGCCTCGGATCGGCTCCGCAAAGCGAGCCTTAGGTCCAAAAAAAGAGGGGCGATGCCCCGCCTCCGACTCACGCGAGTAAGTAAAATAACGTTAAAGTAGTGGTATTTCACTTGCGCCGAAGCTCCCACTTACGCTACACCTCTCAAGTCATTTCACAAAGTTCGGACTAGAGTCAAGCTCAACAGGTCTTCTTCCCCGCCGATTCCCGCCAAGCCCGTTCCCTCGGGCCGTGGTTTCGCCGGATAGCAGACAGGGACAGTGGGAATCTCGCTAATCCATTCATGCGTCGTCACCAATTAGATGACGAGGCATTTGGCTACCTTAAGAGAGTCATAGTTACTCCCGCCGAAGCACCCGCGCTTGGCTGAATTTCTTCACTTTGACATTCGTAGCATCAAGTGTAAATCATATCAAGGCTAACATCCGCAAAGTGACCATCGCAATGCTTTGTTTTAATTAAAAGTCAGCCGGATTCCCTTGTCCGTACTCCGCCCGAGCCGATCGTTCGACGCGCCCGGGAAGGCCCCAGGAGCTGCCCTGCCCGTCCTCCGCCGGGCACGCTGGCGACCCGCTCCGCCGCGGCGAGCAGCCTCGAGCAGCTCCGCCGACCCGACGGGGTTCGGACGGGACCCCGTGCCCGCCCCGCAGCCAATCCTTTCCTTCAAGTTACGATCCATTTCGCGACTTCCCTCGCTTACATTGTTCCACGACTGCAGGCCGTTCACCTCGAGACTGGGATGCGGTTATGAGTACGACGGCGTGGTCGGCACTGGCCTCCGATTTCAAGTGGCCGCCTGGGCGCACCGACACCACGCGACGCCGCGCAGGTTTTCCACCTGCTGGACCCTACCCTCCGACAACAGCTGCTTCCTGTGGTGGGCAGCCGTTAAATGTAAAAGATAACTTTCCCGAGGCTCCCGACGTCTCCGACTCCCCCTTTCTAACGTTGCCGCCAACCGCCACGTCCTTGCCAATTTTAACCCGATTCCTTTCGAAGCTCGCGCGAAACGCGCTATCGGATCGGGCTTCCCCCGTCTCTTAGGATCGACTAACTCCATGTGCGGCAAGTGCCGCTCCACATGGAACCTTTCCCCTCTTCTCGGCCTTCAAAGTTCTCATTTGAATATTTGCTACTACCACCAAGACCCGCACCGACGGTCTGCTCCGGGCCTCTGGCTCGCGCCACAGG
>JAITYX010000075.1:2845000-2847500 GCA_021018815.1 Talinum fruticosum | reverse complement strand
CCATCCCGCGTCGCCTCACCTCGTCACCGCGTTTGCAACAATCATCCCACACGTTGTAGGAAACACGTCTCCGCTTAAATCCCACGGCCGATGAGTCCGCCGTCGCACCACAAGCGCCAAGGGCGCGGGTCTTGGGCGCCACACAAGTTTCCCGTGCAGCACCCGCCTCCACAGCGCCCCATCGTCCGCCCGGGACGAGGGGTGGTGGTACGTCAAGCAACAGTAAAAAGGGGGAAGAAAACGTGCGGCCCGTCGACCGCGGTTTTTTTCCTGTGAACGCTCGTCAGCTGTCCCCGCTTCTGGGTGAGGGGGCATTCCCCACCCACGGTGGCAACCCGCATCGTCAAGGGCCCTGGCGTCACCCGGGATAATGCTTGCCTAGCAACGATTTCCGAAAATCCGACATCCGACCCCACCGTTGCTAGTCCGCCGTCTCCCCGGTGAAACCCGGTCCAAGACACCGCTTGATTGCCACCTACCACGAGCATCGAGATTCCACACCAGTGGCTGGGTGCCACGGGAAGGTTGAGGTGAGGCAGCAACGATTTTCCGAAACCCACATCCGATAGCCGACGTTCGTTGCGACTCACCCGCTCCGTAAGCGACACCCGAGCCCTGGGTGGGTCCGTCATCACCCGGGATAGGGAGGGCCATGATCACCGTAGACAATGTCTTTGACGTCCTGCCACGCCATGCCATGCATGGGCGTGCTGTCGCTGACCTTGTCGCTGCCCAGGCGCCCTGCCAGACTCCTCCCCTATAAAGAGTCTTAAGTGGTTGAGCAGCTCTACGAGTAGTAACCCAAAAAGGGGTGAAAAAATCATACTGGGGTTTTTTGAAGTTCCAGATTTTTGTAATTTTTTCTGAGGATACCACTGGAAAGATAATGATGTAAATTTACTAAAAATATTTTTTGGGATTTTTTGGCAACCGGAGCTATTTTTTATTATTTTTTAGTGCAGAAAAAGGAAAAATCCTATAAATCGTAAAAAATCCAAAAATTCCAGACAAAGCTTGATAATTCCCTAAAAATATGCAGTAAGAGGACTGCAAAGTTTCAGCAAAAACGCACGACAAAAATACGGGGTTGACAAGGGCATATTGTTCTTGACGTCGCTTTTTATGCCGAACACAAAGAAAAATTCGTATAAATCACAGAAAAATCGGAAAAATGTGATTCAAAGCTTGTTAATTCTCTAAAAATAGGGAGCAAAGGGACTGCAAAATTTGAGCAAAAACGCACGACAAAAACACGGGGATTTTTTTCAGAATGCGATTCTGGCAGCGTCCGCAACCTCGACAAGGCACTGACAACGCACTGGAAGGCCCTGGCAGGCCTGCGCGCGCCTGGACAGCGCCTGCCCACGCCTGGACAAGGCCACGCCAAGCCTTTCCACGCCCATAGCATGCCTTAGCAAGGCCATAGCATGCCATGACATGTCCTTGACACACGTTGACAAGCACTTGACACACGTTGACAAGCACCTTGACACACGTTGACAAGGTCGTGGCATACATTGACAAGTGCTTGGCTTGCCTTGGAAAGGCCATGGCAGGCCTTGGCAAGCACTAGGCATGCCTTAGCAAGGCCATGGCATGCCATGACAAGCACTTGACACACGTTGACAAGCACTTGACACACGTTGACAAGCACCTTGACACACGTTGACAAGGTCGTGGCATACATTGACAAGTGCTTGGCTTGCCTTGGAAAGGCCACGGCAGGCCATGGCAAGCACTAGGCATGCCTTAGCAAGGCCATAGCATGCCATGACAAGCACTTGACACACGTTGACAAGCACTTGACACACGTTGACAAGCACCTTGACACACGTTGACAAGGTCGTGGCATACATTGACAAGTGCTTGGCTTGCCTTGGAAAGGCCATGGCAGGCCTTGGCAAGCACTAGGCATGCCTTAGCAAGGCCATGGCATGCCATGACAAGCACTTGACACACGTTGACAAGCACTTGACACACGTTGACAAGCACCTTGACACACGTTGACAAGGTCGTGGCATACATTGACAAGTGCTTGGCTTGCCTTGGAAAGGCCACGGCAGGCCATGGCAAGCACTAAGCATGCCTTAGCAAGGCCATAGCATGCCATGACAAGCACTTGACACACGTTGACAAGCACTTGACACACGTTGACAAGCACCTTGACACACGTTGACAAGGTCGTGGCATACATTGACAAGTGCTTGGCTTGCCTTGGAAAGGCCATGGCAGGCCTTGGCAAGCACTAGGCATGCCTTAGCAAGGCCATGGCATGCCATGACAAGCACTTGACACACGTTGACAAGCACTTGACACACGTTGACAAGCACCTTGACACACGTTGACAAGGTCGTGGCATACATTGACAAGTGCTTGGCTTGCCTTGGAAAGGCCACGGCAGGCCATGGCAAGCACTAGGCATGCCTTAGCAAGGCCATAGCATGCCATGACAAGCACTTGACACACGTTGACAAGCACTTGACACACGTTGACAAGCACC
>JAITYX010000075.1:2835000-2837500 GCA_021018815.1 Talinum fruticosum | reverse complement strand
CCCGGGGATAATGCTTGCCTAGCAACGATTTCCGAAAATCCGACATCCGACCCCACTGTTGCTAGTCCGCCGTCTCCCCGGTGAAACCCGGGTCCAAGACACCGCTTGATTGCCACCTACCACGAGCATCGAGATTCCACACCAGGGCTGGGTGCCACGGGAAGGTTGAGGTGAGGCAGCAACGATTTTCCGAAACCCACATCCGATAGCCGACGTTCGCTGCGACTCACCCGCTCCGTAAGCGACACCCGAGCCCGGGTGGGTCCGTCATCACCCGGGATAGGGAGGGCCATGATCACCGTAGACAATGTCTTTGACGTCCTGCCACGCCATGCCATGCATGGGCGTGCTGTCGCTGACCTTGTCGCTGCCCAGGCGCCCTGCCAGACTCCTCCCCTATAAAGAGTCTTAAGTGGTTGAGCAGCTCTACGAGTAGTAACCCAAAAAGGGGTGAAAAAATCATACTGGGGTTTTTTGAAGTTCCAGATTTTTGTAATTTTTTCTGAGGATACCACTGGAAAGATAATGATGTAAATTTACTAAAAATATTTTTTGGGATTTTTTTGGCAACCGGAGCTATTTTTTATTATTTTTTTAGTGCAGAAAAAGGAAAAAATCCTATAAATCGTAAAAAATCCAAAAATTCCAGACAAAGCTTGATAATTCCCTAAAAATATGCAGTAAGAGGACTGCAAAGTTTCAGCAAAAACGCACGACAAAAATACGGGGTTGACAAGGGCATATTGTTCTTGACGTCGCTTTTTATGCCGAACACAAAGAAAAAATTCGTATAAATCACAGAAAAATCGGAAAAATGTGATTCAAAGCTTGTTAATTCTCTAAAAATAGGGAGCAAAGGGACTGCAAAATTTGAGCAAAAACGCACGACAAAAACACGGGGATTTTTTTCAGAATGCGATTCTGGCAGCGTCCGCAACCTCGACAAGGCACTGACAACGCACTGGAAGGCCCTGGCAGGCCTGCGCGCGCCTGGACAGCGCCTGCCCACGCCTGGACAAGGCCACGCCAAGCCTTTCCACGCCCATAGCATGCCTTAGCAAGGCCATAGCATGCCATGACATGTCCTTGACACACGTTGACAAGCACTTGACACACGTTGACAAGCACCTTGACACACGTTGACAAGGTCGTGGCATACATTGACAAGTGCTTGGCTTGCCTTGGAAAGGCCATGGCAGGCCTTGGCAAGCACTAGGCATGCCTTAGCAAGGCCATGGCATGCCATGACAAGCACTTGACACACGTTGACAAGCACTTGACACACGTTGACAAGCACCTTGACACACGTTGACAAGGTCGTGGCATACATTGACAAGTGCTTGGCTTGCCTTGGAAAGGCCACGGCAGGCCATGGCAAGCACTAGGCATGCCTTAGCAAGGCCATAGCATGCCATGACAAGCACTTGACACACGTTGACAAGCACTTGACACACGTTGACAAGCACCTTGACACACGTTGACAAGGTCGTGGCATACATTGACAAGTGCTTGGCTTGCCTTGGAAAGGCCATGGCAGGCCTTGGCAAGCACTAGGCATGCCTTAGCAAGGCCATGGCATGCCATGACAAGCACTTGACACACGTTGACAAGCACTTGACACACGTTGACAAGCACCTTGACACACGTTGACAAGGTCGTGGCATACATTGACAAGTGCTTGGCTTGCCTTGGAAAGGCCACGGCAGGCCATGGCAAGCACTAAGCATGCCTTAGCAAGGCCATAGCATGCCATGACAAGCACTTGACACACGTTGACAAGCACTTGACACACGTTGACAAGCACCTTGACACACGTTGACAAGGTCGTGGCATACATTGACAAGTGCTTGGCTTGCCTTGGAAAGGCCATGGCAGGCCTTGGCAAGCACTAGGCATGCCTTAGCAAGGCCATGGCATGCCATGACAAGCACTTGACACACGTTGACAAGCACTTGACACACGTTGACAAGCACCTTGACACACGTTGACAAGGTCGTGGCATACATTGACAAGTGCTTGGCTTGCCTTGGAAAGGCCACGGCAGGCCATGGCAAGCACTAGGCATGCCTTAGCAAGGCCATAGCATGCCATGACAAGCACTTGACACACGTTGACAAGCACTTGACACACGTTGACAAGCACCTTGACACACGTTGACAAGGTCGTGGCATACATTGACAAGTGCTTGGCTTGCCTTGAAAGGCCATGGCAGGCCTTGGCAAGCACTAGGCATGCCTTAGCAAGGCCATAGCATGCCATGACAAGCACTTGACACACGTTGACAAGCACCTTGACACACGTTGACAAGGTCGTGGCATACATTGACAAGTTCTTGGCTTGCCTTGGAAAGGCCATGGCAGGCCTTGGCAAGCACTAGGCATGCCTTAGCAAGGCCATAGCATGCCATGACAAGCACTTGACACACGTTGACAAGCACTTGACACACGTTGACAAGCACCTTGACACACGTTGACAAGGTCGTGGCATACATTGACAAGTG
>JAITYX010000075.1:2825000-2827500 GCA_021018815.1 Talinum fruticosum | reverse complement strand
CCGACCCCACTGTTGCTAGTCCGCCGTCTCCCTCGGTGAAACCCGGGTCCAAGACACCGCTTGATTGCCACCTACCACGAGCATCGAGATTCCACACCAGGGCTGGGTGCCACGGGAAGGTTGAGGTGAGGCAGCAACGATTTTCCGAAACCCACATCCGATAGCCGACGTTCGTTGCGACTCACCCGCTCCGTAAGCGACACCCGAGCCCGGGGTGGGTCCGTCATCACCCGGGATAGGGAGGGCCATGATCACCGTAGACAATGTCTTTGACGTCCTGCCACGCCATGCCATGCATGGGCGTGCTGTCGCTGACCTTGTCGCTGCCCAGGCGCCCTGCCAGACTCCTCCCCTATAAAGAGTCTTAAGTGGTTGAGCAGCTCTACGAGTAGTAACCCAAAAAGGGGTGAAAAATCATACTGGGGTTTTTTGAAGTTCCAGATTTTTGTAATTTTTTCTGAGGATACCACTGGAAAGATAATGATGTAAATTTACTAAAAAATATTTTTTGGGATTTTTTGGCAACCGGAGCTATTTTTTATTATTTTTTTAGTGCAGAAAAAGGAAAAAATCCTATAAATCGTAAAAAATCCAAAAATTCCAGACAAAGCTTGATAATTCCCTAAAAATATGCAGTAAGAGGACTGCAAAGTTTCAGCAAAAACGCACGACAAAAATACGGGGTTGACAAGGGCATATTGTTCTTGACGTCGCTTTTTATGCCGAACACAAAGAAAAATTCGTATAAATCACAGAAAAATCGGAAAAATGCGATTCAAAGCTTGGTAATTCTCTAAAAATAGGGAGCAAAGGGACTGCAAAATTTGAGCAAAAACGCACGACAAAAACACGGGGATTTTTTTCAGAATGCGATTCTGGCAGCGTCCGCAACCTCGACAAGGCACTGACAAGGCACTGGAAGGCCCTGGCAGGCCTGCGCGCGCCTGGACAGCGCCTGCCCACGCCTGGACAAGGCCACGCCAAGCCTTTCCACGCCCTTAGCATGCCATAGCAAGGCCATAGCATGCCATGACAAGCACTTGACACACGTTGACAAGCACTTGACACACGTTGACAAGCACCTTGACACACGTTGACAAGGTCGTGGCATACATTGACAAGTGCTTGGCTTGCCTTGGAAAGGCCATGGCATGCCTTGGCAAGCACTAGGCATGCCTTAGCAAGGCCATAGCATGCCATGACAAGCACTTGACACACGTTGACAAGCACTTGACACACGTTGACAAGCACCTTGACACACGTTGACAAGGTCGTGGCATACATTGACAAGTGCTTGGCTTGCCTTGAAAGGCCATGGCATGCCTTGGCAAGCACTAGGCATGCCTTAGCAAGGCCATAGCATGCCATGACAAGCACTTGACACACGTTGACAAGCACTTGACACACGTTGACAAGCACCTTGACACACGTTGACAAGGTCGTGGCATACATTGACAAGTGCTTGGCTTGGCTTGGAAAGGCCATGGCAGGCCTTGGCAAGCACTAGGCATGCCTTAGCAAGGCCATAGCATGCCATGACAAGCACTTGACACACGTTGACAAGCACTTGACACACGTTGACAAGCACCTTGACACACGTTGACAAGGTCGTGGCATACATTGACAAGTGCTTGGCTTGCCTTGGAAAGGCCATGGCATGCCTTGGCAAGCACTAGGCATGCCTTAGCAAGGCCATAGCATGCCATGACAAGCACTTGACACACGTTGACAAGCACCTTGACACACGTTGACAAGGTCGTGGCATACATTGACAAGTGCTTGGCTTGGCTTGGAAAGGCCATGGCAGGCCTTGGCAAGCACTAGGCATGCCTTAGCAAGGCCATAGCATGCCATGACAAGCACTTGACACACGTTGACAAGCACTTGACACACGTTGACAAGCACCTTGACACACGTTGACAAGGTCGTGGCATACATTGACAAGTGCTTGGCTTGGCTTGGAAAGGCCATGGCAGGCCTTGGCAAGCACTAGGCATGCCTTAGCAAGGCCATAGCATGCCATGACAAGCACTTGACACACGTTGACAAGCACTTGACACACGTTGACAAGCACCTTGACACACGTTGACAAGGTCGTGGCATACATTGACAAGTGCTTGGCTTGGCTTGGAAAGGCCATGGCAGGCCTTGGCAAGCACTAGGCATGCCTTAGCAAGGCCATAGCATGCCATGACAAGCACTTGACACACGTTGACAAGCACTTGACACACGTTGACAAGCACCTTGACACACGTTGACAAGGTCGTGGCATACATTGACAAGTGCTTGGCTTGGCTTGGAAAGGCCATGGCAGGCCTTGGCAAGCACTAGGCATGCCTTAGCAAGGCCATAGCATGCCATGACAAGCACTTGACACACGCTTGACAAGCACCTTGACACACGTTGACAAGGTCGTGGCATACATTGACAAGTGCTTGGCTTGCCTTGGAAAGGCCATGGCATGCCTTGGCAAGCACTAGGCATGCCTTAGCAAGGCCAT
>JAITYX010000075.1:2282500-2810000 GCA_021018815.1 Talinum fruticosum | reverse complement strand
GCGTTTGCAACAATCATCCCACACGTTGTAGGAAACACGCCTCCGCTTAAATCCCACGGCCGATGAGTCCGCCTGCCGCACCACAAGGCGCCAAGGGCGCCGGGTCTTGGGCGCCACACGAGTTTCCCTGTGCAGCACCCGCCTCCACAGCGTCCCATCGTCCGCCCGGGACGAGGGGTGGTGGTACGTCAAGCAACAGAAAAAGGGGGAAGAAAACGTGCGGCCCGTCGACCGCGGTTTTTTCCTGGTGAACGCTCGTCAGCGCCCCCGCTTCTGGGTGAGGGGGCATTCCCCCACCCACGGTGGCAACCCGCATCGTCAAGGGCCCTGGCGTCACCCGGGATAATGCTTGCCTAGCAACGATTTCCGAAAATCCGACATCCGACCCCACTGTTGCTAGTCCGCCGTCTCCTCGGTGAAACCCGGGTCCAAGACACCGCTTGATTGCCACCTACCACGAGCATCGAGATTCCACACCAGGGCTGGGTGCCACGGGAAGGTTGAGGTGAGGCAGCAACGATTTTCCGAAACCCACATCCGATAGCCGACGTTCGTTGCGACTCACCCGCTCCGTAAGCGACACCCGAGCCCGGGTGGGTCCGTCATCACCCGGGATAGGGAGGGCCATGATCACCGTAGACAATGTCTTTGACGTCCTGCCACGCCATGCCATGCATGGGCGTGCTGTCGCTGACCTTGTCGCTGCCCAGGCGCCCTGCCAGACTCCTCCCTATAAAGAGTCTTAAGTGGTTGAGCAGCTCTACGAGTAGTAACCCAAAAAGGGGTGAAAAATCATACTGGGGTTTTTTGAAGTTCCAGATTTTTGTAATTTTTTCTGAGGATACCACTGGAAAGATAATGATGTAAATTTACTAAAAAATATTTTTGGGATTTTTTTGGCAACCGGAGCTATTTTTTATTATTTTTTTAGTGCAGAAAAAGGAAAAAATCCTATAAATCGTAAAAAATCCAAAAAATTCCAGACAAAGCTTGATAATTCCCTAAAAATATGCAGTAAGAGGACTGCAAAGTTTCAGCAAAAACGCACGACAAAAATACGGGGTTGACAAGGGCATATTGTTCTTGACGTCGCTTTTTATGCCGAACACAAAGAAAAATTCGTATAAATCACAGAAAAATCGGAAAAATGCGATTCAAAGCTTGGTAATTCTCTAAAAATAGGGAGCAAAGGGACTGCAAAATTTGAGCAAAAACGCACGACAAAAACACGGGGATTTTTTTCAGAATGCGATTCTGGCAGCGTCCGCAACCTCGACAAGGCACTGACAAGGCACTGGAAGGCCCTGGCAGGCCTGCGCGCGCCTGGACAGCGCCTGCCCACGCCTGGACAAGGCCACGCCAAGCCTTTCCACGCCCTTAGCATGCCATAGCAAGGCCATAGCATGCCATGACAAGCACTTGACACACGTTGACAAGCACTTGACACACGTTGACAAGCACCTTGACACACGTTGACAAGGTCGTGGCATACATTGACAAGTGCTTGGCTTGCCTTGGAAAGGCCATGGCATGCCTTGGCAAGCACTAGGCATGCCTTAGCAAGGCCATAGCATGCCATGACAAGCACTTGACACACGTTGACAAGCACTTGACACACGTTGACAAGCACCTTGACACACGTTGACAAGGTCGTGGCATACATTGACAAGTGCTTGGCTTGCCTTGGAAAGGCCATGGCATGCCTTGGCAAGCACTAGGCATGCCTTAGCAAGGCCATAGCATGCCATGACAAGCACTTGACACACGCTGACAAGCACTTGACACACGTTGACAAGCACCTTGACACACGCTGACAAGGTCGTGGCATACATTGACAAGTGCTTCGGGCTTGCCTTGGAAAGGCCATGGCAGGCCTCGGCAAGCACTAGGCATGCCTTAGCAAGGCCATGGCATGCCATGACAAGCAATTCACAAGCACTTCGTGTGCCTTGGAAAAGGCCGTGGCATGTCTTGGTAAGTACTATGCATGCGTTAACAACACCATAGCATCCGGTCATAAGCAATTGACACACATTGACATGGTCATGGTATACATTGACAAGAACTCGGGCGTATATGTGGAAAGGCCGTGGCATGCCTTAGAAAGGTAATAGTGTGCATTAACAAGCACTTTACACACGTTGGCAAGCACTTGGACAGTACGTTGACAAGGCCGTGGCATACATTGACAAGCACATGGTATGCCTTTGAAATGTCGTGGCACGCCTTGGAAAGCACTAGGATGCGTTAGAAAGGCCATAGCATGCATCGACAAGCACTTTGCACACGTTAAGCAAGCACTTAACACAAATTGACAAGGTCGTGGCATACATCGACAAGCACTTGGCGTGCCTCTGAAATGTCATGGCATGCGTTGGCAAGCACTAGGCATGCTTAGAAAGGCTATAGCATGGATTGACAAGCCCTCGACACATGTCGACAAGCAC
Organism: Talinum fruticosum; assembly: GCA_021018815.1. Taxonomy (NCBI): domain Eukaryota; kingdom Viridiplantae; phylum Streptophyta; class Magnoliopsida; order Caryophyllales; family Talinaceae; genus Talinum; species Talinum fruticosum. The sequence goes on along the minus strand of JAITYX010000075.1, from coordinate 2,807,553 downwards.
TCGAAACACGTTGACAAGGTCGTGGCGTACATGTAACAAGCACTCGCGTGCCTTGGAAAAGGTCGTGACATGCCTTGGCAAGCACTATGCATGCGTTAACAACCCGCATAAGCACGTAGTACTAAGCCGTGGCCTCGTTGTGGAAAGGTTATGGCATGCCTTACAAAGGTCATAACATGCATTTACAAGCACTTTGCACATGTCTGGAAAGCACTGGACACAAATCGACAAGGTCGTGGCATACATCGAGTAAGCACCTTGGGGTGCCTTGAAATGTCGTGGCATGCCTTGGCAAGCGAGCAGCATGCGCTAGAAAGGCCATAGCATGCATTGACAAGCCTCGACACATGTCGACAAGCACTCGACACACGTTGGCAAGGTCGTGGTATACATTGACAAGCACTTCGTGTGCCTTGGAAAAAGTCGTGGCATGCCTTGGTAAGAACCATGCATGCGTTAACACCGCCATAGCATATGGTCATAAGCACTCGACACACGTTGACAAAGTCCTGCATACACTTACAAGCACCGGCCATGTTGTGGAAAGGCCGTGGCATGCCTTAGAAAGGTCATAGCATGCATTGACAAGCACTTTACACATGTTGATAAGCACTTGACACACGCTGACAAGGTCGCGGCATACATTGACAAGCGCTTCGTGTGCGTTGAAAGGGCCGTGGCATGCCTTGGTAAGAACTATGCATTCGTTAACAACGCCATAGCATGTGGTCATAAGCAATTGACACACGTTGACATGGTCATGGTATACATTGACAAGCAAAGGTGTATCGTGGAAAGGCCGTGGCATGCCTTAGAAAGGTCATAGCATGCATCGACAAGCACTTTACACATGTTGACAAGCACTTGGCACACGTTGACAAGCACTTGGCACACGTTGACAAGCACTTGGCACACGTTGACAAGCACTTGGCACACGTTGACAAGGTTGTGGCATACATCGGCAAGCACTTCGTGTGCCTTGAAAAGGCCGTGGCATGCCTTGGTAAGAACTACGCATGCGTTAACAACGCCATAGCACGTGGTCATGAGCAATTGACACACGCTGACATGGTCACAAGTATACATTGACAAGAGCCTGGGTGTATTGTGGAAAGGCCGCTTGCATGCCTTAGAAAGGTAATAGCATGCTATTGAAAAGCACTTTACACACACGTTGGCAAGCACTTCACATAAATTGGACAAGGTCGTGGCATACATTGACAAGCACTTGGCGTCCCTTGAAATGTCATGGCATGCCTTGGCAAGCACTAGGCATGCGTTAGAAAGGCTATAGCATGCATTGACAAGCCCTTGACACATGTTGACAAGCACTTGAAACACGCTTGACAAGGTCGTGGCGTACATTCACAAGCACTTCGTGTGCCTTGGAAAAGGTCGTGGCATGGCTTGGTAGGCACTATGCATGCGTTAACAACGGCATAGCACGCAAGTAATAAGCACCGGGCGTGTTGTGGAAAGGTTGTGGCATGCCTTAGAAAGGTCATAATATGCATTTACAAGCACTTTTCACATGTTGGCAAGCACTAGACACAAATTAACAAGGTCGTGGCATACATTGACAAGCACTCTGGGGTACCTTGGAAATGTCGTGGCATGCCTTGGCAAGCGTGAGGCATGCTGCTAGAAAGGCAATAGCATGCATTGACAAGCCCTTGACACATGTTGACAAGCACTTGACACACGTTGGCAAGGTCGTGGTATACATTGACAAGCACTTCGTGTGCCTTGGAAAAGTCGTGGCATGCCTCGTAAGAACTATGCATGCGTTAACAACGCCATAGCATATGGTCATAAGCACTCGACACACGTTGACAAAGTCGTGGTATAATTTGAAAAGCACCGGGCGTGTTGTGGAATGGTCGTGGCAAGCGTTACAAAGGTAGTAGCATGCATTGACAAGCACTTTATACACGTTGGCAAGCACTTGACATAAATTGACAAGGTCGTGGCATACATTCACAAGCACTTGGCGTGCCTTGAAATGTCATGGCATGCCTTGGCAAGCACTAGGCATGCGTTAGAAAGGCCATGGCATGCATTGACAAGCCCTTGACACATGTTGACAAAGGTCAGGGCGTACGTTGACAAGCGCTCGACGGGCCTTGGAAATGTCGTGGCATGTCTTAGCAAGCATTAGGCATCCATTAGAAAGGCCATAGCATGCATTGACAAGCCCTTGACAAATCTTGACAAGCACTTGACACACGTTGACTAGGTCGTGGCATACATTGAAAAGCACTTCATGTGCCTTGGAAAAGTCCGTGGCATACCTTGGTAAGCACTATGCATGCATTAACCATGCTATAGCATGCGGTAATAATCACTTGACACACGTTGACAAGGTCCCGGTATACATTGACAAGCACTCGGCCGTGTTGTGGAAAGGTCGTGGCATGCCTTAGAAAGGTCATAGCATGCATTGACAAGCACTCGGGCGTGGAATACATCGACGACTACTAGGCGCATGTTGAAAGGTCGTGACATGCCTTGCAAGCACGTGGAACGCCATAACACGCATTGACAAGCACTTGACCCACGTTGACAACCATCTTGACACACGATGACAAGCCGGTGGTATACATTAACAAGCATCGCAAGTGTAGACAAGCACTTGACACACGTTGACAAGCCCTTGACATATGTTTACAAGCACTCGACATAAGTTGACAGTGGTCGTGGCATACATTAAAAACCACTTTGTGTGCCAAGGAAAAGGCTGTGGCATGCCTTGGTAAGCACTATACATGCGTTAACAACGCAATAGCATTTAGTCATAAGCACTTGAAACACATTGACAATGTCGTGGTATACATTGATAAGCACTCTAGCGTGTTTGTGAAGGTCGTGGCATGCCTTATAAAGGTACTAGCATGCATTTACAAGCACTTGACACACAGTGACAAGCACCTTCATACACGTTGACAAGGTCGTGGAATACATTGACAAGCACTTGGCGCACGTTGGAAAGGTCGTGGCATGCCTTAGCAAGCACGTAGAACGCCATAACACGCATTGACAAGCACTTGACCCACATTGACAACCATCTTGACACACGATGACAAGGTCGTGGTATACATTAACCAGAGATTGGGCGTGTAGACAAGCACTCGAAACACGTTGACAAGGTCGTGGCATACATTAAAAAGCACTTCGTGTGCCAAGAAAAGGTTGGGTATGCCTTGGTAAGCACTATACATGCTTTAACAACGCATGATAGCATTTAGTCATAAGCACTTGACACATGTTGACAACGTCATGGTATACATTGACAAGCACTCGGCGTGTTTTGGAAATGCCGTGGGATGTCTTAGAAAGGTACTAGCATGCATTTACAAGCACTTTACACACGTTGACAAGGTCGTGGCATACATTGACAAGCACTTGGCGTGCCTTGGAAATGTCGTGGCCTCGCCTTGGCAAGCATTGGGCATGTGTTAGAAAGGCCATAACATGCATTGACAAGCCCTTGACACATGTTGACAAGCACTTGACACAGGTTGACAAGGTCATGGCATACATTGACAAGCACTTCGTGTGCCTTGGAAAAGGCCGTGGTATGCGTTGGTAAACACTATGCATGCGTTAACAACGCCATAGCTACGCGAGAATAAGCACTTGACACACGTTGACAAGGTCATGGTATATATTGACAAGCACCGGGCGTGTTGTGGAAAGGACGTGGCATGCCTTAGAAAGGTCATACCATGCATTGACAAGCATTTGACACACGTTAGCAAGGACTTAACACATCTTAACATGCCCTTTGACACACGTTGACAAGGTCGTGGCATACATTGACAAGCACTTAGCGTGCCTTGGAAATGTCATCGCATGCCTCGCAAGCATTAAGCATGTGTTAGAAAGACCATAGCATGCATTGACAAGCACTTGAAACATGTGGGCAAGCACTTTACACATGTTGACAAGAACTTGACACATGTTGGCAACAAGCACTTGGCTTGTCATGGAAGGCCGTGGCATGCCTTAGAAAAGTCATAGCATGCATTCACGAGTAGTGGACACACGTTGAAAGCGCTTGACACACGTTGACAAGCACATCGACACATGTTGACAAGGTCATGGCATACGTTGACAAGCACTGGCATACCTTGGAAATGTCGTGGCATGCACGGGCAAGCACAAGGCATGCATTAGAAGGTCAGTAGCATGCCTTGATAAGCACCCGACCCACGTTGACAAGCACTTGTCCTTCTTTACAAAGGTCTTCGCATGCCTTGGTAAGGGTATAGCATCCATTGATAATCACTTGACACACGTTGAATACCGGTTGACACACGTAGACAAATACCTTGGCAAATGTTGACAACGGCGTGGCATACATTGACAAGCACTTGGTGTTTATTTGAAGCGTCGTGGCATGCTTTGGCAAGTTGTTGGGATGCCTTAGAAAGGCCATAGCATGCATGGACAAGCACTTTACATACATTGATAAGGTCGTGGCATACATTGACAAGCACTTGGCGTGACTTGGAAATTTCATGGCGTGCCTTGGAAATGTCGTGGCATGCCTTGGCAAGCACTAGGCATGCGTTAGAAAGGCCATAGCATGCATTGACAAGCCCTTCACATACGTTGACGAGCACTTGACACACGTTGACAAGGTCGTGGCGTACATTGACAAGTACTTAGCGTGCCTTGGGAATGTCGTGGCATGCCTTGGCAAGCACCGGGCATGTGTTAGAAAGGCCTAAGGATGCATTGACAAGCACTTGAAACATGTGGACAAGCACTTTACATATGGTGACTAGCACTTAACACACGTTGACAACCACCTTCACGAAACTAGGTGACAAGGTCGGTGGTATATATTGACTGAAGCACATGGCTTGTCGTGGAAAGGTCGTGGCATGTCTCCGTAAGCATTAGGCATGGGTTAGAAAAGTCATAGCATGCATTCACAAGCACTTGACACACGTTGGCAAGCATTTGCACACACGTTGACAAGCATATTGACACACGTTGACGAGGTCGTGGCATACATTGACAAGCGCTCGTGTTCCTTGGAAATGTCGTGGCATGCCTTGGAAAGTACTAGGCATGCGTTAGAAAGGTCGTAGCATGCCTTGATAAGCACTTGACACGCGTTGACAAGCACTTGTCGTGCGTTACAAAGGCTGTGGCATGCCTTAGCAAGCACGTCGCATGCCTTTGCAAGGCTGTACCATCCATTGACGACCACTTGACACACGTTGAATACCGGTTGACACACGTTAACAAGCCCCTTCAAGAGCGTTGACAAAGGCGTGGCATACATTGACAAGCATTTGACACATGTTGAAAGGTCATAACATGCATTGACAAGCACTTCACACACATTGGCAAGCACTAGACACATGTTGACTAGCCCCTGACACATGTTGACAAGGTCGTGGCATCCATTGACAAGCACTTGGCCCGCCTTGGAATTGTCGCGGCATGCCTTCGCAAGCATTAGGCATGCGTTAGAAAGGCCATAGCATGCATTGACAAGCACTTGACACATGTTGACATGCACTTGACATACGTTGACAAGCACCCGGACACATGTTGAGAAGGTCGTGGCATACATTGACAAGCACTTGGCGCACCTTGGAAAGCTGGTGGCATGCCTTGGTAAACACTATGCATACATGCTTTAGCAACACCATAGCATGCATAAATAAGCGCTTGACACATGTTGATAAGCACCTTGACACACGTTGACAAGGTCGTGACATACGTTGACAAGCACTTAGCGCGTGCTCGAAGAGGCGGTGGCATGCCTTGGCAAGCACTTACCATGCGTTAGCAAGACCATAGCATACGTTGACAACCACCTTGACACACATTGACAAGGTCATGGGATGCCTTGGTAAGAACTAGGCATGCCTTAGCAAGGCCATAGGATACATTGACAAGTACTTGACACACGTTGAACGGCGAGTTGACACACTTTAACAAGCACTTGAGACATGTTGACAAGCACTTTGACACACTTTGACAAGGTCGTCGCATACATTAACAAGCACTTGGCGTGGCTTAGAAAGGTCAGTAGCATGCATTGACAAGCACTTAACACACGTTGAACAACACTTGACGAGACTTTGACAAGCACGTGAAACGCCTTAACAAGCACATTGAAAAGGGTTTTGCATAGATTTACAAGCACTTGGCATGCCTTGGATAAACTGTCGCATGCCTTGGTAAGCACTAGGCATGCCTTAGCGAGGTCGTAGCATTCCTTGAGAAGCACTTGACACATGTTGACAAGCACTTTACTTGCAGTTTACAAGGTCGTGGCATGCATTGACAAGCACTTGACACACATTGACAAGGTCCTGGCATACATTAGCAATCACTGGAGTGGCTTGCAAAGGCCGTGGCATGCCTTGGCAAGCACTTGGCATGCGATAGCAAGACCAGTAGCATATGTTAACAAGCACTTGATACACGTTGACAACGACCTTGATAAACTTTCACAAGGTCGTGGGATGCCTTAGTAAGAACCAGGCATGCCTTAAGCGAAGGCCATAGCATACATTGACAAGTACTTGACACACGTTGAACGACAGTGACACACTTTGACAAGCACTTGAGACATGGTGACAAGCACCGACACACTCTGACAAGTGTCGTCGCATACATTAACAAGCACTTTGCGTGACTTGGAAAGGTCGTAGCATGCATTGACAAGCACTTAATACACGTTGAACAACACTTTACGGACTTTGACAAGCACGTGAGACACCTTGACAAGCACATTGATAAGGTCCTGGCATAAATTTACAAGCACTTGGCATGCCTTGGATAAGCCGAGCACATGTTGACAAGCACGTTGACACACGTTGAGAAGCTCGTGGCATACATTGGCAATTACTTGGAGTGCCTTGCAAAGGTCGTGGCATGCCTTAATAAGCACTTGGCATGCGATAGCAAGATCGTAGTATACGTTGACAACCACTTGACACACGTTGACAACCACCTTGACACACATTGACAAGGTCGTGGCATACACTAACAAGCACTTGGCATACCTTCAAAAGGTCGTCTTATGGCTTGGGAAGCACTAGGAAGGCCGTGGCAACCCCATAGCAAGCATTTACAAAAACTCGACACATGTTGAAAAGCACTAGACAAACATTGACAAGAACTTTGGACATGTTGAAAAGCACTTTGACATACTTTGACAAGGTGGTGGCATATATTGACAAGCACTTGGCTTGCCTTGGAAAGGTTGAGGCATGCCTTAGCAAGGCCGTAGCATCTGTTGACAAGCACTTGATACACGTTGACAAGTACGTTGACACACGTTGACAAGGTCGTGGCATACATGGACACGCACTTGGCATGCCTTGGAAAGACCAGTGGCATGCCTTGCCAAGAACTTGGCATGCCTTAGTGAGGCCATACGCAACCGTATACTAAGCACTTGACACATGTCGACAAGAACCTTAACCCACGTTGACAAGGTCGTGGCAAACATTGAGAAGCACTTGACCTACCTTGTAAATGTCGTGAGACTTGCCTTGGCACGCACTTTGCTTGACTTAAGCAAGGCCGTAGCATGCCTTGACAAGCACATTGACATGGTTGTGGCATACATTTACATGTACTTAGCGTGCCTTGGAAAAGTCATGGCATGCCTTGGTAAGCACTAGGCATGCCTTAGTAAGGGCATAACATGCATTATCAAGAACTTGACACACATTCATAAGCACTTGACACAAATTGACAAGCACCTTGACACACGTTTAAAAGTTTGTGCCATACGTATACAAGCACTTGGCGTGCCTTGGAAAGCCTTAGCAAGGCTAGTAGCATACTTTGACAAGCACTTAACACATGTTGACAAGCGAGTTTGATGCACGTTTACAAGGTCGAGCAATACATTGACAAGTACTTGGCGTGCCTAGCAAAGGTCGTTGGAGGCCTTGGTAAGAACAAGGCATGCCTTAGCGAAGGCCATAACATACATAGAAAAGCACTTGACACTCGTTGAACAACACTTGACACACTTTAACAAGCACTTCATACACGTTGACAAGCACCTTGACACACTTTGACAAGGTGATCGTATACATTCACAAGCACTTGGCATGCCTTGGAAAGGTCGTAGCATGCATTGACAAGTACTTGACACATATTGACAAGGTCGTGGAATATATTCACAAGCACTTGGCGTTCCTTCGAAAGGCCCTTGCATGCCTTGGCAAGCTCTTGGCATGCCTTAGTAGGATCGTAGCGGCGGTTCACAAGCACTTGACGCATGTTGACAAGCACTTGGAGTGCCTTGTAAAGGCCGTGGCATGCCTTGGCAAGCACTTGGCATGCGTTAGCATGGCCAGTAGCATACGTTGACAAGCACTTTACACACACTTACAACCACTTGGACACACATTTACAACCACTTGGTATACATTGACAAGCACTTGGCATACACGGGAAAGGTTGTGGCATGCATTGGCAAGCACTAGAAATGCCTTAGCATAGCCATAGCATGCATTTAGAAGAAGCTGGACATACATTGACAAGCACTTGACACACATTGACAACCACTTTAGACGGGTTGAAAAACACCTTGACATACTTTGACAAGGTCGTGGGATACATTGACGAGCACTTGGCTTGCCTTGGAAAGGTCGTGGCATGCCTTAGCAATGCGCGTAACATCTCTTGACAAGCACTTGACACACGTTGACAAGCACGTTGACAAGGTCGTGGCATACATTGACAAGCACTTGGGGTGCCTTGGAAAGGCCGTGGCATGCCTAATCATCCGTTGACAAGCATGTGACACACGTTGACAAGAACCTTGACACACATTGACAAGGTCGTGGCATACATTGAGAAACACTTGGCGTGCTTTGCTCTGCCGTAGCGTGACTTCGGAAGCACTTGGCTTAACCTAGCAAGCGCGTGAGCATGCCTTGACAAGCACATTGACAAGGTCGTGGCATATATTTACAAACACTTGGCGTGGCTTGGAAAAGCCATGGCATGCCTTAGGAAGCACTAGGCATGCCTTAGTACGGGCATAGCATGTACTATAAAGCACTTGACACACGTTCATAAGCCCTTGACAAACATTGATGAGCACCATCAAAACAGTGAAAATTTTGTGCCATACATCTACAAGCACTTGGCGTGCCTTGAAAAGCCTTAACAAGGCCGTATCATACTGCTGACAAGCACTTGATACATATTGAGAAGCACTTTGATGCAAGTTTATAAGGTCGTGGCATGCATTGACAAGAAATGGGCGTGCCTTGGAAAGAACTAGGCATGCCTTAGCAAGGCCATAGCATGCATTGACAAATAATTGACACATGTTGAGCAGAACTTCACACACTTTGACAAGCACTTGAGACACGTTGGCGAGCACCTTGACACACTTTGACAAGGTCGTCGCATACATTAACAAGCACTTTGCATGGCTTGGAAAGGTCGTAGCATGCATTGAGCGGCACTTGACACACGTTGAACAACACTTGACGAGACTTTGACAAGCACTTGAGACACGTTGACAAGCACCTTGGCACACTTTGACAAGCTTGTGGCATACATTCACAAGCACTTGCCGTGCCTTGGAAAGCTTTTAGCATGCATTGACAAGCACTTGACACATGTTGACAACACCTTGACACACGTTGACACGGTCGTGGCATACTTTGACAAGCACTTGGCGTGCCTTGGAAAGGTCGTGACATGCGTTGGCAAGGCACTTGGCATGCCTTAGTGAGGTCGTAGCATCGGTTGACAAGCACTTGAAACACGTTGACAAGAACCTTAACACGAGGTTGACAAGGTCGGGGCATACATTCGAAGCACCTGGCCTACCTTGCAAATGCCGTGGTATGCCTTGGCAAGCACTTGGCATGACATAGGAAGGTCGTAGCACGCATTGACAAGCACATTGATTAGGTCGTGGCATACATTTACAAGCACTTGGCGTGCCTTGGATAAGCTGTGGCAGGCCTTCGTAAGCACTAGACATACATTATCAAGCACTTGACACACTTTTATAAGCACTTGGCACACTTTCGAAGCACTTGGCACACATTGACAAGCACCTTGACACACGTTCAAATGTTCGTGGCATTCATATACAAGCACTTGGCGTGCCTTGGAAAGCCTTAGCAAGGCCATAGCATGCCTTGACAAGCACTTGACACATGCTTGACAAGCACTTTGAAGCTACGTTTACAAGGTTGTGGCATGCATTGACAAGCACTTTGGCGCTTACGTTTACAAGATCGTATCATGCATTGACAAGCACTTGACACACGTTGACAAGGTCGTGGCATACATATACGTTGCGAAGGCCATGGCATGCTTTGGCAAGCACTTGCATGAGTTAGCAAGACTGTAGCACACGTTGACAAACATTTTGCCACACGTTGACAAGCACCTTGAAACACGTTGACAAGGTCATGGCATACAACGAGAAGCACTTGGCATACCTTGGAAAGCCGGTCGCATGCCTTGGGAAGCACTAGGAATGCCTTAGCAAGGCCATAGCATGCATTTAGAAGAAGCTGGACACATGTTTCCAAGCACTTGACACACATTGACAAGCACTTTAGACACGTTGAAAAGCACCTTGACACACTATGACAAGGTCGTGGCATACGATTGACGAGCATTTGGCTTGCCTTGGAAAGGTCAGTGGCATGCCTTGCCAAACTCTTAGCATGCCTTAGCAAGGCCATAACATCTCTTGACAAGCTCTTGACACACGTTGACAAGCACCTTGACACACGTTGACAAGGTCGTGGCATATATTGACAAGCACTTACCGTGCCTTGGAAAGGCCGTGGCATGCCTTGGGAAGCACTTGGCATGCCTTAGCGAGGCCGTAGAATTCGTTGACAAGCACTTCCACGGACATTGACAAGCACCTTGACACGCATTGACAAATTCGTGGCACACATTGAAAGCACTTGGCATGCCATGGAAAGGTCGTACTTGACATACATTTACAAGCACCCTTACCCGCGTTGATCAAGTAGTGGTATACATTGAGAAGCACCCGATGTGCCTTGCAAATACACGTGGCATGCCATGGCAAGCACTTGGCATGACCTAGAAAGGTCGTAGCATGCCTTGACAAACACATTGACAAGGTCGTGGCATACATTTACAACCACTTGGCGTGCCTTGGAGAAGCCGTGGCGTGCCTTGGTAAGCAATAGGCATGCCTTAGCAAGGCCATAGCATGCATTATCAAGCACTTAATACACGCTCATAAGCACTTCGGACACGTTGACAAGCACCTTGACACGCGTTGACGAGCTCGTGCCATACATTGACAAGTATCGGGCGTGCCTTGCAAATGTCATGGCATGGTTTCATAAGCACTTGGGTTGACCTACCTAGAGCCGTACCACACCTTGGCAACCACATTGAGAAGGTCGTGGCATACATTTACAAGCACTTGGCGTGCCTTGGAAAAGCCATGGCATTCCTCGGTAAGCACTAGGCATGCCTTAGCAAGGCCATAGCATGCATTATCAAGCACTTGACACACGTTCATAAGAACTTGACACACGTCGACGAGCATCTTGGCACACGTTGACAAGGTCGTGGCATACATCGATAAGCACTTGGCGTGCCTTGGAAGGGCCGTGGAATGCCTTACCATGGCCGTAGCATCCATTGACAAGCACTTGACACACGTTGAAAAGGTCGTGGCATACATATACAAGCACTTGGTGTACCTTCGAAAAGTCTTGGAATGCCTTAGGAAGGCCATAGCATGCATTAACAAGCACATGGCATCCCTTATAAAGGCTGTGGGATGCCTTGGTAAGAACTAGGCATGCCTTAGCAAGGCCATAATATGCATTGACAAGCACTTAACACACGTTGAACAACACTTGACGAGCACCTTGACACACATCGACGAGCACCTTGACACACGCCGACAAGGTCCGGCATACTCGACAAGCACTTGGCGTACCTTGTAAAGGTCGTGGCATGCCTTGGCATGCATGAGGAATGCCTTAGCAAGGCCATAACATGCATTTACAAGAACTTGACACACTTTGACAAGCACTTGACATACATTGACAAGCACTTTACACACGTTGAAAAGCACCTTGATACACTTTGACAAGGTCGTGACATACATTGACAAGCACTTGGCATTCCTTGGAAAGCCAGTGACATGCCTTGGAGAGCACTGGGCATGCCTTAGCGAGGCCATAGGATCTATTGACAAGCAATCGACACGCAGTTGACAAGCACCTTCACACACGTTGACAAGGTTGTGGCATACATTCGAAGCACCTGGTGTGGCTTGCAAATGCCGTGGCGTGACCTTACAAGGTCGTAGCAAGCCTTGACAAGCACATTGACAAGGTTGTGGCATACATTTACAAGCACTTGGTGTGCCTTGGAAAAGTCGTGGCATGCCTTAGCAAGGCTATAGCATCCATTATAAAGCACTTGACACACGTTCATAAACACCGACACACGTTGTCAAGCACCTTGACACACATTGACTAGGTCATGGTGTACATTGACAAGCACTTGGCGTGCCTTGGAAAGGCCGTGAAATGCCTTAGCAAGCACTTGGTATGCCTTACCAAGGCTGGAGCATCCATTGACAAGCACTTGACACACGTTCACAAGTACTCGACATAGATTCACAATTACCTTAACACACGTTGACAAGGTTGTTTCATACATATACAAGCGCTTGGTGTGCCTTGGAAAGGCCTTGGAATGCCTTAGGAAGGGTGTAGCATGCATTGACAAGCACTTGACACACGTTGACAAGCACCTTGACGGACGTTAACATGGTCGTGGCATACATTGACAAGCACTTGGCGTGCCTTGGAAAGGTCGTGGCATGCCTTAACAAGGCAATAATATGCATTGGTAAGAACTTGACACACGTTGACACACGTTGATAGGGTCGTGCCATATATTGAAAAGCACTTGGCGTGGCTTGGAAAGGTCGTGGCATGCCTTACCAATGCCATAGCATGCCTTGAATACAACTTTGATACACGTTGACACACTTTGACAAGCACCTTGACACACATTGACAAGGTCGTGGCATACATATATAAGAACTTGGCGTGCCTTAAAAGGCCTTACCTTGCCTTAGCAAGGTCGTAGCATGCATTGACAAGTACTTCACACACGTTGAAAAGCACCTTAAAGCATGTTGACAAGGTCGTGGCATGCATTGACAAGCACTTAGCATGAGTTGACAAGGGTTTTGCATGACTTGACAAGGTCTTAGCATGCGTTGACAACACCATGGCATGCCTCGACAAGCACTTGGCTTGCCTTGACAACACAATGACATGCCTAGATAAGCACTTGGCACATGTTGACAAGGGCTTAGCATGCCTTGACTATGTCTTATGCGAGTTCGAAGCATCCTTGATAGCCTATGAAACCTCATTTTTTCATTTGGTGTTGATTTTAGAGGCGGTTTGGGAGGGGAGGGACAAATCAAAGTAACATAGGGCTGAATCTCGAGTGTATTGTGGTAGCAAGGCCACTCTGCCACTTAGAATACCCCGTCGCATATTTAAGTTGTCTACAAAGGATTCGACTCACCGCTCGGTAGGAATTGTACTTCAAGGTGGCCGTCGCGGCGTATCTACCATGCTTGCCTAGCCTACGACACGTGCCCTTGGTGGGAGAGGCCTCTACTTTAGGTCGGCAATCGGGCGACAAGCACATGCGTCACTTTTAGCCGGATTACGACTTAGAGGCGTTCAATCATAATCTAGCGCATGGTAGCTTTGCGCCACCGGCTTTTCAACCAAGCACGATGATCAATTGTGTGAAGCGATGGTTCCTCTTCTACTAGCTTTAATTACCATCGCGACACTATCATCGAGTAAGGTAAAACTAACTTGTCTCACAACGGTCTAAACCTAGCTTACGTTCTTAGTTAAAGATAACTTTGAAGGTGAAGAATGTTTAGCTTTTCTATCCTTCTTGTCTTTCTTGTAAAACTCTTCTCTTGGCTTCTTGTCCGATCTCTTATGCTTTATCATTCTTTTGAAGCCTCTGCGGATAAGTGCCATGGGATCTTCTTCCGAGTCAAATAAACTCCAGATTTGCTTCTCATTTTCTGAGGCCTTAACTACAATGTTCCTTTTAGTGGTGAGCTCTGCATCCTCCTCTTCCAGGTGGATCTCATGGGTGAGTAGCTTCCCAATGAGTTTGTCCGGCTTGAGTAAGGACAGGTTCCGAGCCTCTTTGATGTCTATCACCTTGGGACCCCATCTTCTCTTGGGTAGACTTCGAGTATCTTTTCGCACATTTCCTCGTAGGAAATCTTTCTACCCGGAGATTTGAGATTGTTAGTGATCTCGGTGAAGCGAGATGAACATCCGAGTGATGTTCTCGTCTGCTCCATCTTGAACAGCTCGTACTTGTGAAGATATTGGCTTATCTTCGCTTGTCCGACCTGAGCTTGTGCCTTCATAAGTGTTGACAAGAGTGTCCCACGGTTCTTTGGGCCGTGTCACAGGCTGACTCTCGGTTGTATTCTTCGAGCTAATGGTGCACATTAGAATGTTCATCGCCTTCAAGCTCTTTCTAAACTTCTCGCTTCCTCAATGGTGTACTCGGACTTTGTTTTGGGCACGAGTCTTATTTCTTCCATCTTCATTGGAATGTACTTCCCTACTTGTGTGATGTTCCAAACATCTTCATCGTGATCCAGCAGGAAACATTCCATGAGCTTCTTCCGAGTGCACGAAGTTAGATCCTTTGAGCTTTGGTGGTCTGCTCTGGAAGATCCCCCTTCATCGAACTCTCCATTGTTCGAGCCATTTGATCTTTAAACCTTCGGATGGTTAGATCCTTTCTGAAAGGCTAAGCTCTATACTGATTGAAGGTTTGCTCTTGGAGAGACTAAGTCACCCTAGAGGGGTTAATAGGGTGATGAAGAAATTTAAACAAGTAATGGAAGAATAAAACTAGAAATGACTCCGAGGAGAGTCCGAGTCTAGATCGGACTAAGAAAAGTACTAACTCGAGAAAATTACGTGGAAACCCTCCTCGGGGCGAGAAAACCACGGTCAATGCTAATCCAAGCACCAAGCCAAATCCACTATTTTGAATCCACAAAATATAGTAGAAAGACTCAACCAGAATTGCTCCCTTAAACAATTCCTTACAAGATTTTCCTAGACTTAGAAATTCCCTTATCCGATCTAGTTCTTCCTAACTAAGATAACCTTTACGATTATGGACAACCGAGCCGAGTTAACCCTTACGGCTCAGTCAAGGGACCTTACTAAAAAGTAATAATGAGTGTTTGTAACCGATTACAAGACCTTACAACTCGGAAAGACGTTAAGTACAAAGTTGGAGTTATAAGTAGAAGATTGAGTATTAATACAATGACTTTTGCTTAAATACGTGTATTGAAAGTTGGTTCAAGCAATCTTTAAGTATTGAGAGTTAGTTTCTATTTATAGATAACCAAGCGGACTAGCTCGTTGTGACTATCTTTTGACTGGAAGTCCTTTGTGACCGTTACGATGGTCTTTCTAAGTCACTCGAAAATATCCGTTGAGGTGTGAACTTTGGGTAATGGCTCTTGACTTCTTTGGAAGTCCCAATCCACCGGTGGTGTCCGAAAAGTAGGGTGGAAACCACCGTTAAGCTTAGCGTTACTGATTTCTAGTTTTGGAAACAAACAACCCCGACATAGTGTCCGGGCCTAGGTTAGAAGTAGGAAAAGCCTTGTGTCGTTGGTGATTTGACATCTTCAAGCTCGGTTACATTTGTAATTCCAAAATAGGATAACCTCGTTTGAAGAACCTACAAAAGTAAATCAATTTGTTTCTCAAAGTATAAAATACTTTGATCCAAGATTAGACACGGATAATAATTTAATTAAGATAATTAAGTGTGTAATTATCTATGTCCTAAAAGAGTGGAATTTTCTAAGTCTAATATCCATTACACTCGAAATTCCATTTGAGTCGTCTAGAAATAAAGCAACTCAGACAAAGAACATCGAGTAGAGACTTGATCTAGACTACCAATGTTCAAACCAAGCATGCTTGACTTAGAAAGATGAATTAACACCGTAATTCAATCATGCTTAGAACTTGAAGTCAGAATAGAGTTTTTGTATAATAGAGCAAATGTTTGAATATGCAATATATTCGAGTGTTGTCCGAGTGACTCGGAAGCGTGTGCGAACGAGTATGCTTTCCGAGTCCAGTCGAATCAAGTGAGAACATATGCGGTGGTTTTACGTAACACTCGAGAAAAGATTCTATATCGAGTCATAAAAGTTTCTAAGATACTTAGAATTACTTGTAATCAAAACCTTATAAGAGATGAAGTCTTATACCCGATTCCTTGATGGAACTCGAATGATGTATATGTAAAGTCCGAGTCTTTATCCTCGTAGTAACTTTTCGGACACCTCTAGCTTCAAATTCCGAAGGACTAAAGGATCGTTTGATCAAGTTCATGTATCCTGATATTTTATTCTCTTTGACTTGATCACTTTAAGGATTGACTCAAGATGGAATCTAAACCTAATAGATTTTAGACTTAGAAAATTCCAATCTTGTAGGTCTGAAGATAATTAAGTGCTTAAATACTCTAATTTAATTATTATCTATGCCTAATCTCTGACCAAATTATTTTTATACTTTGAGTACCACTTTTTTGCTTTTGTAGGTTGATTAAACAAGCCTAATTTATTTTTGAAATACAAAAGTTGTCGGTTTCTAGTCTGTTAAACACTAGTAGACGAAATCACCCATTTCTTGACATGGCTCGGACAACGTGTCGGGGTTGTTTATTTCCAAAGCTGGAAAACTCTAGCTTTGAGTGTAACAGTTTTTCCACCCCGAATTTCAATCACCACTAGAGGGTTGGACCATCTTTTAACCCAAGGATCACTATGAAGACTCGTGGTAATTCTTTATCTCTCTTGGGTTTTGATTCTAAGTCATTACGAGCTTTATAGAAATCATTATCTAAGTTTCCATACTACGTCGACCCATCTGAGAAACTAGTATTTTAGCATAACATTCTTTACTCTGTTTCTAACCCACCACGACACAACTCAAAACAATCACGTGAGTAAATAATGAAGTCTCGGACTTTGAATTTATATCATTCGAGTAATATCAAGGACTCGAGTACAAACCTCATCCCTCCTAGGTTTTGATTACAAGTCATTCCGAGTGTTATCAAAACTATTATATATGTTTTCATTCGATTACGATCGACTCGAAATCACTTTCATGGACATCAATTCACACCGATGCTTCGAGTCACTCGGACACCACTCAAATATATCGCATGCTTAAACAATCTCTCTAACACTTTTATTCCATGTTCGACTTCATATTCTAAGCTAATGTGAATTACGAGCGTTAATTCAACTTTCTAATTCGAAGCATGTTTGTTTGAAATGTATTTGCCTAGATCAAGTACTCATACTCTAATATTCTCCTTATAAGTTGATCTTTTCTAAGACTAACACGAGATGGAATTTGAGTATAATGAACATTAGACTCAGAAAATTCCACTCGTCTCAGGCCTTCGATAATTATTCACTTAATTATCTTAATTAAATTATTATTTACTGCCTAATCTTGGACCAAAGTATTTTATACTTTGATAACCAAAATTTTTTTCCTTTTGTAGGTTACATAAATGAGGTTATCCTACTTTTAAAATACAAAAGCAAGCTGGCTAGCGATCAATCACCGACAGACAAGGCTTTTCTACCTTTGAACTAGGCCAGGACACTATGTCACTGGTTGTCTATTTCCAAAACTGGAAATCTTCAACGCTAAGATCAACGGTGGTTTACATCCTACTTTTAGACACCACCAGTGGATTAGGACATCCTAAGGAGTCAAGAGCCATTGCACAACGTTCATAACTCAACGGATCTTTTTGAGCGACTCGGAACAACCGTTACAACGATCGTAAAGCACTTCTATTCGGAAGATAGTCACAACGGCTAATCTGCTTGGTCATCTATAAATAGAAGCCAACTCTCAAGACTTGAAGATTGCTCGAGACTTGCTTGGAATCATTGTCAATACACATTACTTAAGCGAAAGTCTTTGTATACACACTCAATCATCTACTTACAACTCCCAACTTATAATTCCTACTTTCGAGTTAGTAAAGTCTTGTAATCAGTCACTCACTCTTCTTACTTTTTGAGTAAGGTCCTTTGACTGAGCTATAAGGGTTAACTCAGCTTCGGTTGTCCCCAACTCGTAAAGGTTACCTCGGTTAGGAAGTATTAGATCGGATAAGGGAACTTCGAGTCTAGGAAAAGTACTGTAAGCAATTGTCTAAGGGAGCAATTCTAGTTGAGTCGGTCTACTCGTATTTTGTGGATTCAAAATAGTGGATTTGACTTGGCGTTTTGATTAGCACTGGTCGTGGTTTTCCGCCCCGGGAGGGTTTCCATGTAAATGCGAGTTCATACTTTTCTCGAGTCCAATCTAGACTCGAGACGGAGCTTGTTTACGGCGTTCAAGCTTTAATCTTCAAAGTTTATTAAAATTTCCTCATCACCCTATTCACCCCCTCTAGGGTGACTACGACTCTCCAAGAGCAAATCTTCAAATAATTTCTCTAACGCTTTTAATCTGAGCACCGACTTCATGTTTCGGGTAAAAATGAATTACGACCTTAACTCTAATTTCTAAGTCAGGTTTATCTCTAGAGAATTATTTGCTTGATCAAGTTCATGTATCCTGATATTTTTATTCTTTCTAACATGATCATTCTAAGGAATGACACTAGATGGAACATGAACCTAATGGATATTAGACGCAGAAAATTTCACTCTTTTATGCCAAAGAAAATTAACCGCTTCATTACCCCGATTTAATTATTATTTGTGGCTAATCTTGGACCAAAGTATTTTTATACTTTGAGTACCACTTTGATTTGCTTTTGTACGTTATTTAAACAAGCCTAATCTATTTTTGAAGTACAAAAGCAACGGGTTTCTAGCCGTTAAACACCGACAAACATAAATAAGCCATTTACTGGACATGCCTCGAGCACCGTGTCAAGGTTGTTTGTTTCCAAAGCCGGAAAACTCGTAACTTTGAATGTAACGGTTGTTTCCACACCAGATTTCAATCACCACAAGAGGGTTAGACTACTTTTGTATCCAAGAACCGTTACACAACATTCACATTTCAACGGATCTTTTCCGAGTGGCTCGAGTTAGCCGTTACTAACGGCTAATGAAAGTCACCGATCCGAACAAGTCTCAACGCCCATTTTGTGTTGGTGCTTATAATAGAAGCCACTCCACAATACTTTAAGATTGCTGAACACATTACTTAACACTTACATAGTGCATTCTTATTCAATCTTCAGTTCACAACTCCAACTATTTTCATACTCTTTGAGTTGTAAAGAAGGTGTTGTAATCACTTACATTATTATCTTGATTTCTTAGTCCCTTGACCGAGCTGTAAGGGTTAACTCATATGCCTCTAATTATAAGGGTTAACTCACCTACCCATGATTGTAAGGGTTAACTCACCTACCCCTGATTGTAAGGGTTAACTCGGTCAGAAATACTAGATTAGATAAGGGAACTTCGGAGTCTAGGAATAACTTGTAAAGGAATTGTCTAAGGGAGCAATCTGGTTTGACTCTGTCCTTTGTAATGGAGGATTCAATTAGTGGATTTGACTTGGTTTTGGAGTATCACTGTGCTGTGATTTTCTACCCTAGGAATTTCCACGTATTTCGATTGTCTATCTTTCTTAGTCCAATCTAGACTCGGAATCGCTTATTATTCGGTTACGTGCAAAAAGAGTTTAGTTTTTCCTAAAATCTTCCATCACCCTATTCGCCCCCTCCTTAAGGGTAACTTAACCTCTCCAAGAGCAAACCTTGAATTGGCATTAGAGCCTAGCCTTTCAAAAGGATCTCACAATCCAAACGCTTAAATATCGGATGGCTCGAACACCTGGAGCTTTTGATAAAGGAAGATCATCCACCGAGACCACCCAAAATCAAGGGGTCAAACTTTGCACATTGAAAGAAAATGCTAGAATGCTTTCTACTAGATAATGATGAAGAAGTGTAGAATATCATCCAAAATGGAAACTACATTCCAACAAAGATGGAAGGTGAAGGTTTGCTCTTAGAGAGTCTAAGTCACCTTAGAGGGGGTGAATAGGGCCGATACAAACTAAAATCATATTCGAGTCTAGATTGGATTTTGACAGACAATAACACAAATATACGTGGAAATCCTCCTGAGTACAGAAAACCACGGACAATGCTAATCCAAGCACCAAGTCAAATCAACTATCTTGAATCCACAAAATACGAGAGGATCGACTAAACCAGAATTACTCCGTTAAACAATTCCTTACAATGTTTTCCTAGACTCAAAAGTGCCCATATCTCGATCTAATACTTCTGATCGAGGTAATCTTTACAATAAAGGACAAATGAGCTGAGTTAACCCTTACAGCTCAGTCAAGGGACCTTGCTTAGAAAATAAGAAAAGAATGTAACTCATTACAAGACTTTGTTTACAACTCAAAAAATATTAATTACGGACTTGGAGTTATAAATAGAAGATTGAGTAAGAATGAGAACAACAATTAGTTTAATAATAAATTCAGTTCCAGAATGCTCCTAGTCTTACGTAGTGGCTTTTATTTATAGCGATCCAGGTAGAGTGATCGTTGATTCTTGGTTCTAGACAGAAGTCTTCACTAGTTGTTGTAACAACTACTTTGAGTCACTCGGAAAAGATCCGTTGGGATGTGAACATTGTGCACCGGCTCTTGGCTCCAAAAGATAGTCTAATCACTTGGTGGTGACTAAAAGTTGTGGTGGAAACAACCGTTAAGCCTAGAGTTGAAGTTTTCCAATTTTAGAAATAAACAACCACGACACGGTGTCCGAGCCATGTCTAGAAGTAGCTAAAACTTGTCTGCTGGTGGTTAACGACTAGAAACCGATTGCTTTTGAAATTCAAAAGATAGGTTATCCTCGTTTAAATAACCTACAAAATCAAACCACATTGGTTCTCAAAGTATAAAATACTTTGGTCCAAGATTAGGCATAGATAATAATTAAATGCTTAATTATGTTTGGCCCAAAAGAATGGAATTTTCAAAGTCTAATAATCAATATACTCAAATTCCATCTTGAGTCAATCCTAAAGATGATCAAGTTAAAGGAGTAAAACATCGAGTATGACAACTTGATCTAGTCAAATAACTCTCAAGGAAATAAGCTAACTTAGAATAGAGAATTAACGCTATAATTCTCTTTGCTTTGAAATACATAGTCGAGTGCTTATAATAAGAGTGTTAGAGAAATTATTTGAGCATGCGATAGTTCTTAGTGATGTGCGGGTTAGTGAGAAACACCGAGTGTAGGAGATATGCAATAAGACGCTTTCTCGAGTCAAGGCAAAAGTATAACTCGAAACAAGTACGTTAAGAAAAAAAAATTCATTCATTGCTCGAAAAAGAGTGAACTCCCCTAAACAAAGCATTAGGTTTTCTATATTTTCTCCCCTAGCATTTTATAAAAAAGGCGGAAAAAATACAACCGATGTTAGACCAAAAAATTTAGAGGGGCTTACACGTCGAGAGGAGGAGGGATGGACATTGCTCTGCGCTAATAAGCTTGGGACAAGGTGGATGATCGCGGTAGCAACAACACGAGGATGTTTGGATGTTGCTGCGTTGCGGTTCTTTGAGCCAGGGGCATATCTTCCTAAAGTTCATCCTCCCGAAAGACAATAGAGGGTGGTGCTTACGAGTAAGCGGCTTTAGACTCGTCCAACGTCCCTAGCTTCTTCTGACTCACTCGGAGTGTGATATGAGGAGATCGGCTCTAGTTCGGTTACACTTGCACCTTGGCCCTTAGGTGGGGCAACATCTCGCTTTTCTTTCTCTCGCTTCTTCCTTCTCCTCTTCCTCCTCCTCTTCGAGCTGATCTTCTCCTTCTACAAGCCGCTACTTCGATTCGCCCTCTACCTCGGCCGAGGTAGATTTGGGCTGAGCTAGAGGACTCTTGAGAAGTATCTCGAAGTTTTGAGTCCTGAGTAGCCTTAGATCAGCATTCGTGAAGAAGTTAAAGATGTTGTCGTTGCTTATTGATAATGGCCTTGAACTCAACCGTAAAGGTTTAAAACTCCTGGACTCGAGACAGGTCGACCTTCTAGTTGATCACCAGGCCTTGATAGATGCATTTAAGAGAGCGAAAAGTATTCGAAGTTGTTTAAACACGAAGCAAGCTTTCCTACCATTTCGGTAAAAGGCTGCAGTAGAGGGAGGATGAGGTGGTAGAGAAGTAGAGGGACCGATGAGAGTGAGGTGGAAGTGCTAGTGCTTTCTAAGTGGTGGAGGAGAGGGAGGTGGAAGCTCGGGTGAACGAACCCGGACACCAAGTTTTACGTCGTGGTATCCATAGCCCGAAGTTCTTTTCTACCAACAACAATGGCGGCCTCGTAAACGTGACTTTGGGATCCGAGGGAAGAGTAATCTTTAACTATTTGAAGACACATGTACTTCGTAGCCATCCATAATGTCAAACAAGGCTTTGAGAATCTTGGAGTTTGGATTCTCCTTGCTAGAATGGTGAGAAAAGAAGGTTCTCATCGAATGAAACAAAGCAGACTTTGCGTCGGATTTCATCCGAGTCACGGAGAAGTTCTTTCGTGACTCGGGTAATTCTATTGCATACTTTTCAAAGAAGTCATCTGCGACTTCCATGAAAGGTATAGGCTTGGAGTTGAGAAAGAGAGAAGAAACTTTGAAAAGTTTTTGTAGAAGAGGGAGGTTAATACGAAAAACCTTCCCTTGGACTTTTGAAGTGATGACACCGTCGGAATGGTACATGTTAGAGTAGAACTTGATGAGGAGTTCTCGGATAGATGAAATCACTGAACCACAAGTAATTGTAGACTCCACTATCTTGAATGTCCTTTAACCACGAAAAATATGTGGTTTGGAAGAACTTGTCATCCAGCGTAAAGTGTTGGGCCACAAATATTTTCGAGGGGTTAGAGGTACCCTCTTGAGTATTTTTGGTACGGGACTTCTTGGTTGCAGACCCCAATAGGTCTGGTCCTAAACCTTGCTTAGGCATTGTGTGAGGTGAAAAACAAATTGGAAACGAAAGAGCAAAGAGATAAAGAGAGCTTAGAATTCAGAAAGTGAATATGAGAGAACACAAATTTTGAAAGAAGAGAGCAAAGAGCAAAGTAATGAAAAAAAGGAAAAGGGGTGTTATTTATAGCGAAAAGAAATGAATTTTAACCTTCGATAGGACCTGAAGTTCAAACGGCAGTATTACACGGGTATAACATTCTACACTCTAATGGCTAGTATTCCAGCAACTTTCTTCGAACGACTAGAATTCTTTGATTGAAATGAGCGAAGAGGGACTTTTTGAAAACATATATGAAATTCTCTATTTATCTAAAGATAATCCCGAAGTTTGATGTCCATTTTGCTCAAAAATTGAGTCCGACTTTCCGAGTGACTTGGAACACTCAGAGAAGTAATAACTCATAGCTCAGTCTCACTCTGTCAACGTATCCATTTGTTATAAAAAACATATAACATATAGTTATGCACGGCTAATTTACTTACAAACCACATAATCATGCAATAATCATACCAAGATGATTCCTAATAAAGCAAAACCGATCCTCCCTATGTGGCTTAGTGAAAATATCACTAACTCGAAATTTCTTAGGAATGAATTCAAGTTCAATATCACCTTTCGAGAGTGGTCTCTTAGAAAATGATACCTTACCTCAATATGCTTTGTCTTTGAGTGCTGAACCGCATTCTTGGTAATGATGATTGCACTCGATGTTCTTTACGTAACTTGATTCTCGCTTAGACTAACTCATATGGAATTTTGAGTTTCATGGTTATTAGACTCGAGAAAATTTCATTCCTTTTCGAACTTAGATAATTAGTCATTTAATTATCTTAATTATATTATTATCTGTGTCTAATCTTGGACCAAAGTATTTTATACTTTGAGAACCAATTTGATTTACTTTTGTAGGTTATTCAAACGAGGCTACACTTTTTGAATTACAAAAGTAACCAGCTTCAAAACGTCAAATCACCAGCAGACAAGGCTTTTTCCACCTCCGACCTAGCCACTAGAAAATTGGGTCAAGGCTGTCTGTTTCCAAAGCTGGAAAACCGCAACGCCAAGCTAAACGGTGGTTTCCACCTTATCTTTCAAGACACCACCAATGGTTTTGGGACTTCCAAAGCGAGTCAAGAACCGTTGCTCAACGTTCGTATCTCAACGGACACTTTCAGGGTGACTCGGAAAGTCCTTAACAACGGTCATAAAGGGACTTCCAGTCGGAAGATGGAGACAACGACTATGCTTGCTTGGTCATCTATAAATAGAAGCCAACTTTCAAGACTTGAAGATTGCCGAACCTATTGTTAATACACGTACATGAGCAAAGTCATTGTATTCATTCTCAATCTTCTACTTACAACTCCCACTCTATAATTCATTATATTCTAAGTTGTAAGGTCTTATACTTAGTTACAAACACTCTCTTTCTTACTCTATAAGTAAAGTCCCTTGACCGAGCCGTAAGGGTTAACTCAGCTCAATTGTCCCTAGCTATAAGGGTTATCTCGACTAGGAAGTACTAGATCGAGATAAGGGAAATTTCGAGTCTAGGAGAACTTATAAGGATTTGTTTAAGGGAGCAACTCGGGTTCGGTCGGCCTACTGTATTTTGTGGACTCAAAATAGTGGATTTGACTTCGTGCTTGGATTAGCACGGTCCGTGGTTTTCCGCCCTGGAGGGTTTCCACGTACTTTCGTGTTCCCACTTTCGAGTACATTCTATAGTCGACAGCATTAAACGTTTCGGCTTTATCCGCTTCTTTACTCCTCACTGCAATTCTGAGTTCATACTTTTCGACTCCATTTTAGACTCGGAACTGCATTCTCGTCTGTCTCCTCGCTCAAAAGAGTTTGATTTTCGAAAAATCTTCCATCACCCTATTCACCCCCTCTAGGGTGACTTATTTTCTCCCGAGCAAACCTTCACCATTAAAATTCAAGTAGCAATCCTATCAAAATACAGATCAAATAACAAAACCCTCAAAAAATAACTAAATATACACATATTTATTTCTTTAACAAAAGGAAATGACATTAAAGCATAGAAATTACCAAATCGTCGCAAACTATAATCTCATTCCAAAGTCCAACATTATCATAGTGCCCATCAATAGCAAATGAGGTGGGTATAAGTAGATTCAGCTAAGTAATAAGTCGGGATGGAACCTAGCCATCGCACTAAACAAACAGACCATCTCACTAAAAAAAAAAAGAGGAAAGTTCTATTAAACGAGAGGTCACTTAAAAATTCAAATCCATAAAAAGCATTACCAACTCCAATTACACTCTGTTCAAATGAATTTTTGTCCTTCCTTTCTCGCTCTCTCTCTCTTTCTTTTTTTTAGGACTTAACAAAACCTTATTTAAACTCAATCCACCTTCACACAACAAGGAAATTCACTCATGCTCAATAGAAAATCAAGGAAATATATTCACAATATGAGCATCCCCATATTAATCTCCAATTCCATATCAACGCACAATAAACCCTTTCAATTGCTCCAAATGTTCTTCCAATTCCACCACAAATCAATTCAAACTTAATTACAACTTGAAGTACAACAACTACTTACCTAATTATTCAATTATAACATAAATTTGTGGTACAATTTACTTAAAAATTTAGGGTTAGAGATATACCTCGAAGAGGTTAGAGATGAAAATGGATTATGGAGGTTCGGTGGTGGAGCTCAAGGGTGTCGAGGTGGCGTTAGACGGCGGCGGACGACGGCCAAGGAAGGAGGCTCCGACCCTGGTCAAGCGACGAAAGCGAGTAGGGGCGAGGACAGCCTCGCTGCGCGAAACGGAGCGGAAAAGAAGGAGGAAAGAAGTTGTGGCAATAGGGTGGTGGCCGGGGAGGACGCCGACGGTGGCTTGGTAGCGGCGGCAGGTTCGGCGGGCAAAGACTGGCCAGGCTGTAGCAGAGGGCGAAAGGCGAGGAGAGAGATTGAATGAAGGGAGGAGAGAGTGGCTTGAAGAGTGGATTTTTTTCTGATTTGTTTTGAAACAATACCCCTTATTTTTCATGTTGCACGCCAAGAGTCCAAGTAGCTTCTACTCATTTCATTCATCATCATTTTTTTTGGTTCTAATTAATACTTATCTTCTAAAAGTATTAATTTCATATATATATATATATATATATATATATATATATATATATATATATATATATATATATATATATATATATATATAACCATACAAATGGCTTATTTTAAACTACATATTTTACTATCATTATTTTTTCGTTAATCGTTAAGTAAATTAATTAATATTTTTTTAGCCCAAAATCGGTGTCGTTCCGATATATGTATACCTTTATGAGCTTAAAATTTTTTAAATAATTATCCATGCCTAGAAACATTTATTAATTCGTAATGACATAAATTAGATAATTTTAGTACGTATACCCGTCCACCATTTCACGCAACTCACCACTCTTAAACAATATTTAGACGATAAAATACAATTTAGAGTAATTAAATACGATTAACATTCGTGGTGTTACACATGTCCTTTGATTTACCAAGTTTGTTGGTTGAATAGGTCTGTTCTTTAGTTGGTTGATCTTGCTGAGTCTCATTGACTTGATCTTCGACATTCCGAGTTGGCCCTTGAGTTTGTTTAGTCTCGAGTCGTAACATTCTCGAGTTGCTCCATTCTAAGTCGCCTCGATAATTCTATTTTGACTCTTTCCGAGCTCACCTTCGAGCAAGGTCGTCTTCATGTCTGTTAAGTTTAAGATCCGAGTATGTGGACTCATTTATCCTGCCAAGATCAATTTCATCAAAGACAACGCGGATACTTTCTTCCACTTTGTTAATTCACTTGTTAAAAACATGATAAGCTTTGCTATGAGATGAGTAACCAAGAAATATACCTTCATCCGACCTAGCATCAAACTCGGCCGGATGCTCCCTACCATTATTATGGACAAACCACTTACATGCAAATGGTCTAAAGTAAGAGATGTTCGGTTTCTTTCCCTTGTAAAGCTCGTAAGGAGTTTTCTTAACGATGGGTTTAATAAGGTATATGTTGAGTGTGTAATTTCCTATGTTGATCGCCTCAACCCGGAAATAATAAGGTAGGTCATTTTCAATCATTATAGTCCTTCATATTTCATCAACAGCTTATGTTCTTTCTCTCTACTATTCCATTTTTGTTGAGGAGTTCTTAGTTTAGAGAAGTTGTGCGACATGCCAATCTTGTCACAAAAGTCCGAAAATTCGAGTAGTCGAACTCCCTTCTATGGTCGGTTCGAATCATCCCGATCCGAGTCGGAGACTCGCTTGAATTTTCCTGCAGAGCATAGTGAACTCTTTGAAGGCTGCATTCTTGTTCTTGAGAAAACATACCCAAGTAATCATGAGAAATAATCAACAACAACAAGTACATACGATTTACCTCCAAGACTTTTCACAGAATTTCACCACACAAATCCATAGGAAGCGATTCAAGCACTTTAGATGTAGACACGATTTTGAGTGGTTTGAAAGAAGATCTAACTTACTTACCTTTTGTGCATGCTTCACAGATTTTATCTTTCTTAAATGCATAGTTGGGTAGACCCTTAACCAATCCATGAGATGCAAGCTTCTTGATAGTATGCATGCTAATGTGACCTAGTCTACGATGCCAAGTCCATGAATCATCATTCACATACACTTTTAAACAAGATAAATTCTGCCTTGAATCGGAGAGAGGAATAGTGTAGGTGTTACCTAACCTCGGACTCGAGAGCGTAGTCTCTTTGGAGACTCGCATCGAAATGTAGCAGTTGGTCTAAGTGAACATTACCTCTTGACCTTTGTCACACAACCGAGAAATTCTAAGGAGATTGTACTTGAGTCCTTTGACAGCTTGACTTGGCTAATTGCGTTGTTTGCTTTATCAATTTTTCCAATCCCTACTATCTTGCCTTCATCGTTATCTCCAAATGTGACTTTTCCTCCTTTCGGATCTTCTAGCTCGGAGAAGAGTCTTGAATCTCCTTACATGTGGCATGAGCAGCCACCGTCTAAGTACTAATTACCTTTCTTCTTCTTGTGAGTTATCTACAAGACAGAAACAAACCAGCCCTTGTCACTTCCTCGTTATAAACCCAATAACTCCCTTTATCGTGGTCCTTTTCTAAGGAAGAGCACTTTTGGGAACCCAGATTTGAATAATTTTGGGTCCGGTCCGATTATAAGTCTTCCTTCTAGATAAGTGAGTCTATGTCTCTATCTTTTGAAAATCTTTTCTTTTGTAAACAGGTGGAGAAGGCTTCTTCCTGTAAAATGGTCTTGGCTTAGTCCTCTTTTCATTTTTATGAATGGGACCATGCTCACCTTCCTGAACTTTACAATTCTCGAATTGGTTTTGAAAAGATTAGAATAGGATTTTAAATCCTCTTCTTCATTGAAACGAAGTCCTTCATTCCTGAAGAAGACTCACCGAGAGACTTGTAGCATATCAAGGTTTTTCTGACCTTGAGTGAATTTCAAAACAAGCTCTTGAGAGTAATTGAGCTTTCTTTTCAATTGCTTATTCTCTATTCTGGGTGACTCGGACATAGTCTCGTTTGCTTGAGTACCGGTCTTAAGTTCTTTGAGATTTTGTCTCAGGTTTTCCAATTCGTTTTTCAAAGCATTGCTCGCATCAGTAAGAGACTCAAGTTTTTCTTTGAACTCGGAACAAGTCGAATTGGACTTTTCTTCCAAAGTAAAAATATATCATGCTGGATCAACATTTAATAATTTGAGAAAGTATTCAACTACCTCATCAATATCTAAGTCCTCATTGTCTAACTCGTATTCAGCTTTCGAATCCATAAGTGTCATAAGACACTTTGATTTGTCTCGAGTCATCTTCTTCGATGAGTCATCATCACTCCAGTATAGCCATCACAACCTTTTCCTTTTGTCCTTCTTTCTCTTGGGCCAATCGCTATCTATGTGCTCCTTGCTGCCACATTCATAGCAACCACAGCTTCTTAGATAAAGATAATTTTGAAGGAGAAGAATATTTACCTTTTTGTCCTTCTTATCTTTCTTGTATAACTCATCCTTTACCCTCTTTTCCCACTTCTTGTATTTCACCATTTTCTTGAAGCCACGCGCTATGAGTGCCATATGATCCTCTTCTTATTCTGAGGAGCTTAGACTATCACGTTTGCTTTATTAGGCCTTCAGACGCAATATTATTTTTGGTGCTAACCTCGACATCCTCTTCCTCCGGATGAATCTCGTGAGTGAGTAGCTTGCCGATAAGCTCATCTCGGCTTAAGTTGAGAGAGGTTCGAGCTTCTTCAATGGTTGTCACCTTAGGACCCCATTTCTTCTTTAGTATACTTCTCAAAATCTTTCTGGACATTTCTTCTTGAGAGATCCTTCTACCTAGATATTTGGGATTATTAGTAATCTCTATGAACCGAACATACATTT
The DNA here is from genome assembly GCA_021018815.1 of Talinum fruticosum. Classification (NCBI taxonomy): domain Eukaryota; kingdom Viridiplantae; phylum Streptophyta; class Magnoliopsida; order Caryophyllales; family Talinaceae; genus Talinum; species Talinum fruticosum. The sequence continues at coordinate 2,777,977 of JAITYX010000075.1, read as the reverse complement.
CAGTGATGTTTTCTTCTAGCTCCATCTTGAACAGCTCATACTTATAAAGATATTGACTTATCTTCACCTGCTTCACTTGGCTTGTTCCTTCATAGGTGTTGACAAGAGTGTCCCACACCTCTTTGGTTGTGTCACAAGCCGAGACCCCGTTGTCTTCTTCTATGCCAATGGCACACATCGGTGTGTTCATAGGTTTTAAATTCTTTAAGTATTTCTCGTCTCCTCGGTGGTGAACTCATATTTAGCTTTACGTACAGGAGTTGCATTCTCTATCTTCATTGGAATGTAGTTGCCAGCTTGGATGATTTTGCAAACATCTTCATCATTGTCAATCAAGAAACATTCCATCATCTTCTTCCAATAGGCAATGTTTGACCTTTTGAACATCTGGTGGTATGGTGGATGATCTTCCTTCATCGAACTCTCCATTTTTCTCAGCCATCTCATCTTTATACCGTCTGGATAGTGAGATTCTCTTGAAAGGCTAGGCTCGATACCAATTGAAGGTTTGCTCTTGGAGAGTTTAAGTCACCGTAGAGAAGGGTGAATACGATGATGAAGAAAATTAAACAATTTTTATACCAATACAAACTAAAGCCGATTCTGAATCTAGATTGGACTCGAGACAGGCAACAACATAGATATACGTGGAAACCCTCCCGTGACGAGAAAACCACAGACAGTGCTAATCCAAGCACCAAGTCAACTCCACTATTTTGAATCCATAAAATATGAGGAAACGACTTAACCGTAATTGCTCGCTTAAACAAATCCTTACAATGTTTTCCTAGACTCGAAGTTCCCTTATTTGATCTAGTACTTCCCGACCGAGGTAACCTTTACAATTAGGGACAACTGAGCTGAGTTAACCCTTACAGCTCGGTCAAGGGACTTTACTTAGAAGGTAAGAAAATAATGTAACTAATTACAAGACTTTCTTTACAACTTAGAAAATATTAAATACGAGACTTGGAATTGTAAATACAAGATTGAGTAAGAATGAGAACAACAATTAGTTCAACAATAAATTCGGTTCAAGACTCTCATAGTCTAGTAAAGTGGCTTCAATTTATAGCAATCCAGGAAGAGTGACTCGTTGATTCTTGATTCTGGACAGAAGTCTTCACTAGCCATTGAATGGCTATTCCGAGTCGCTCGAAAAGATCTCGTTGGGATGTGAGCGTTGTACAACGGCTCTTGGCTCCGAAAGATTGTCCAATCACTTGATGGTGAGTGAAAGTTATGGTGGAAACAACCGTTAAGCCTATAGTTGGAGTTTTCCAGCTTTGGAAACAAACAAGCCCGACACGATGTCTAAGCCATGTCTAGAAGTAGCTAAAACTTGTCCGTCGGTGGTTATCGGCTAGAAACCTAGGTTGAATTTGAAATTCAAAAAGATAGGTTAGCCTTGTTTGAATAACCTACAAAAGCAAACCATATTGGTTCTCAAAGTATAAAATACTTTGGTCCAAGATTAGGCACGAGATAATAATTAAATCGGAGTAATTAAATGTTTAATTATCTTTGGCCTAAAAGAATGGAATTTTTGAGTCTAATATTTAATATACTCAAATTCCATTTGAGTCAATCCTAATGATGATAAACTTAATAGAGTAAAACATCGAGTATAACAACTTGATCTAGTCAAATAATTCTGAAGGAAATAAGCTGACTTAGAATAGAGAATTAACGCTATAATTCCGTTTGCATTGAAATACATAGTTAGTGCTCGGAATAAAAGTGTTAGAGAAATTATTTGAACATGTGATAGTTCCGATTGATGTCCGAGTGAGCCGAAACTACAGCAGCAGGAGATATGCAATCGGGCGCTTTCTTCGTTAGTTAGAACAAAATGAAAACTTAGATAAAAGTTTTTATAGTGCTCGAATGATTTGAACTCAAAACTTAAAAGAAATAGGATTTATACCGAGTCTTTATGTAATACTCCGAATGACTTAGACTTAAAGCCCGAGTCTTCGTAAGGTGTCATATCTCGTGCCTAAAGAGAAATCAAAGAAAACCTCTGAAGACAATGAGAAGTTTTGAAAGAACTTCAAAGCCATGAACACATCGATGTGTGCCATTAGCTTAGAAGAGTACAACAAGGTGTCTTATCGTGACACATCCAAAGAGGTGTGGGATACGCTTGTCAACACCTATGAAGGAACCATCCAAGTGAAGCAGGCAAAGATAAGTCAATATCTTCACAAGTGTGAGCTATTCAAAATGGATCCGAGAAGAAAACATTTCTCGGATGTATGCTCGGTCCACTAAGATTACAAACAATTTCAAATCTTTGGGTACAAAGATCTCTCACAAGAAAAAATTCTAAGAAGTCTACCAAAGAGAAAATGGGATCCCAAGATGACAGCCATTAAATACGCTCAAAATCTCTCTCAAATAAAACCAGACAAGCTTATTAGGAAGCTACTTACTCATGAGATACACATGGAAAAAGAGAATGTCGAGGCCAGCACTAAAAGGAACATCGCGCCGAAGGCCTTAGGGACTGAGACGACAAAATGTGAGCTCGTGTGACATAGAAGAGGATCCCACGGCACTCATTTCCCGAGGCTTTAAAAAGATGATGAAGTACAAAAATGGCAAAAAAGGCCAAAGGAAGAGTTTTATAAGAAAGATAAGAAGGACAAGAAAGGTAAATACTCATCTCCTTCAAAGTTATCTTTAACTAAGAACTCGGGTCGTTTTGAATGTGCCGATAAGGAGCACATAGTCAAAGACTATCCAAAGAGAAAAAGGACAGAAAGAAGAAAAAGGCTATGATGGCTACCTAGAGTGATGCCGACTCATCCGAAGAAGATGACTCCAATGACTCGAAGTGTCTTATGGCATAAATAGACTCAAAAGCCGAATCTAAGTCGAGACAGTGACAACTCGGACACTAAGAACACAAGTCTGCACGGAGGTAATTGAATAGTTCCTTAAGTTCTCCAAAGCTGATTTAGCTAGATATATTTTTGCTTCGGAAGAAAAGACCAATTCTAACATTTTGATTTTAAAGAACAACATCAATCTTTTACTATTGAGTGCAATGTTTTGAAAAATGAGGTAGAAAACTTGAGACAAAATTTAAAAGTACTTCGAGACCAAGTACTCAAGACCATGAGACCGAGTCCGACTCACTCGAACAGAGAATTAGCAACTTAAAAGGAAGCTCAATGAGTCTCAAGAGCTGGTTTTAAAACTCACTCAAGGTTAGAAAAACCATTATCTTTTATTAGGCTCTCGAGTGTGTCTCATTCGAAAAGAAGCTCTTGGTTACAATGCTCGAAGAGGAATCTAATTCCTATTTAAGTCTTTTAAAAATTTACTCCAGAACCGTAAAGTTCAAGAAGGTTGAGCATGGTCCCATTCACTCTCGTGAAAGAAGGACTGAGCCCGTACTAGTTTACAGGAAAAGGCTTCTCCACATGTTTATAAAAGGAAAATTTTTCAAATAAAAATGACTCGAATCACATCTCACTACGGTGAAGAGAATCTTTAGATATCTTGCAAGGACTCGGAATCTTGGTCTATGGTTTTCAAATAACTCGAACTCGACCCTCGCTAGATACTCGGATTCTATCTACGCTAGATACAAGGTTGATAGAAAGAGCAAATCAGGAGCATGCCAATTTTTGGGTCACTCCTTATCTCGCAAGCACTCCAAGAAACAGTAACTCATCTGTTCTAACAACCTGTTGAGGCTGAGTACATTTTAGTTGGAGCTTATTGTGCTTAGATTCTCTAGATCAAGCAACACTTAAAGGATCCTGGATTATCATTCACATTTGTCCCAATCAAGTGTGACAATCAAAGTGCAATCAGCATCACTAAGAATCTAGTTTAGCGATCAAAGACGAAGCATATTAAGGTTTTGTATCATTTTTTGAGAGATCATTATGAGAAAGACGATATTGAACTTGAATTTATTCCTACGAAATTTCAATTAGCTGATATTTTTACTAAGCTTCTTAGTCAAGATCGGTTTTGCTTTATTAGGAATGAACCTCGGCATGAGTAATGCATGATTATGTGATTTATTGCTTGGGTTAATTTTTATTTTATTGCCTTGAGCGAGATAAGAAATTGATCGGCTCAATCGAATAAGACAGAGCTATGAGTTATCGGTTTTCTTAATGCTCTTAGTCACTTAGAAAACTTACCGAGTTAAACTAAGTTTATGAGAAAATAGACATCAAAATTGTGAGATCGTCTCTATATAAATGGAGAATTTCGGAAAATTTTTCAAAACTCTTTCTTCGCTCCCTCTCTCTCTTTATCACGCAAATAGTCAACAAAAACTAGCCGTTGGAAGAAAGTTATTCGAGAAACAATCCATTGCTGCGCAGAGTGACTCAATGGTCTAAGAACCGTTACTTGGTATTCGAGTCGAAAATCGGTTGAAGCCTTATCTTCTTATAAACACCACCACTTCACTTTCTTTTCTTTAATTTACCAAATGTTTTCTTGCACTCCCGCTCCATCTCTTCTCTCTAAACATGCCTAAGAGAGGAGTGGCTCAAGAAGGAGGTTCGGCCACCAAGAAGGCCGGAACCAAGTCTACTCAGACCGAGGCTTCACCAGGGAAAGGCAAAGAGCCTGCGTTAGATGTACCAAAACACTTTGTCGCCCAACATTTTATTCCGCATGACAAGTTCTTTCCCAAAAATTCTTTTTCATGGTTTAAACACATCATAAAAACCGAGTGTGTACAACTATCTCTGTTTTTGTGAAAACATCGACTTGGAGTTTGAGTTCTACTCTCATATGACTCGCCTCGAAGGAGTCATAACTTCTTTGGTCCAAAGGCAAGACTGTTCGCATTAATCTTCGCTTACTTAACACAATTTTTGACATGAAGGCTCTCTTTCTTAATTCTAATCTTGTTCCATTTAATGAAGTCGTTGATGACTTCTTTAAAAAAATATGCAAAATAGATTCTCGTGTCCGTAAAGAATTTTTCAGTGACTTGCATGAAGTCGAAGCTACGAGTTCTTTGTTTTTTTAAATGAGAAATTTCTTATCTCATCATTAATGTAAAGAGAACCCCAACTCCAAAGTTCTCAAGGTTCTCGACAACATTCTCGAGGGCTACAAAGTAGACCTCTTCCTTTCATTCTAAAGCGGATCGCCACTATGCCTGCTAACTCTAAGAAATCTGCTCTATATCCTTTCGGAGCACTTCGATCGCTATATTCAATCAATTCAAAATCCCTCTTCCTTATGACCCCAATGCTTACTTGGAACTTGTTGTCTCATCTTGGCGGGACTAAGCTTATGGGTCTAGGATACCAGTGAAGTTGAACCCAGGCGTCCGGGTTCATGCGTCTTAGTTACCACCGCCTCCTTCTCTACCTTAGACTCATACTTACTCCAAAGGTAGCACTTCTACCTACTTTACCTTCGCTTCTCGGCCGCTTCCCTCTCGTTGAGTTGCTTGCATAAAAAGCCAACAAGTTTGCCTCTCTAGCTGAAGAGTTGCGATCAACTCCGAAGTCTTTCAAGGACTTCATTCAGACTTCGGTTTTAATGCAAAACAAGCTTAATCTCAACTCCGAGAGAACCAAGAATTGATTTATGAGCTCAAGGACATCATCAAGGAACATCGAGAACGGATCGGACACCTCGAAAAGAGAAGGTCTAAGGCAGCCGAGGACTTAGAATCCTTTGAAAAATCTAAGGAATCCTCCAGCCCTTCTAAGTCCAAATCGACGTAAGCTGAAGAAGAAGCTACAAGTAGAAGAAGAAGAAAAAGAAGAAGAACCTAGTTAGACCGAGGACGAGGGCAACAAAGAACCTAAGGTGATCTCCTTATATCACACTCGGAATGCCCGAGAAGAGGCTAGTGATGCCGGACAATCCAAAGCCCTCGCCTCGGAATCGCAACCGGTGCCAAGCTTTGAGGAAGAAGAAAAGAAGAAGAAGCGGACGATATGTTTCTTACAATTAATTTCTTAAAACCAGGATCCAAAACCAGGATCTTTCCACTTCTTGACTTACCCATTGTGCAGCCTCCTCGCCCAACTATTTCAACACAAGCTTACAAGCGCCGAGTGCACAACTTGTTCTTCTACCTCGAGACGAGACTCCTCCCTCCTCTTAATTTCTAAAACTCATATTTCATTACTTTTTATCCAACATCTACTGTAATTGCTTGTTCTTTCCTCCCTCCTTTTGTTACGTTTCTGCTGAAATGCATAGGGGGAGAGAAATAGATAGAAAATTGGATGTTTTGTTTAGGGGAGTTTCCCTTTGTTTATGAGTTTATCTTATTTTTTATACATATGTTTCTTGCAATTAATGAAATATCTATTTCCGAGCACATTTGTCTTCGATTTATACTTACTTTTGCTCTAATATTTGACTCGTTAACATCATAGCTCTAATTTCTACAAGAAACATGTTCTCGCTATACTTTAATCCGAGATGAGCCGATAAGTTCTTCTACCTCGATGAAGGTTTCATTACATTTGTCTTACTCGATCAATTCATTATCAAAATTTAACTTTTTGAACTGACAAGTTTCTATCTTAAGTAAGGAATGCCTTTCATAAAAAAGGGGAGATTGAAGACGCAGGTATAATTCTCTATCTCTCTTGGGTTTTGATTCTAAGTCATTATGAACTTTATAGAAATCTTTATCTAAGCTTTTATCTTGGTCTAACCAACTTAAAAACCATTATTTTAGCATAACATTCTTGACTCGTATTTCATACACACTCATACACAACTCAAAACAATCACATGAGTAAATAATTTCTCTAACACTTCTATTCGAGAGCACCGACTTCATGTTTCAAGTAAAAATAAATTACAACGTTAATTCTAATTTCTAAGTCACTTTATCTATGGAGAATTATTTGCTTAATTAGGTTCATGTATGTTGATATTTTTATTCTTTCCAACTTGATCATTCCAAGGATTGATCGTAGATGGAATCTCGAACCTAATGGATATTAGACGCAAAAACTTCCACTCTTTTAGGCCCAAGATTTTTAAGTGCTTCATTACTGTGTTTCAATTATTATCTCGCCTAATCTTAGACTCAAGTATTTTTATAGTTTAAGTACCACTTTGATTTGCTTTTGTAGGTTCTTTAAACAAGCTTAATCTATTTTTTGAAGCACAAAAGCAACTGGTTTGCATGCTGTTGAACACCAACGAGATAGAGATTAACTATTTCTTGACATGGCTCGGACACAATGTATGGGTTGTTTGTTTCCAAAACTGGAAAACTACAAATTTGAGTCTAATGGTTGTTTCCACCCTATATTTCAAACACCACCAGAGGATTGGACTACTTTCGGGGCTAAGAACGGTTACACAATGTTCACATTTCAACGCATCTTTTCTCGAGTTACTCGGACTAGTCGTTACAACGGCTAATGAAACTCGCCGATCCGTAACAAGTCTCAATGGTTGTTCCGCCTTGGGTGCTTACAAATAGAAGTCACCCCACAAGACTTGAAGATTTTGAGATTAAGTCCCTTGACGAGCTGTAAGGGCTAACTCACCTCGCTTGTCCCGACTCGTAAGGGTTAACTTAGTGACGAAGTACTAGATCAAATAATGAAACTTCCGAGTCTAGGAAAACTTGTCAAGGAATTGTCTAAGGGAGCAATTCCAAGTAAGAGTAAGTCCTTTTTAATTGAAGATTCAATTAGTGGATTAGACTTGGTTCTTGGATTAGCATTGTCTCGTGGTTTTCTGTCAGCAGTAGGGTTTTCACGTATATTTGTGTGCTTAACTTTCGAGTCCAATCTAGACTCGAAATTAGTTTATGTTTTTGATCCGTGCAAAATTATTTTGATATTTCTCAAAATATTCCATCACCCTATTCACCCCCTCTAGGGTGACTTAATCTCTCTAAGAGCAAACCTATCATTGGTAAAAAGCCTTGCCTTTCAAAAGGATCTCACAATCCAAAGGTATAAAGATCAAATGGCTCGGAATAATGGAGAGTTCAGTGAAGGAAGATCATCCACCAAACCACCCAAGTTCAAGGGGTCAAACTTTCCACACTCTGGAAGAAGATGATGGAATGATTTGTACTCGTATAATGATGAAGAAGTTTGGAACATCATCAAGAATTGGAACTTCATCCTAATGAAGATGGAAGGAGTAAGATTTGTGTCTAAAGAGAAATTCGAAAGAACTTCAAAGCCATGAACACTCGATGTGCGCCATCAACTCGGAAGAGTACAAGAGAGTGTCCGCCTCGACACGGCCAAATACGTGTGGGATACACTTGTCAACACCAATGAACAAACTAGTCAAGTGAAGCGAGGCAAAGATAAGTCAATATCTTTATAAGTATGAGATGTTCGGAATGCGACCTGAAGTGAACATCTCCGAGATGTATGCTTCGGTTCACCGAGATTACCAACAATCTCAAGTCTTTGGGTAGAAAGATCTCTCATGAGGAAATGGTCGAAAAATTATGAGAAGTCTACCAATGAGAAAATGGCGTCACAAGGTGACCACCATTGAAGAGGCTCGAGCATCTCTCTCAAGCGAAGCCTAATGAGCTCATTGGGAAGCTACTTACTCATGAACCGCACCTGGAAGAAGAGGATGTCGAGGTCAGTACCATAAGGAACATTGCACTAAAGGCCTCGGAAGGTAGATGACAAAGTCTCGAGCTCCTCACACTCAAAAGAGGCCAAAGGAGGAGTTCTACAAGAAAGACAAGAACGACAGGAAAGGTAAATACTCATCTCCTTCTAAGTTGTCTTTAATTAAGAACTCTAGTTGCTTTGAATGTAGCGAGTAAGGAGCACATAGTCAAGGACTGCCCAAAGAGAAAGAAGGATAGAAAGAAGAAAAATGTTATGATGGAAACCTAGAACGATGATGATTCATCCGAAGAAGATAATTCCGATGACTCAAAGTGTCTAATTGCACTAACGAGACTTAGAAGCTGAATCCGAGTCGACACGGTGACAACTCGGATATTGAGGAAACGAGTCCTTAGGAGGCAATTGAATACTTACTTGAGTTTTCAAAAGCTAATCTTGTTAGATATATTTTTACTTTGGAACAAAAGTTCAATTCTGACCTTTCGATTTCAAAGAGCAACTTGAGTTTCTATCGCTGAGAGTAATGTTTTGAAAAATGAGTTAGAAAACATTAGACAAAATTTGAAAGAGCTTGAGACTAGTTCTCAATGCAATGAGACCGAGTCTCGGTGCCTCGGAATAGTAGAATGAGCATCTCAAAAGGAAGCTCAATGAGTCTCAAGAGCTGGTTTGAAAACTCACTCAAGGTCACAAAAACCTTGATCTTTTACTTGGCTCTCGGTGTGTCTCATTTAGAAAAGAAGGTCTTGGTTACATTGTTGAAGAGGAATCTAATTCCTATTCAAGTCTTTTCAAAACTGATTACTGAACTGTAAAGTTTAGGAAGGCTGAGCATGGTCCCATTCACTCGCATGAAAAGAGGACTAAGCCAAGACTAGTTTACGGGAAAAAGCCTTATTAACATGTTTATAAAAGAAAAGATTTTCAAAGAAAAGAGACATAGACTCGGTTTTCTAGAAAGAAGACTCGAGAATCGGACCAAACCCAAAATTACTCAAATTTGGGTTCCCAAAAGTGCTTGTTCCTCAGAGAAAGACCATAGTAAAGACAATTACTAGGTTTATAAGAGAAAGTGAGAATGGTTAGTTTGTTTCTTTGTTGTAGGTGACTCGAAATGGAAGGTCACTAGTACTTAAATAGTGATTCGCTCACGCCATATGTTTGGAGACTCAAAACTCTTCTCGAGTTAGGGGAATTGAAGGGAGGAAAAGTCACATTTGGAGATAACAAGCAAAGCTAAGATAGTTTGGATTAGCAAGATTGCCCAAGGAAACGGCTCAGTCAGCCCAAGTGTACCCTGTCAAAGGGCTTAAGTAGAATCTCTTTAGCATTTCTTAGCTATGTGACAAAGGTCAAGAGTTAAGATTCACTCGGACCAACTACTACATTTTTTATGCAATCATCACAGAGACAAAACTCTCACATCTCGGGTTAGGTGACAATTATACTATTCCTCTTTTAGATTCTAGTCAGAATTTATCTTATTCAAAAGCACCTTTGAATGATGATTCATGGACATGGCATCATAGACTAGGTCATATTAGCATTCACATTATCAAGAAACTTGTATCTCATTGCTTTGTTATGGGTTTTCCTAACTGTGTATTAAGAAAGATAAAATCTCTAAAGCATGCGCAAATCAAATCATCTTTCAAACCACTCAAAATTGTGTCTACATCTAAAGTGCTTAAGTTAGTTCATATGAATTTGTGTGGTGAAATTCTTGTGAAAAGCCTAGGAGGTAAATCATATGTGCTTCTTATTGTTGATGACTATTCAGGATTTACCCGGGTGTTTTTTCGAGGAACAAGAATGAAGCCTTTAAAGAGTTCACTAAGATTTGCAAGAAAATTCAAGTGGAATCTCATACTCAAATCATAAGGATTCGAACTCACCACGGTAGTAAGTTCGATTACTCGGAATTTACAGACTTCTATGATAAGAATGGCATCTCCCATAACTTCTACGCACCAAGAAGTCCTCAACAGAATGGAGTAGTTGAGAGAAAGAACGTAACTCTTAAAGAAATAGGAAGGGCCATGATGATTGAAAGTGATCTACCTTACTATTTATGAGGCTGAGGTAGTCAACAAAGTAAATTATATACTCAGCGGATGCCTCATTAGACCCATTATGAAGAAGACGCCCTATGAGTTGTACAAGGGAAAGAAACCCAACATCTCATATTTCGAGACCATTTAGATGTAAATGCTTTATGCAAAACAATTGTAAGGAACATGTAACTAAGTTTGATGCTAGATCGGATCAAGGTATATTTACGGATTACTCATCTCATAGTAAAGCTTATCATATTTTAAACAAAAGGACTAACAAAGTGGAACAAAGTATCTACGTTGTCTTGATGAGATTGACCTTAGTAGGATAAGTGAATCCACTTTTTAGATCTCAAGCTTAGCGAGATGAAGATGACATTGCTGAAGTTCAGCTAAAAAGAGTCAAAATAGAGAAGTTGAAACAACATAGAATGAGCAAACTCATAATGTTGTGACTCATAATGAACAAAATCAAGAGCCGACTCAAAATACTAAAGAAGAAGCCAATGCGGATACTTAGTAGGAGCAACCGATTGAAGATTAGCCTATTCAACCAACAAACTTGGTAAATCGAGGATACCTAAAGCTTTCAAATATGCATCAATTCACCCACCTAATCACACACGTTATGATATCAATAATGGGGTAAGAACTCGATCTTCTTTGCAAAATCTATGTTCATTTTCTGCGAGTCATATCTTTAACATAACCTAAAAATGTACTAGAAGCCATAATCTGAACTTCAATGGGTAAAGGCCATGCAAGGAGAACTAAATCAATTTGGAAGAAACCAAGTTTGGACTCTAACAAACAACCTTCTTACCACTTAGTAGTATGAACTAAATGGGTTTTCGAACAAGCTGGATGAGGTTAGTTAGTGGTCCGAAATAAGGCTAGACGAGTTGATGAAGGGAATAACCAAGAAGAGGGAATTAATTGTGGCAAAACCTTTGCACCTGTTGCTAGAATTAAGGTAATTAGAATTCTCTTAGCATTTGCATATAGCATGAACATCAAGCTTTTACAAATGGATGTCGAATGTGCATTTCTCAATGGTTATTTTCAAGAAGAAGTTTATGTTAACCAACCCCCTGTTTTTGATAACTCGGAATTTCCGGATCATGTTTTCAAATTGCAAAAGGCTTTATATGGTATTAAACAAGCTGCCAAAGCTAGGTATGAAAGACTTAGCGGCTTCTTGGTTAAAAATGATTTCAAAAGAGGTAAGATTGACAAAACTCTTTTCACAAAAACCAAGGGGAATGATTTTTTATTGTTCGAGATCTATGTTGATGACATTATCTTTGCAGCTACTAATGAAACTCTATGTCAAGAGTTTTATGAGTTAATGAGACAGGAGTTCCTATTGAGCATGATGAGAGAACTCAATTTCTTTCTTGGTACGCAAATAAAGCAAGAAAAGGATGACTTCTATGCCTATAAATCTATGTACAATAAGGAGTTATTGATGAAATACAAGATAAAAGATATGAAGCATGCAGCAACACTTATGAGAAGCAGGTTTGAAATCGGACTCAAACGATAAAGGTAAAGTCGTGAATCGAAACTCTAAAGAGGTATGATTGGATCATTACTTTATCTCACATCTAGTAGACTGGATATCATGTTTAGTGTCCGCCTTTTGCAAGATTTCAAGCTAATCCTAAGGAATCACATCTCACTACGGTGAAGAGAATCTTTAGATACCTTGCACGAACTTAGAATCTTGGTCTATGGTTTTCAAACAACTTAAAACTAATTCTCACTTGGATACTTAGTTGCTGACTATGCTTGGATACAAGGTTCATAGAAAGAGCGTACCATAAGCATGCTAATTTCGGGTTAATCGGTCATCTCCGGCACTCAAAGAAACATAATTCGGCTTGCTCTATCAGCTGCCGAGGCTGAGTACATCGCATGTTGGAGCTTGCTATGCTTAGATGCTCTAGATCAAGGAACACTTGAAGGATCTTGGATTATCATTCACATCTATCCCAATCAAGTGTGATAACCGAAGTGCAATTAGCATTACTAGGAATGCGAGTCCAACACTCAAAGACGAACCACATTAAGGTTAGGTATTATTATCGGAGAGACCATTTTGAGAAAGGTGATATTGAACTTGTGTTTATTCCTACCAAATTTCAACTAGCTGATACTTTCACTAAGCCTCTAAGTGAATATCAAATTTTCTTTATTAGGAATGAGCTTGGCATGTTAAATGCATGATTTAGTTATTACATGAATTATTCCTTATAATTAATTGTTATATGCTTTCATTAGATAGCAAATGGATCAGTTGACTCGGAATAAGACTAAGCTATAATTTATAAATTTTATGACTGTGTTATGAGTCACTCATACACCTTACTTGAGTCATACTCATATTATGAGCAAAATGGACATCAAAATTTTGGGATCATCTCTAGATATATGGAGAATCTCAAAAATGTTTTCGAAAACTCTCTCTTCTCTCTCTCTCTCTCTCTCTTTCTCTCTCTCCCTCTCTATGTCATGCAAACAGTCAGCGAAACTAGTTGTTGGAAGAAACCAGATGAGAAAACTAGCCGTTACTATACAAAGTGACTCAACGGTCCGATTACCATTCGTTGCGTAACTAAGTCGGAAAGTTAGTTGGAAGCCTTTTCTCGTTATAAATAGCCTTGCTTCACTTTCTTTATTCTACTTTTCCTACTTATTTCTTGCTCTCGCTCTCTTTTCTCTTAAAGATCAATTACTCACTCGCACTCTCTTTCTCTCTCTAATTCTTAATTTTCTATGTTCTCTACTCTCTCTTTCTCTTTTCTCTCAAACTCTCTCTACTCTTTAACCATGCCTAAGAGAAGATCTGCGTGGAAGGAGGTTTGGCCACTACAAAGGCTAGAACCAAGTCCACTTGTGCTGAGCCTTTGCAAGGAAAAGGCAAGGAGCTCGCCTCGAAAGCCCAAAGTACAACGTTGCGCAACACTTCATTACGGAGGACAAGTTCTTTCCAAAAACCTCCTTCTCCTAGTTGAAACACATCCTCAAAAGTAGTGTGTACTCCTATCCTTGTTTCTGTGAGTATATTTACCAAGCCCTTGTGACTCGAGTTCAATAAAAACATGTTGGTCGACAACAACATCATCTTCTCCGTCGTTCAAGGTAAGACTATTCGACACAATCATTCACGAGACTTTTTAATGTGATGTCCCTCTTTCTCAACTTCAATCCAATTCCTTTTAATGAAATCGCTAACGATTTCTTTGTAAGCTCGCGCGAAAGAGCCTCATCCGTCCAGTAAAGAAGTTTTACGTGACTCGGATGACCCTAAGAAGCCAAACTTTTGTGTTTCATTCGATGAGGACTTTCTTCTCCTACTAACGGTATAAAGAGAACCCAAACTACAAAGTTTTAAAGGTTCTCTATGACATTCTCGAGGGCTACGAAGTAGACTTCTTTCCTTACATCTTGGAGCGGATAGCCTCTGTTCCCTCTAATTATAAGAAGACTACTATACCCTTTCGGAGCTCTTCTCATTGTTGCTTTCACTCATTTTCAAGTCCCTCTTCCTTTTGACCCTCAAGATGTCTTGGAGCCTATTGTTTGTCTAAGCGGGAGTGAACATATTGGTCTTACATACCAGGAAGTCAAGCCCGGTGTCTTGGTTCTCTTGTTTGAGTTACCACCTCCTCCTCCTCTACCTCGGACTCGGACAACTCCAAAGGTCCCACGTTTGCTCGGTAGACCTTCTACTTCTCTTCGTGCTCCTTCGTTGAGCTTCTTGAAAAGTGGCCAACAAGCTTGCTTCTCTTGCTTTAGGGTTGAAATCCACTCGAATGCTTTCTAAGATTTCATCCCAACTTTGACTCGATGCAAAGCTAGCTTAGACTCAGCTATAGCAGAGTCGAGATTTGGTTTCGGAGCTCAAGGAGGTCATCAAGCAACAACACAATTAGATTCGAGCGCCTCCAAGAGAGAAGATCAAAGGCAGCCGAGGACTCATAATCGTTCTTTAACCTCTCGCCGGACTACCCCTCTCTCTAATTTCAAACTTATAATTATGTTTTTCTTTGTTTTTTGTCCAACATCTTATGTATTTACTTGTTCTTTCCACCCTCAATTTGTTATTTTTTACGAAATGCATAAGGGAAGAGAAAAGATAGAAATTTAGATGTTTAGTTTAGGGGAGTTTATCCCTTAGTTATTTTCGAGTTTACTTTTCTTTGTTTTTATTTCTTATACATATGTTTCTTGCAATGAATGAAATTAACTTATTTTTGAGCATATCTGTTTTCGAATATATTATATTTTTTACGCTTCCGATATTATCTCTTTACTCTTTAACATCTTTACTCTTAAACCTTAGCTCTAATTACTTCAAGAAACATGTTATGAGTTATATTTTGATGTGAGTTTGTACTCATATAAGTGTTCGTCATTATTTTTGCTTTGATTAAAACATTGTGCTACGATCATTTCTATTACAAACCTTAACTATTTAAACTCGTTTAGTTTATATCTTAAGTATGGAATGTCTTTCATCAAAAAGGGAGATTGAAGACTCATGTATAACTCTTTGTCTCTCTTAATGTAATACCCGAAATTTTAAAGAAAAGCAATGAAAACCATATAATTATTGAGTAACATTCCATGCATCGGGGGAGGGGTTGAGTTGCTGATTTAATTTACTGACCATACTTATTACTTTAAAATTTCCTTGGGAAGCTACTGTCGAATAAACTAAATCAAGGAAATTGCCTTCCTTTTTCATCCGAGCTAAACAATTGGGTGATTAGGAATTGTCGTAGTCGGCGTATTAAAATAAGTTCGGGCACGACATTGTAAGAGGATGGAAAGGAGGAGATATGGACTTGTCGTATATGGGCCGGTGATTACTTTAGCTGAATTATGAAGAGATGAGAAAGATAAGTTGGGATCCAATTAGGATCATTAACCGCCAATTAGCGGTGGAGAGAGGCGGGTAAAGAAGGGGGCCTCGGAGGCTTGAGTCGAGAAAAAGGAAAGGGAAGCATGGGAAGGAGGATCGAGAAAGAGAGAGAGCGTATGCGGGACCCGGCCGAGGTCGGAGGCCGGCAAGCCGAGCGGCAAATGGAGGAAGGCGGTCTGCGCACGCAAGGGAAACGGAGGAGCGAGAGATGGAGAGGGCCACCCCGCAAGAACGCACAGAGAGAGAGAAGGCGAGCGGTGCGAGGGTCGAGGAGACGAGGGGTGGCCGGCGACCACGCGTAGACCCCAAAAGTGGTAACCGGTGGCGCGAGCGAAGGGAAAGGGAGTGAGAGGCCGGGGACGGAGCAAAGGAGAAAGAAGGACTCGAAACAGAGCCGGACACGAGAAAAGAGTCCAAGGGCCGGGGACCAGGGAAAAGCAACGGCGGCAAGGGGAAAGACCTGGCGGCGAAAGCATGAAGGCCGGAGCGAGGGGCGGCAGGAAACCGAAGCAAGAGGAAGCGAGAGTCCCCGAAACTAAGCCGCGGCCGAACGCAGAGCGGAGCGGAGACAGACAAGCAGTTCGATCAATTCCAAACCCGAGAATCAGAGGTGGGTAGTCTTATACTCTAAACTATTAGCAATTTCGAATCCAAATGAGCTTATTGTGATTGTTGAATGTAATTGTGAGTATTGAGCATGTATGCTATTGAATGAGCGTAGTAGTTGCTTGAAAGTTGAATTCGGACTTGTGAAGGAAATTGGTAGTTGTCTAGGCTCGAACTGGAAAACGAGGAATTCATACGGAGTTGGGTTGCTTAGGTATAAGGAATAGTATCGGGGAATCCGGCCGGTTGGGGACGGGGATCAGCATGTGTGGTTTGGGCATAAGTTGTGAATTGATATTTCAGATTGACTCTTAGAGATTGGTCGAATTTACGACATTAAGGGATGATTGCTAATACCGGGAAATAGCGAATTAAGCATAAAAGAGAAGCGTGAGTTCATAGTAAATGTTGCACAATTGAGGTATGGGAGTGAGAAGTGGGTGAGTATTTGGATAATTGAGTTCAAAAGATAATTAAATCCTTGAGTTTGAACTAAATGCGAAGATAAGCGGAGCTAGCGAAAGTGGAGCGATGAAAAAGGGATTAAGAAGTGTATGATTGAGTTGGTCAAGAAAGAACGATTAATGGGATAGAAACCTAGAATGAGAGCAAATTACACTTGGTAATGAAGGGAATTAGAGGAATTTTAATAGCGAAGTAAGAATGAGAACTACCTGACTAAGTATGATTAAGAAGAGATTGATGAGTAATGTGGAAGCGTAATCGAAAAGTATTGAAACAAAGATGGTAATTGGGAAGAGTTAAGTTATAAAGTAAAGGCATAAAATGAGGAATTGAGGTGAAGATAATGAATTGTGAAATGTGGGAACGTTGAATTAGGTAATATCTACTTGTGGTTATTGTGGCTCGAGAAATGGAATCAATCGTACTAAACCGATGAATTGAGAAAGGCATAGTTGGAAAAGAGTTGAGAATGATTGCTTGCATTGAATGGTGATTATTCGTGCTATGTGATTGCTTTACGTGATGCTCAAAAGTAGTTTCGAAAGGAGTTTTGTATTTTACATGAAGTGATCCTTGAATGCAATTTCATGTGAAATGTCTTTCAAACGTGATTCTATTCTAAAGAAGCAAAGCCGATTTGAGAAAGTGAATTTATAAGGGTGACACCTGGTGTCATGCCTTCCTTGATACCAAATCAATTGAGAAAGTTGTGAAGTGAATGTGATGAATGAGTATGTGCAAAGAGTTTTGAATCGACAGAGCTACGGATTGTTTAAGCATACCGAAGGGTTCGAACTAGGGGACGCCCGACTAGAAACTTTGAGGGAAGGGTTCTAATAAGGGTCCTGCAGAGGCGGGATGCCCGCTCTAAGACTTCCGAAGATAGGTCCAGGGAGCCTTTTTGTCGGGTCGCGCCCGAATTAAAGAAGTGCTAGTTTGAATCCTCATAAGGCCTAGAAAAGTTGAATCAACCCCAAAAGAATTGTTCATGAATGTGAAATTGTGTTTTTAAGTGATTGAAGAGTCGTGATCTTTTTTCATTGCAAGATATTTCAATGAAAAGTATATAGATTTGTATTATATTATTATGCTTTCACAAATTTCATTATTATGAGGATTATGCATAAAGAATTTCCATTTTAAGGGTATAAGACTCCGGTGAGCCCGTGGTTTATTGCTCACCCCCACAAATTCCCTCCTTTCGACCCGAGTGTGCGGGTACATTATCGAAGGTAGGATCTATGCGTAGCACAATCCCGGACCCTTGTCGAGTGCTAATTGCTAGAGCGACTCAAGGGATTAACATGCATTTTTATGTTTCTAAATGTTGTACTTGTAATTTAGTTCATATAGTTATACCTAATGTATAATGGCCCCTTTAGATCGTTTTAAGTTTTATCGTATGATTGGTTGAACTCCGACGTGTGGTCGTTGAGTTGTATACTCCGAGCGTGTGGCTCGTTGAGTTATATTATGTTTTTTTTTGTGCGAGGCTTTTAGGGCTTTAAGCCTAAGGGATAGTCCACATTACAAATAGAACTCTGCAGAAATTTTAGGAAATCTCATATCCTTTTGCAAAACCACCTTTATTATCTTTAGATCGAGTCTAGACTGCCGGACCGACATCGAAAGAGCCTTGGGAGTTCCATTAAGGAACTTTGGCGATATAATACTCCTAGGGGGTGTTTTGGGGTGTTACACTTAAGTTTTGATTCTAAGTTGAAGACTTAGACTTTACATATACATCATCGACTTCCATCAAAGAATCGGGTATAAGACTTCAGCTCTCATAAGGTTTTGATTTCGGGACATTACTGTGTGACTTAGAAACTTTTCCGAGTGATAGATCATCTTTTACGAGTGTTACGAAACCATTGCATATATTATCACTTGATTCTAACGGACTCGAAAGCATACTCTGTTCTTACACTCGTTACGAGTCACTCGGACAACACTCGGATTTATCGCATATTCGGACACTTATTCTATTTTGCACAACCGCAAATCGGACTTCATGTTCCAAAACAATTACATTGATAATCCATTCTCCTAAGTCAACATATTTTGTTTGAACTTTGCGTTGTTTAAATCAAGTCTAATATTCTTTATTTGACTTGATTCTCTCTTAGACTCGACTCGGATGGATTTTGAGTCTCATGGATATTAGACTCGGAAAATTTCATTCGTTTTTCGACTCGGATAATTATGCGTTTAATTATCTTAATTAATTTATTATCTCGTGTCTAATCTTGGACCAAAGTATTTTATACTTTGAGAACAAAATTGATTTACTTTTGTAGGTTATTCAAACGAGGCTATCCTATTTTTGAATTACAAAAGTAACCAGCTTCAAAACAACAAATCGATAGCGAGACAAGGCTTTTTCCATCTACGACCTAGCCCCGAACAACGTGTCGGGGTTGTCTCGTTTCCAAAGCTGGAAATCTACAATGCTAAGCATAACGGTGGCTTCCACCTTACATTTCAAGACACCGCCGAGTGGTTTTGGGACTTACAAAAGAGTTAAGAGTCGTTGCCCAACGAACATACATCAACGGATATTTTCCGAGTGACTCATAAAATGCTGCTACAACGATCACAAAGGACTTCCGGTCGGAAGATGGTCACAACGGCTAGTCTTCTTGGTCATCTATAAATAGAAGCCAACTCTCAAGACTTGAAGATTGCTTGAACCAACCGCAATACACATAATTGAGCAAAAGTCTTTGTATTCATTTTCAATCATCTACTTATAACTCCAACTCGTAATTAATATTTTCCGAGTTGTAAGGTCTAGTGATCAGTCACAAACACTTATTCTTACTTTCCGAGTAAGGTCCCTTGACTGAGCTGTAAGGGTTATCTCAGCTCGGTTGTCCCTAGCTGTAAAGGTTATCTCGGTTAGGAAGTACTACATTAGATAAGGGAATTTACGAGTCTAGGAAAAACTCGTAAGGAGTTGTCTAAGGAAGAAACTTTGGTTGACTCATTCTACTGTATTTTGTGGATTCAAAATAATGGATTTGACTTGGTGCTTAGATTAGCATGGTCCGTGGTTTTCTCGCCCTAGGAGGGTTTCCACGTAATTTACGAGTTGATACTTTTCGAGTCCAATCTAGACTCGGTCGATTTAAAGTTCGATCCAATCCGTATCTTCATCTTCCACCGATTTCGAGTCGGTGTTTTTCCGAGTTCATTCTTTACTCACACTCTCCTCAGAATCATATCAAGTGTTTAACTCGAGCGAATTTCTTCATCACCCTATTCACCCCCTCTAGGGCGACTTAGCTTTTCGAGAGCAAACCGTCATAAGTCATTTTGAGGTTTATAGAAACTCATCATATCTAAGTTTTCATACTTGTTCCGACCCACTCGAAACTAGTCTCTCAACATAACACTCTTAACCGTATTTCGACCCACTCGAGACACAACTTAGAACAATCACATGAGTAAATAATTTCTCGACACTTTTATTCCGAGCACTCACTTTGTGTTTCAAGTGAAAATGAATTACTACGTTAATTGCAATTTCTAAGTCGGTTTATTTACTGAAAATCATTTACTTGATCAAACTTATTTATCCCGATATTTCATTCTTGCTAACTTGATCACTTTAAGGATTAACTCAAGATGGAATCGAACCAAATAGTTATTAGACTAAGAAAATTCCATTCTTTTAGGCTAAAGATAATTAAGTGCTTAATTGCTCGGATTTAATTATTATCTATGCCTTATCTTAGATCCAAGTATTTTTATACATTCAGTACCACTTTGATTTGCTTTTGCAGATTTATTAAACAAGCCTAATATATTTTTGAAATATAAAAGTTGCTTGGTTTCTAGCCGTTAAACACCAAGCAAACGAAATCACCCATATTTGGATGTGGCTTACAAACCGTGTCGGGGTTGTTTGTTTCCAAAACTGGAAAACTTTAGCTTTGAGTCTAACGGTTGTTTCCACCCGGATTTCAATCACGACCAAAAGGTTGGACTATGTTTTGAGCAAAGGATTAGTACACAATGTTCACCTCTCGGCGGATCCGAGTGACTCAAACTAGCCACTTACAATGGCTATTGAAGCTCACTAGTATAGAACAAGTCTCAACGGTCATTCTCGCCTCAGTGCTTATAAAAATAGAAGCCACTCCACAAAACTTGAAGATTGATGAACACATTGCTTAACACTTACTTAGTGCATTCTTACTCAATCTTCGACTTACAACTCCTAATCGTATTTTATTACTTTTTTGAGTTGTAAAGAAAGTCTTATGATCAGTTCTACTCTTTACTTTCTTTCTATGTCCCTTGACTGAGCTTTAAGGGCTAACTCAACTCTATTGTCCCTAACTATAAGGGTTAACTCGGTCGGGAAGTACTAGATCAAATAACGGAACTTCTTAGTCTAGCAAAACTTGTAAAGGAATTGTCTAAGGGAGCAATTCGCTTAGAGTTAGTCCTTTGTAAATGAGGATTCAATTAGTAGATTTAACTTGATGCTTGGATTAGCATCTGTCTATCGTTTTCTATCCCA
Organism: Talinum fruticosum; assembly: GCA_021018815.1. Classification (NCBI taxonomy): domain Eukaryota; kingdom Viridiplantae; phylum Streptophyta; class Magnoliopsida; order Caryophyllales; family Talinaceae; genus Talinum; species Talinum fruticosum. The sequence goes on along the minus strand of JAITYX010000075.1, from coordinate 2,756,809 downwards.
TGAGGGTTTCCATTGCATATGTGTGTGCTTAACTTTACGAGTCGAATCTAAACTCATAATCGGTTTCTATTTCGATCTTTGGAAAATTGTTTTGATATTTCTTAATATCGACCATCATCCTATTCACCCCCTTTTAGGGTGACTTAATCACTCTAAGAGCAAACCTTCGGTAGATATCCCATCCACCTTTAATTACTCCTAGGACACCCTTGGTTACATGATCATCTTGTATTGCCCTCTACACTACATCGGAAAGTTAAGATGATCATCAAAGGTCAAATTATAAGCGTCAATGGGGATAATCTCTCTACTACTATTACCTCTAATGAATCTATAGTTGAGATCGAGCACGATGCCAATGATGAAGAACTATATGGATTTGAGACCGTAGCTGCCTTAGAAAAGGATGAAGCACCTCTTAACTTCAATCCTTACAACAACCCTAGTGTTCATTCGATGCTTCGGAAGAAGGGTACTTTCCAAGTGTTCTGTAGGCCGAAGGGCATACCACCCTATTTTTCCACCCCTTAAACCCACTAACAACTACAACTTTGGGCTAGGCTATCAACCAACTACTGAGGAAATAGCCCAAGCCAAGTGGGAGATGCAAACTAAGAGGACTTCACTTCACATAGTCCACTCTATCAAGCCCTTTCCCTATACTCTAAATGGGCGGTTCTTAAAGGAAGGAGATGACTTCCCTATTATGGTTTTCTTGAGCCCTATTATATCAAGGAAAAGGAAATCCTGGTACTTAGTTTAGAGATTTTCGGTGGCTGCTATATCTTGGAGAAGGAGGCACCCTACCTCCCTGAATAGGGACAGTCCACATCGAGTGGATTAACTTGGATGAAAAAAATCTTTTTAGTCTTTTGTTCGAGACAAGAGAATAACCTACAAGGAAAGTCGGTCTTAGTACTTGTCACGAGCTATGTTGCACCGCGAGTTCGATCCATCCAGATTAATCATCGATGTTAATAATGAAGGGTCCAAGCATGTCTCTTGGATTGACATCTAGGAGGACCGGGAATTCACCGTTAGTTTAAGTGTGCATCCAGTTTCAGAATCTAGTACTAGGGCTTTTTATTCTCCTTACGTTATTTACGGTTCTTTTCCTAATTACGTCACTTCGATTTCGTACCTTCGGTTTCGAGTTTGATGTACTCGTTGGTTCATTCAATAAAGTGAACCATTCACGCTTACTATTTGCCTCCTCTTACTTTCAATTGTTTTGCCTCTAATGATGGACAAGAAATACCGAAAGAACTAACAAAAGTTGTGGAAGATCATGAAAATCATTCCCCGATAATAGAGGAAACAATAACGATTTATCTAGGATTAGTTGATCAACCCCAAGAGGTTAAGATTGGCAAACACTAGATCCTGAAAAGCGAAGCAATTTACTTCGCTCCTTACAGAGTTCATAGATATCTTTTCATGGTCCTACAAAGACATGCCGGGGATAGATCCAAGTATAGCGGAACCCAAAATTCCACTTTATGAAGACGCTAAGCCTTTTAAGAAGAAAGCGAGAAGGATGAAACCTGAATAAGGTTTAAAGATGAAGGAAGAAGTGCAAAAGCAGTTAAAGGTTTCATTCATCAAGGTAGTTCACTATCCTACATGGGTAGCAAATATAATGCCGGTTACGAAGAAAGACGGCGGGGTTTGCATGTGTTGACTTTAGACATGCGAAAAGGCCGAGTCCTAAAGACAATTTCCCGCTACCTTATAGCAACATTCTTGTAGATAACACAGCGGATCATGTTTTACTTTCGTTCATGGATGGCTACACCGGGTACAATCAGGTGAAGATAGTTGAAGAGGACATGGAAAAGACGACCTTCATCACTCAATAGGGGACATAATATTACGTGGTGATGCCATTTGGGCTCCAAGATGCCGGTGCAACGTACCGAGCATAACTACAACTTTCTTGCATGACATGATCTACAAAGTCTATGTGGATGACATGATCCTAAAGTCTAAAGACGGGCGGGGGCATCTACCCGGCCTAAGGAAATTCTTCCGGAGACTCAAAAAATGCGACATGCGCCTTAACCCTCAAAGTGTGCCTTTGGGGTAACCTCGGAGTAAGCTGTTAGGTTATGTTGTTAGTCTTAGAGGAATTGAAGTTGATCCATCCAAGATCAAAGTTATTCGGGAGATCCCTCCGCCAAGCACGAGAAAAAGAGATAAGGGGTTTCCTAGGACGTTTACTATACATAAGTCGTTTCATATCAAAGCCGACTATGGTCGCGTGAACTTATTTTCAAGAAGTTAAAGAAAGGATTTAAGCCCATTTGGGATGCTGACTACCAACAAGCATTCGGAAGGTTAAGGAATATCTAGCTAACCTTCTAGTGTTAGTTCCACTCCAACTAGGGAAACCTTTACTTCTATATCTCACCACGATGGAAACTGTTATAGGTGCCATGCTAGCTCAGCGAGATGGGAAGGAGGACCGCGTGATTTATGACCTAAGTAAAAAGTTCTGGATTATGAGACTATATACACACCATTAGAGAAGACATCATTAACATTAATTTGGGCTACCAAGAAGCTTAGGCACTACATGTTAGCCCACACGGTACATGTGGTAGCACCTATGGATCCCATTAAGTACATACTTAAGTAACTTAACCATCGGCGGCAAGATAGCACGCTAGACTCTCATGCTTTGTCGAATTAGAACTCAAATATGTCCCTCAAAAAGTAATCAAAGGAACGATAGTGTTAGAGTTCTTAGTAGATCTACCCATACACGAATTGCAACCCAAACACTTTAACTTTCCGGATGAAGATATCTTAGAAGTAGAGGTGGACGTTTGGAGAATGTACTTTAATAGCGCTTCTAATCGAAGGGCTTTGGAGTAGGGACTCTTCTAGTCTCACTGGGGAGCACATACTTGGAATTTCGGTCAAATTAGACTACGAAGTCATCCGAACGTCGTAGAGTACGAAGCTTGCATCACGAGACTTGAAGGCTGCTATAGAGATCGGGATCAAGAACATCGGGGATTTTGGTGACTCCAATCGATCATTAATAAGATTTCGCAAAGATGGAAGGTACGTAATGAATGCTTGGCACCCTACCGGGCATATACGATAGAACTATCAAGACATTTCGAGAACATCTTTTTCACCTACCTTCCCGGGGTATCCCTAATAGCATTCATTCGATGCTTGTTCACATAGCGATGGCGTCGGCTTGCACACGTGTACGCACTAGAAGTGTCTAATACCCATCACACCGGTTGGTATTATGCCATTTATCGGTATCTAGATAAACAAGAGTACCCCTTGGACACCACACCTAGAACCCGATGAGCCATCGGGATGTTGGCTGCCCAATTCTTTATTAATGAAGGGCGGCTGTACAAGAAAATTTACACTAGAATCAACTTACTCGTGTCAACCAACATGAAGCAAAGTGTATCATAGGCGAGATTCATAGTGCGAAGTATGGACCCCATACAAATGGTAAGATGTTGGTTTAAAAGATTTAGCGACTCATTATTACGGTCGACCATGGCGGCGGACTATCATGAGTTTGTTAGAAAATGCCACAAATGTCGAGTGTGTGTAAATTTACAACACCAACTACCTTAATTTCTAACAACATTAGTTTAACCCTGGCCGTTACGGGTTTGAGGAATAGACATTATTGGAAAGGTGACCAGTAAAGGAATGGGTGGTCATAAATTCGTGTTAGTAGCAATTGACTATTTCTTAAAATGGGTAGAGCGGCCTCTTATGCAAATTTTACGTCAAAATAGGTAGCCTAGTTCATTACCTGGAATATCATCTCTTGTTATAGGGTGCCCCACGAGCTAATTAGTGACCATGGTAGTCATTTTAAAAAAGACGTAGCGAGACTTGTTGGACAAGTATAAGATCCAACACCATAAATCTCGGATCAATGGAACAATCGACGCCACCAATAAAAACATTCGTAAAATAATGGAGAAGATGGTAGTCAATTATAAGGATTGGCCCGACAAGTTGCCTTTTGCTTTATGGGGATATCGAACATATATTAGAATATCTAGAACAACAACACCGCACTCTTTAGTTTATGGGATGGAATCCTTCCGATAAAAATTGTTATTCCCTCATCAAGAATCATTCTTTGAAAGCCATATTCCATAAGCACAGGTGGGCTAGTACATGCTATGAAGAGTTAGTGCTTCTTGGATGAGAGGCGCCTTAACACCACGCACAATGTCCAAATACACCAGCCGCGTATATCCGGGGCATTTAACAAGAAAGTTAAGCTTCAAAATCTGCAAAGTGGTGTATTTACCATTCCTGTCCTTCTTATTTTTCTTGTAGAACTCTTCCTTTGGCCTCTTTGCAACTTTTGTACTTCATTATCTTCTCGAAGACTAGGGCAATGAGTGCCATGGGATACACTTATGAGTGCGAGGAGCTCGAGACTTTGTCGTCTACTTTACGAGGCCTTTAGTGCAATGTTGTTTTTGGTGTTGACCTTGATATCCTCATCTTCCAGGTGAATCTCATGAGTAAGTAGCTTCCCAATGAGCTCATCGGGCTTTACTTGAGAGAGATTACGAGCCTCTTGATATGTCTGTCATCTTGGGACCCCATCTTCTCTTGGGTAGACCTCTTAGAATTTTGGGACATAGCTAATAAAAGGGAAATCAATACAAGCACTCTCCTTTGCCAATTCGGAGAGGAGCACCAGCGAGGGACGGCTTCTTCGGGATCCATCTCTCGGCTCTCGGTGCCGTACAACGTTGGGGATCCACTTCTATTAACCATTCACTGATAATAGGTAGATATAGAAGTATTTTATTTTCCCGAAGGTGTAAACAACTTTGGTAGGTTCGTCCAGTATTCATGCCACGATTATATTCGGTTAGAGTTACCAAACCCTTTCAATAATTCAAAGCTAGCTAGCTAGAAACAGTCCAACAGAGACATTATTTTCTCTCTTCCCATCTGCCCTACAACACAGTCGGGGAAGTAGTAGGTAGTGCTTTCAGGCCCGATAAGCGCACAGAGGATGTTCCAAGGTATGTCTCCGAATTGGGACGCTTTCCGAGTGCATAACATACCACACTATATCATGACTATGACTCTTGAGGTACTCCTCCCACCAAGAAGCCAGGGTGATCAATTACCACCTCGTCCGACTTTCGTTGACGAAGTGTACTGCTAAGTACGCATTAGTTTTCGCAAGAGCCTAGATTAGCTTTAGGTGCTCCATTAACCGGATCCGCACGTCACATATGTAAAATCAAAATATTAATAAGTGTCTTACATGATCAAAATTCAATCTTTCTAGGTCAGAGCAGAGCAAAAAAATAAAGAGAACGAAAAGAGCGAAAACCAAGACTTTCGACATAAGCTAGAGGTGACTTAGCCTCGACCGCACCCGAGCTGCCAGTCCCATGGGCGACACCGCTGATCGACCTATGCTTGTTTGCTCTTGTTAATGGTTATTTTCTTACCTGCAACAACAAGGGGCTCCCGGTGAAGTGTTCCTCGAATTTGCCTTAACTTGATCTAAACCTATGATCGTCTCGGCAAATAAGCGGCGGTCTTAGAGAACAGATAATTCTCTAACTACTCAACTAAACTCAATAGTGTCGTAGGTGCCTTATCCCAGCGACCTCCTACCAATAGGAATCCACCTATCGGACAAGTGATAATGGCTCATCGCCTCCGAATAAATTATCGCTTCACGATAAGCGAGACATGTGTCGATAATGTTTCATCAAGTTCATTAGATTTACCTAATTTCCAATAAGAATCCACCCTAGATTATTATTGCCTTTGTTTGATAAGTACTTGTAAGTCTCGCATAGATTTTAAGAAGACTTGGGTAGAAGCTGTTGAAGGTTTGCTCTTGGAGAGGTTAAGTTAACCTAGCGGGGGTGAATAGGGTGATGAAAGATTTTTGTGAAAAATCAAACTCTTTTACACATAACGAACGAAACACATTATGAGTCTAGATTGGACTCGGAAAGTTAAACACTAAAACATATGTGGAAACCCTCCTACGGTAGAAAACCATAAACGAGTGCTAATCCAAACACCAAGTCGAATCCACTGATGAAATCCTCAATTACAAAGGACTAACTCTAACCAAAATTGCTCCCTTAGACAATTCCTTTACAAGTTTTTCTTAAAGTCAAAAGTTCCCTTATCACGATCTAGTACTTCCGACTTAGATAATCCTTACGATCAAGGACAACTAAGCTGAGTTAGCCCTTACAGCCCGGTCAAGGGACTTAGAAAGAAAGTATAGAGTTGGAGTGATTAGAAAACCTTCTTTACAACTCAGAACATAAGAGATTATAGTTTTGGAGTTGTAACTCGAAGATTGAGTAAGAGTGCACTACATAAGTGTTAAGCAATGTGTTTAACAATCTTCGAGTCTTATGGAGTGGCATCTATTTATAAGCACAAAGGTAGAAAGATTGTTGAGACTAGTTCTCGACTAGTGAGCTTCATTAGCCACTGTAACGACTAGTCCGAGTCATTTAGAAAAAAATCCATTGAGATGTGAACGTTATGTAATGGTTCTTGGCTCGAAAAGTATTCCAACCCTCTGGTGGTGATTCATATCCGGGGTGGAAACAACAATTAGAGTCAAAGTTGTAGTTTTCCAGCTTTGGAAACAACAAACTTGACACGGTCTACGAGCTATGTCCGGAAATGGTTAATCTTTGTCTGTCTGGTGTTTAATGGCTTGAAGCCTAGGTTCCTTTTGTAATTTAAAAATAGATTAGGCTTGTTTAGACAACATACAAAACCAAATCAAAGTGGTACTAAAAGTATAAAAATACTTTGGTCCAAGATTAGGAACATATAAAAATTAAATCAAAGCAATTAAGCACTTAAATATCTTTAGCCTAAAAAAGTGGAATTTTCGAGTCTAATATCCATTTGGTTCAGATTCCATCTTGAGTCAATCCTTAAAATGATCAAGTTAAAGAGGATAAGATATCAAGGTGCATAAACCTGAGCAAGTAAATAATTCTCCATAAATAAACTTACTTAGAAATTAGAATTAGCACAAGTAATTCATTCTCACTTATAACAGGAAGTAAATACTCGGAAATAAAGTGTTAGAGAGATTATTTACTAATGCGATAGTTTTGAGTTATGTCTAAGTGGGTCGAGACACGGTTAAGAATGATATCCTAAAAGACTAGTTTACGAGTGGATTAGAACAAAATGAAAACTTAGATGAAGGTTTCTATAAATCTCATAATGACTTAGAATCAAAACCTAAGAGAGATAAAGAGTTATACACGAGTCTTCTATCTCCCCTTTTGATGAAAGGCATTCCAAACTTAAGATAGAAACTTTTCGAGTTGAAAGAGTTAAGTTTTCATAAAGATTTGATCAGAGTAGAAAAGAAAAAAATCAATCGAGCATAAAAGATTTATGTAAGTTCAACTCATATCAAAACATAACTCAAAACATGTTTCGAAAGTAATCGGAGTAAAAATGTTAAAGCAAACATGTACCGAGCTATCGGAGCAAGAGAATATATAACTTAAACACATATATGCTCATACAGAAATTTACTTATTTCATTCTTTAAAAGAAACATATATACAAGAATTAAAAACAACGTAAACTTAGAAAACAACAAAGGGAAAAACTCCCCTAAACCAAACATCTAATTTTCTATCTTTTCTCTCCCGAGTATGCATTTCAGCAAAAAATAACAAAAGGAGGGAGCAAAGAGCAAGTGATTACGGAAGATGTTGGACAAAACATAAAGCAAATGAAATCCGAGTTTGAGAAAATTAAGAGGGAGGGGCTGTCCGTCGGCTTGAGTTGATGTAGCTGCACAAGGAGGTTGCGAAGTGGTAGATCTAGAAATGGAGAAATCCCGGTTGTACAAACCAAAGGCATATCCTCCTCTTTTGCTTCTTCTTCCTCAAAGACAGGTTGTTGGTTGCGATTCTAAGGTAGGGGCTTTGGATTGACCAGCTTTCCTAGCCTCTTACGAGGAACTCCGAGTATGATTTGAGGAGATCACCTCGGGTTCTTTGTTGCCATGGTCCTCGAGGCTGAGCAACTTCTTCCTCTTTTTCATCTCCTTCTTCTTCTCCTTCGGCTTCTCCTTCTTCTCGCTTCTTCTTCTTTAGGTTCTATTGATTTGGACTTAGAAGGGCTGGAGGGCTCCTCGAAGTTTCGAGATAAGTTTGAGTCCTTAGGCTGCCTTAGACTTTCTCTCTTGGAGGTGCTTGAATACGATCACATTGTTCCTTGATCACCTGCTTGAGCTCAGAGATTTGTTTATGACTCTCCTTGACTGAGTTTTAAAACTAGCTCTTGAGACTTATTCGACTTTCTTTTCGGTTGCTCATTCTATGTTACGAATGACTCGGACTCAATCTCATTATCTTGAGCACTCATCTTAAGCACTCTCGAATTTTGTCTCATGGTTTCTAACTCATTTTCAAAACATTGCTCTCATCGATAAGAGACTCAAGTGGTTCTTTAAAATTAGAAGAGTCGAATTAGACTTTTCTTCCAAAGTAAAGATATATCTAGCAAGATCGACTTTGGAAAACTTAAGGAAGTATTCAATTACCTCTTGAGGACTTGTTTCCTCGATATCCGAGTTGTCACCGACTAACCGAAATTCGGCTTATGAGTTTGTGAGTGCCATAATACACTTCGAGTCATCGAAACATCTTTTCGGATGAGTCATCATTACTCAGAGTTGCCATCGTAGCCTTTTTCTTATTTATGTCCTTCTTTCTCTTTCGATAGTCTTTGACTATGTGGTCCTTCTTGCCACATTCAAAAAACCAGAGTTCTTAGTTCAAGATAACATTGAAGGAGATGAGTATTTACCATTACTTGTCCTTCTTATTTTTCTTGTAGAACTCTTCCTTTGGCCTCTTTTGCAACTTTTTGTACTTCATTATCTTCTCGAAGACTAGGGCAATGAGTGCCATGGGATACACTTATGAGTACGAGGAGCTCGGACTTTGTCGTCTCACTTTACGAGGCCTTTAGTGCAATGTTGTTTTGGTGCCGACCTTGATATCCTCCTCTTCCAGGTGAATCTCATGAGTAAGTAGCTTCCCAATGAGCTCATCGGGCTTTACTTGAGAGAGATTCCGAGCCTCTTCAATGTCTCGTCATCTTGGGACCCCATCTTCTCTTGGGTAGACCTCTTAGAATTTTTCGACCATTTCCCCGTGGCCGATCTTTCTACCTAGAGACTTGATATTGTTGGTAATCTCATTGAACCGAGGCGGCTCCTTCTGGCCCGGGGAGGAACAAAAGGAAGAACAAGGAGCAACAGCTGAGGGTCCAAGTGCTCCTAAAGCTCAACCGGAAGTGATCGGCTAAGACAACGATCCGAGTGGGCCGGAAGACCTTGCTGCACAAGGACAATCAGCAGCAGGTCGGCCTGAGCGGACCCCTCCAAGCGACGAATTTCAAGAGGATAAACCTCTGGATCCCCTCGATCTAGGTCAGCCACTCAGGCCGAGCCATTGCCAGAGATTTCGTACTTCCTCCGCCGCGCTCAAGCACATCGTCAAGATCCTATCGGCGTCGGCACTTCACTCTTCCTTCCTCCTCAACTCGGACAAACCCCTCTCCTTCTTAATTTCTTCTTTTATTTACAATTTTTCTTTTTTTTTTCTTTCTTTTATTTCGTCCGGACATCAAATATGTACTACCTATTGTATTCTTCCCATATTTTTGTTTTCTTTGAAAGGCAAGGGGAGAATATAGATAGAAAAATTTGTTGTCTTCTTTAGTGGGAGTTTCTTTCTCTCACTCTCGTAAATATTTTCTTTACAATCAATGAAGTACTACATTTCATTACAATTCTTTCTATGTTTGATAGTTAATGCAAGTATTTATGAGTTTCCATCTAATATGTTTTATTGCTTAGCATCATTGACAATTATTGTTTTGGACCTCTCTTGCTCGATAACTATGAAAAGTTAAGTTTCTTTTACGAGCGAGGTTACAGATTCAATATCTTATCACTAACAAAGTTTATGTCTAAGTATGGAATGCCTTTCATCAAAAGGGGAGATTGAAGACTCGGACTCCTACTTACACGTTTTTAAGTTCCATCGAGAAGTCGGGTTTAAGACTTCATCTCTTATAGAGTTTTGACTTCAAGTCATTCAATGTGCTCTAGAAACTTTTCTAAGTGATATATCATTACGTCACGAGTGTTATAGAAGCTATTTTAATGTTTTAGCCTGACTCGAGAATGCATATCTCTACATGCCATTTCACACTCGGTTACGAGTCACCCAACGCTCAGATTTATCGCATGTTCAAACACTTGTGTTCATACACATAAACTCGAGTCGACATCATGGTTCAGGAATTACAATTTTCCTAGTCAACATATTCTGTTTGAATATTGTTTAGTCTAGATCAAGTTTGTTTACTCGATATTCTTTATCCGATTTGATTGTCTACTAGACTGACTCGAGATGGAATTTGAGTCTCATGGATATTAGACTCAGAAAATTCCTTTTCTTTTCTCACCTAGATAATTATCTCTTAATTATATTAATTATAATATTATCCGTGTCTAATCTTGGACCAAAGTATTTTATACTTTGAGAACCAAATTGATTTACTTTTGTAGGTTATTCAAACGAGGCTATCCTAATCTTAAATACAAAAGTAACCGACTTCAAAATGTCAAATAACCAGCAGACAAGGATTTTTCCACCTCGACCTAGCCCCGTGAAGAGCGTGTCGGGGCATGTCTGTTTCCAAAGCTGGAAATCTGTAACACCAAGCTAAACGGTGGTTTCCACCTTATTTTTCAAGACACCACCAGTGGTTTTGGAACTTCTAAAAGAGTCAAGAACCGTTGCCCAACGTTCAAATCTCAACGGATATTTTCCGAGTGACTCGGAAAATCCATTACAACGGTCACGAAGGACTCTCGGTCGGAAGATGGACAAAACGGCTGTGTCTGCTTGGTTATTTATAAATAGAAGCCAACTCTCAAGACTTGAAGATTACTGCCAATTGTAAAAAATACTTACTTGATCAAAAGTCATTGTATTCATTCTCAATCTTCTACTTACAACTCCAATTCCGTATTTCATTATATTACGAGTTGTAAGGTCTTGTACTCAGATTACAAACTCTCTTCTTACTCTCTAAGTAAGGTCCCTTGATTGAGTTGTAGGGGTTAACTCAGCTCGGTTGTCCCTAGTTGTAAGGGTTATCTCGGTTAGGAAGTACTAGATCGAGATAAGGGAATTTCGAGTATAGGAAAACATTTGTAAGGAGTTGTCTAAGGGAGCAACTCGGGTTAAGTCGATCTCACTGTATTTTGTGGATTCAAAATAGTGGATTTTACTTCGTGCTTGGATTAGCACGGTCCGTGGTTTTCTACCCCGGGAGGGTTTCCACGGACTTTCACGTGTTACTAGTTTTACGAGTTCATTCTAAACAGATTGTTTATTTGTTGAGTCTATTACGCTTCTAAATTCTTTCTCGATTAATGAGTGAGATCTTTTCTGAGTTCATCTCGTGACTCCAACTCTACTCGGATGAACTTATTCTTTAATCGGTAGCAAATTTTAAAATCACCCTATTCACCCCCTCTAGGGTGACTTAGTCTCTCCAAGAGCTAACTTTCGAGATCTTTTAGAAAAATCAAACTCTTTTGCACAAAACGAACTGAAATAGATTCTGAGTCTAGATTGGACTCAGAAAGTTAAACACTCGAAATACTTGGACACCCTCCTAGGGCGGAAAATCACGGACGAGTGCTAATCAAAGTACCATGTCAAATCCAGTAATTGAATCCTCAATTACAAATGACTTAGTCTAACCGAGTTGCTCCCTTAGAGAATTCCTGTAAAAGTTTTTCTTAGACTCGAAGTTCCCTTATCCGATCTAGTAATTTTTGATCGAGATAACCCTCACAATCAAGGATGATTGTGCTTGAGTTATCCCTTACAACTTAGTCAAGGGACTTAGAAATATAGTAAAAAGTAGGAGTGATGACAAGACTTTCTTTAAAACTCAGAAAATAACATATTACAAATTTGGAGTTGCGAAGCTGAAGATTGAGTCGAGTGCACTAAGTAAGGGTTAAGTAATTTGTTTAGCAATCTTCAAGTGTTGTGGAGTGGGTTCTATTTATAAGCACCGAGGCGGAAAGATCGTTGAGACTCGTTCCGGACTTGTGAGCTTCATTAGCCGGTGTAACGGCTAGTCCGATTAATTCGAAACAAATTTGGTGAGATGTGAACATTGTGTAATAGTTATTGGCTCCAAACGTAGTCTAACACTCTGGTAGTGATTGAAATTTTGGGTGGAAACAACCGTTAGACTCAAAGTTGCGGTTTTCTAATTTTGGAAACAAACAACCTTAACACGGTGTACGAGCCATGTCTTGAAATGGTTAATCTTTGTACTGTTAGTATTTAACGGTTAGAAGTCGGTTGCTTTTGTAATTCAAAAATAGATTAGGCTTATTTAGACAACCTACAAAACCAAATCAAAGTCGTACTCAAAGTATAAAAATACTTTGGTCCAAGATTAGGCACGGATAATAATTAAATCAAAGTAATTAAGCACTTAATTATCTTCGACCTAAAAAGAGTGGAATTTTCGAGTCTAATATCGATTAGGTTCGGATTCCATCTTGAGTCAATCCTTAAAATGATAATGTTAAAGAGGATAAGATATCAAGATGCATAAACTTGATCAAGCAAATAATTCTCCATAAATAAAGAGACTTAGAAATTAGAATTAACGAAGTAGGTCATTTTCACTTGAAACGGGAAGTCGGTACTCAAAAATAAAGTGTTAGAGAGATTATTTACGATGTGATATTTATAAGTTGTGTACGAGTGGCTCGAAACACAATTAAGAATGATATGCTAAAAGATTGGTTTTCGAGTAGGTTAGAACAAAATGAAAACTTAGATAGAGTTTTCTATAAAGCTTAGAATGATTTAGAATCAAAACTTAAGAGAGATAGAGAGTTATACTTGAGTCTTTACTAGTTTCATATGTGTTTGACTGCCTACTATGGCATCATATTCTTCGAGTACGGGGCACGGTTACCTATCTCCAAACCTGAAGACATGATGGTGAAGATCCCAAATGGCCACAACAGCGCTTAAGAAAGTCCAATAGACCTTCACTTTGCGAATGTTGAATAGTGTATTCAGCCCATAATTTGATAACCCGAATATGTTCGTATTGCTCATCTCCTGCATCCACCGGGATAAGTCACTCATGAAGTTCATTATTTTTAGAAAGAATGGGAGACAAAGAAGTTTTTAGTTATATTCGCAAAGGTTTTTTTGCATAAGGCACATTTTTTAAGCACTGGCATGGATCCTATTTATAGGAGCTTTTTGGAGCATTGGAGTCCTATTACACCTCAATTACTACAATTCACCAGCACCCAGGAATTCACAGGTGCCGAGAACCGCCTACTGCTGTGGTCGACTTGTTTCATGTTTTCTTCATCCCGAGCACTCCTTGGGCCATATTCTTTTCGCCCTGAGACCATTGAGTTCACGCCAGTAAGCTATTTTCGACCATGCACTTAAGATTTTTTTCTTTTGGAGGGAATGGGGCTAGTGTAATTTTTTCGATTCGTCTTTATAATTTTGCCTAAGTTTTTTACATGATGATAAATAAAAGACTCGCATGTTTCGAATTGAGTCATCATGCATTTCATCCCATTGTATAAGAGTTACAATATTCATAGAAAATATTAAACAAACAATAACACCCTACAAGGGAGTCCCTAATCATCAACATCGGAAGCGGTAAAGGATCTACTATTCATCGCCATCAAAAGCATCGTCGAAGATATAGTTCTCGAAGTCCTCCAAGACGGATGTAGAACACCAACCGCCTTTATCACCTTGATAGGAGCTACCTCTATAATACCAAGCCCGAGGGAAATGAGGAGGATTTCCATGATGATTAAAAGCCTGAAGGGGAAAGATATCCAAGCTCTCCTTTAAAAACCTTGGCCCCACACCGAAGCACTAGGCCGGCCACGAAACATTCCTATGATGTGCACGCCATGAAGAACATTGTGATGTACCTTGTCTAACAATACTACTAGAAGGTGCCTATTGGCCGGATGGATTTGTTTATGCCAAAGGTCCACCTAGAATACTCCTGGATGGAGGTGCTTTAGATCGACGCCTCTACAAGAATGAAAGAGCAATCAGCACACTTACTAAAAGCTCAATAAAGTTAGCACTCCACTAACTAGAAACTTACCCAGAAGGTTGGGAAAGATCTCCTCGTAAGAAAATTTTGGATTCCCAGAAGAGGAGATTAAAGGTTGATGGACATGGTCCGAGACTATTTTCGGTCATACTATAAACTTTATCCTATGGTATTAGTAAAAATACTTTTAGCATACTACTAAAAGTAAAGAGCATGAAACTCTAACCCCTCACCAATTCTTAGGGAAAGGATGCCCAACACATTCGTCATAGGGGATTTTGGGAATTCTTACATAACGAGGGATTCCCGGGTTGAGCAACAACCACATTAAGGCTTAGAATATGGATGTCCGCTGGTGCAAGCTACTAAATTTCCATGCAAGAAATTCAGCTGTGATAGGAAAAGGTAAGAACTCACCAGCTGAGTCATAATTAGTCCGGCATGGTCGAGCAAAAGATGTGTACAAGTTTAAGAATGAGGTATAAGGATACGCGATGGTGGCAGCAACTTGCTTATTTTGAGGAAGGGAGCAAGGGTAGAACATGGTGCGAGGTGGATCCACCGGAACAAGGGGCGGCCATGTGTTCACCTGGATTAGAGGAGTGACTCTCTCATCAAGATACCAACAAAAACCTAAGGGACCTTCAAACAAGATCCTCCATTCACTTTCTCTCTCGTGTAATAGTGACACTCGGAGAGAGTTAGAGTTGGGCCCAAGGATTAAAGTTAGCCAACGCATTCAAGATTTATCAAGAAACAAGCAAGCAAGAACAAAAGGCAGCAAGAAAATAGGCAAAAAATAGTGCATAATTGTAGGAACCATGGCCGGCGAGCTGAACCGAGCTTCCCCACCATTGCCTTTGCGTAGCGTTTTTGAAAGATGAGGGTGGAAAATGATTTTAGGGTTTTAAAAGATAA
Organism: Talinum fruticosum; assembly: GCA_021018815.1. Lineage (NCBI taxonomy): Eukaryota > Viridiplantae > Streptophyta > Magnoliopsida > Caryophyllales > Talinaceae > Talinum > Talinum fruticosum. Next base: position 2,741,686 of record JAITYX010000075.1, on the reverse strand, counting down.
ATTTTACAAAGTGGGGATTGATCTCTTATTAAGATTTCTGAATTTTGTTAAGCCAAATTTAAAACGAATTAGGCAAAGTTTGAATGGCGGTTTTATTAATTATTTTATTTTATAAATTATTTTTAAGAATTCCTCGGATATTATTTCCTGATTAAAGAATAAAATAATTAGAAATTAGGGTTCTGCTGTGAGGCTTTAGGGACAGAGCCGATGTGAAAACACTGATGCGGACCCAAGCCTCGGCAGTTGACCACCCGAGTGCGGCGGCGGCCTACACTTGGCGATCCACGAGTGCTGGCCGGGGGCTTGGGTTGAAATAGTCAGCCTCGGCCTCTAGCACTGGCTGGCGGAACTAGATCTCCTTTTTTTTCTTGCAATCAGAAAATGACCAAGATGTAATGTAGGAGAAATACATTAAAGAGAGGCACTCGCCGATTAGTTTTTAGGAGATAAAAACCAACAAAAATAAAAATAAAATTTGCTATTCCAATCTTAGTATGCGAAAACTAAGATCGATAAAGGCTAAAAATGACTCCATCGGTCTTTGAACCAGAGAATCGATTCGGGGGTGAGGGTATAAAACATATGGGAAACCCTTCCATTCCGCCCGTCCAAAGACGATGATTACTAGTTTGAGTAGTATACTAAAAGAATGTACTAAACACAAACATACAACATGCTAAATGATACCAAAAAGCAACCAAATAGAATTGAAGGAAAGTGAGAAAGAAAGCGATAAAGAAAGCCATAAAGAAGGAAAAGCTGAAAACTAAAAGATTACATCGGATGGGGAATAATTAAAAAAGCAATTACATCTCTTTAATCCACAATATGGAAAGCGGTAAATAAAACATAAATTAAATAACTATGTAAAGGCTGAATGATTGCGCTCGGGTTGTCTCGCCTTACTCATCTACATCTCTTGATGCGACGGCGACAACTCAAAGAAAGGAGGGCTCTTTTATGAGTTTTGGAAAGATGAGTTTATGAGGGTGAGAATGATCAGTTGAATGAATGCCTTGAATATTCTTTTCCGCGAGTAACGCTTAGGAGAGGGTTTTTAGGCTTAATTCAGCAGCGTAGCACTAAGGAAATAAGCCTTATGGGAATCGAGCCAAGGCTCTTTATTTATAGGAAGAAACCTAGGTTACAAACGACCTAGGCTTGCTCCGAACCAGCTGTCCAAATAGCTGAAAATAAACCAAGCCGAATATCTTGAGATTGAACCGAATAAAGCAAAGATAAAACCAGATAGAACCCTGTTTACGGGCGCCGGCCACCCAGGCATGCCTAGGATTTTGTGCCCTGATGTGTTTCCAAAGGATTCTCCAAGCCAAAATGCGAGTGTTTCACTTAAAAATCTAGGGTTGCGAGGCACTGGCTACGATGTCATTTTGAGGGAAACCTCCTAATGATCACGAAATGCAATGTTTTAACACCGTCTTCAAGTGTTCAACTCCTTGTCCGATTGGACGAAGTAAAATACAATATTCGAACTTGGAATTTCTTGGTACACGGCACTAGACTCCATTTTCTCTAAATGCTTGATCCGGTCTTGGATCATTTGAAAGAAAAGGGGATTTTGGATTGACCCAAGCCAAAAGGCTATTTATTTAGTGTTAGGCATTCTTTGTAGTTTACGGCTTCTCTCACAACAATCAAACACGATCCGAGATTCAAAACCTCAAATAGGACTCGAGATTTAATCATCGAGCCAAGAAAATAAAATAAAAAATTAAAGAGATAAGAGACGACACTTTTTAGGTGTCTATAGTTAGCCCCCACTTTGACCGAGTCTAAAAGACGAATGGTCAAAGTAGACACTAAAGAATATTTACATCGATTTTTAAATCGGTTATTGTGTAATGCTTGGAATTGGTTGTACTCAAGCCTAAACTCCAAAATGGGGCTTGGACTTGATTGTGATACATGCGTTCGAAGTGCGGTAAAAGGGTCCTAAGCTTGACATTATCGGAACCTTAAGCTTGGCATATTTTGATGCTGAAACTTCTATCATTCTTTGATTTGAAGCTTGGCTAAATAATCGGTTGTACTAATACACGTGTTAGTGTTTGACCTGAATAATTTAGTCCAAAACGACCTTCAAAATCTAATTTAAAAAATCTTATTGGTAGGTTCAAGAGCTCCCAGGTTGCATCCATAAGGTGCTAAGGAGTCACATACCACAGTTGATGGGACACCACAAGCTAGGTGAACAAGCTAGGGCTGCCACGGTGGCTCGTGACTCTGCGCGGCTAGCCTTTGGCGGGCCTGGCCCTCGGCGTGCTTCTGCCGAATGCCCTTGGTCTCCTACTACTTATTTGACTTTTGTCTTGTATGGTTAGCTAGCTTGACCAAATGGGTCTATAAAAAGTGTGCTTGATGAATTCATATCACACACTTACTTCTCCTTTTGCACTCTTGCCTTACCCTTGTACTTTCTTATTTTGCTTTTTCTTAAAAACTAGTTGGTTTCCAAAGTGTTTTTGTCCAAAATGTCTAGGAGATGAGCCCAACCTACGGGAAGGTCTAGAGCCGAAAAACTTGTTCAAGACAACTTCCTTGCCCGGGAATAGCATCCGTAGAACGAGTGGAACCCAAATGACCTCTTGGTGGAGGCTGAGAGTCACGTTTCTTCGCTCGCTATCACTCCTTTAGTAAGCTAATTAGCTTAAGCTTCTTCCTTTGTTCATTTAGAATAGTTCTTCAACTAAAAATCTTGTTGGATTTTTGTTTTGCAAAAGGCTCAATTCGGAGTAGTGGAGCTATTCCAAAATTCATAGAGACATGCAGGAGGATGAACTTTCCTCTTGAGGATGTCATGCATAATGCCGGGTTTGGTCCTCTTTTCCTTACCTTGAACCACCTCTATCACAAAAGGGAGAGGGATCCTATTAGGGCCATTAGTGAGCGTTTTTCGGACACCACCAACACTTTCAACCTTCCCTTCAAGCAAATGACCATAACTCTTTTTGATTTTGCTTGTTTTATCTGGTTTAGGCTTTTCGGGAAAGCCTCTAGATGTTAGGTTCTTGCCTCGACATTCTCCACAACAATAGGTTCGAATCATGCTTGCTCTTCTACCGAGCAAGATTATTTTTTCCGATCAAGCTACTAAGGTTCATATTTAATATTTTGTGAACTTAGTGGACCTCGATAAAGTAAAGGAGCTCAACCGGGGTGCTCCTACGTATACTTGCATCATTAGGGGCCTCGTGCTAGTGTGCGGCCTACGAAACCTGAGTTGAATTCGACCAACCTGTCTACCGTTGTGTGCTTTATGGAAGATTGTTGAGGTATGCTTAAATTCTCCTTTTCTCCAATGTATTTTTCAACTTATGTGGATAAAAAATTTACTCAATTGTGATCATGCAGCCATTGTTATACAAATATTTCCCACATCTTTCTCCTGGATGAACGAATCATCCCACGTTTCTGGCCTCCATATCGTGAGCTAAGTCTATCTTCGACGTCATAGGATCCATGGGATAGACTTCTTGAGATCATCCCTTAACCGTGTGACCTTGGTATGCCTTTTTAATCTCAAAATTCACCTCGAAAATATGTTGAGAGAACTTTTTATCACACTTGTTTAGCTGGCTGCCCCTGCCCACGGCTTGTGGGACTGCCCATAGGTCTACTTGTGGTGGATTCCAGCCTTGGTTATGCACGGTTTTTCATCCATTTTCTTGCTGCCTTTCGTTCTTACTTAATTATTTCTTGAAAAATCTTGAATGTAGGCTAATTTTCATCCTTTGGCCCAACTCCAACTCCCTCCAAGTGTCATTGTTGCATGGGAATTAAGTGAAAGGAGAATCTTATTTGAAGGCACCTTTGGGTTTTGTTGGTATCTTGGGCAGAGAGTCACACCTCAAATCCGAGTCAACACGTCGCCTCCGCTTGTTCCGGTCAATCCGCCCCGGACCATGTTCCACCTTCGCTCCCTTCCTCCAAATGAGCAAGTTGCTATTGCAGTAGGGTATCCTTATATCTCATTCTTAAACTTGAACACATCCTATGCTCACCATGCAGCGCGGATTATAACTTAACTAGTGAGTTCTCATCTCTTTTCTTATCATAGTTGTATTTCTTGCATGGAAATTAACTTCATCTTTCAGCGGCTCATACCAACAAATAAGGGTGTACTCGAGCCGAGCCGAGCCGAACCTGCCGAGGCTCGGAGTTCGGCTCATGAGTATCATTTATAGCTCGAGCTCGGCTCGTGGCCCGACGAGCTCGGCACAATCAACCTCGAGCTCGGCTCGTCAAAGCTCTAGCCCAAGCTCGGCTCATCAAAAGCTCGACCCTAAACTTGGCTCATCATTGGCTCGTATTGCGCTATGCTTCAATTAAACTCCTATTTCTAGGTTCAAAGTCACCCTTTATATACTTACTATAAAAACATGAACTTAAATTTAACTCGAGACTCTTTTTTCTCAACAATCACAATATACCACTTAAACAAATAGTATAAAACATAAATAAAACATTCGACGCTTTGACAATCAAATACAAATTACTAAAAACCCGAGTTTTAAAACCTCACAACCCAATTTAAAATCCTTATAACAATAACATCTATCATTCACTAAAAAAATTAGGCTCTTTATTCCACATTTCCAATATAGCAAAATGTCATCAAAGTGGGCACGTTGATCCTTTATTAGACATTGGCAATATGAACTTTTAAATTGATCGTCTTCTTTTGATACCCGAGAGAGGGAGACAAATAAAAGTTACAACTAAATCACTAATACAATTTTACAACTAAATCATCTTCTCCTTGTTCCTGTATGGGCTCATCGTTAGAAACACGTTCACTATTGTCAAAATTCACTTCATTTTCAATATGCTCAGGTTCCACATTACTTTCTTTTGAAGCTAATGGGTCGTCATTATTCTGCTGACATTTTTGCACTATTATGCACGAGATATATATGTATGTAAGTAATTATCAACATTATCCAAGAAGTCCAATTTTAAAAATACACTAATCATCCCAATATATGATCTTATAGAACCAAAATAATTTTTAATAATTATTTCTTGATTATAAAGAATAATTTAACACTAAACCACATATTTTTCACTTTTCATTTTACGCACGTAATTCAACTTGAACTTCCAAATGGAATAACTTTTAATTCCGATATTGGATTTCGATTAATGAGCACAATATAGAAAGGTATAAGTGTTGTCTACAACTTTTACTTTATAATAAAAAGCAACCAAAAATTATAAATACCATAAAAACTCAAGTTTATTACATAGGTCAGCTTCGGTCATAAATTGCGCAATCACGAGGAGAAAATTAATAACTCTCTCGATTTAAGTCCAAATTAATCAGTTCAAAAATTAAAATGTGGCGAAAGTATAAATCTATCTACTATATTATTTTTTTAAATTTTTAGACGATTATAGAAGTTGTGCCAAAATTTTAAAATTATAGAATTTCGGGTTAATTTTCCGGTTCTCCTATAATTTATAACTCATGCATAAATCAACCTCTTTCAATCATAAATCCCATGAAATCTTTCATAAATAAGTTCTAATAATAACTTTTACCCTTTTAAAAGTTCATTAAGTCAACCAAGCACAAGAAAAATAATAAAAAGTATGAGCTTTTAGGGTTTTTACCTCCAAAGAAAGAGAATTATTCAAAAAGTGATACTTCTATCTTCACTAATCAAGATCTAAAAATTTAATCTTAAAAAGAGTTAAAAATTGCTAAAGTTTAGCAAGAAGAGATTAAAATTCTTTTACAACAATTGTTTTAAAATTTAGAAAATCCCTAATTATACAAGAGCAACTCACCAAGAATAAACAAGAGAGGAAAGAGGTGAGTGACGATGGGCGGCGAGTGGTGGATGGCGGGACGCCGATGACCATGTGTGACAGTAAGGAGAGAGACTGAGGCAATGCCAAAGAGAAGAAGGGGAAGGAAAGTACTTAGTACTTTTTTAGAAGATATACATGTTGATTTTTAGATAATAGACATAGAAAAGACAACAAAATTATATATATGTCGACTTTAGAAGATTTACATGCTGATTTTTAGGCAATCATATCAAAAGATAATAAAATTATATATATATTAAGCTAATATGTTTATTATTATGACTAAATAAAATGAGTTTATTTCATTAAAGTTTTAAAAAGTATAAATATATAATGAATTAATTGAAGGAGAAAGAGAAAAGGCTGCAAGGCTATAACCAATTTTACGGCTTATAACCACTAGTGGTTACGAAACACATGCTCCAAAATGGACCAATTTAATATTCAAAACATATATCATTTGTTCACCAATGTTAGTTATATCGATGATCAATTGCTTCTAATGATCGCTAATGATTTATCATTCACATAATTTATAATAGGATAATAAAATATTTAAATTTTGATTCAAAAGCAAATTTGAAAAAAAAAATTATTTTCCTACGTACACAAAATTTTTTTATATGTACATAGGTAGTCATTTATCAATATTAACAAATTAGAATAATTACAACTATACTTTAAAATTAAAACTATCAAATTATATAATTATAAAATTTATTCTAACTTGTTGTAGCTTATTCTAACTTGTTTTTAAGTCAAAGAAAACCATGTCTATTCTTATTAGGAATTCTCTAACATCTCCATGCTATATTATTTTTAATCCGGATAAGTCATAAAGGGAATGCAATACAATGGAGGAAGGAAAAATCGAACATGGGACCTAATGTACCCATGACCTCAACCTTGATCACTAGATTTACACCTTATTGGTCAAATTCTACGTTATATGCTATATGAGTAATAGAGACAATTTGGATCCAAACTTAAAAGTACCAACCAATGAAAGACAAAAGGCGTAGTTCAAACCAGGGGTGGTGACAACAATAGTTTCATTTTAGGCTAAGTGTCTAGATCAAAAGCAAAAGTAATTAAAAATTCACCTAAAACCTTATGGATCACTTGAAAACACTTTCGCTATATTTTACATATAATTATTTTTATTAGACCATATCGTTCAACAAATATTATAAAACATACACGTTTATGATGTCCTTTAGCTACTATAACAGTAGCTAATAATTTATTATAGCATGATTTCTGTTAAAATCATCCATAAATAAATTGTCATTAATTTTCAAATCATGTTAAGTAATTCGAAAATAAAGTATTACATGGTTATGTTCAATTTCTCCTATTATCAAGCATAACCAGATCGAAAATTCTATATACAAAAATCTAAATTTATTAACTACAAATTCATAATTCTTAAATTTACATCAATTATATTTATTTTATGTTTGTTTCATTTGTACGAAAAGTAAACTACATTAATGTGAATCATATATTCATTATCAACATTTCATCTATCTTGATTCTCGGTTTTCATCTATAAAAATGTTCGTAATTGGTAAACAAAAGTTTTAACAGATTCAGTATAACCAAATGCTTTACTTAAGAAATATAAAACAAAATAATTATGCAAAATTAAAAAATTAAAATTATTTGCTAGATTAGTGATAAAAAAACTTTCTTCACATACTAATCTCCACAAATTTGAAGTCATTTGTTTTAATTTGATAAGGCTCATTTGTAGTTAGCTTATGTAAGCTCGGCGGGCCGAGCTTGTTTAGGTTCATTTGGTGGGCTCGTTCGGCTCGTTTACTCATTCGTTCCTTCTAATGGTGTGTAATTGGCTCATGTAGGGTCGGCGAGCTTACGAGCTCCAACATTGCAAGCTGGAGCTCGGCTTGGCAAGCTTTTATATGAGCCGGCTTGGCTTAGGTACACCCCTACCGGTAGACATCCATATTCCAAGCCTTGATGTGGATGTTACACTACCCGGGGATTTCCTCGTTATATAAGAATTCTCGAAATCTCGGAGCAAGAATGTGTTGGGCATCATTTCCTAGGAAGTGGCGAGGGGTAAGATTTTTATGCTCTTCGCTTTTAGTTGTATACTAAAATTACTTTTGGCTGACACCATAGGATAAATTTTATAGTATGACCGAGAACGAGTCTCTAACCATTTCCATCAATCTTCAATTTGCTCTTTCGGGAATCCAAAATTTCCTTATTGGGTGATCTTTCTCAACGTTCGGGTAAGTTCCTAATTTAGTGGATTACTAATTTTATTGTGCTTTTAGTCAGTGTGCTAATTGCCCTTTCATTCTTGTAGAGGCGTCGATCTAGAGCACCTCCCTCCGGGAGTCTTCCAAGTGGACACGGGGGACAAACACATCCATTTGGTCAACAAACGCCTTCTAGTAGTACTCGCTAGAAAAGGTTCATCATGACGTTCTTTACGGCGTGCACATAATTGGAGTGCTTCTAAAGCGGGACCTAGCACTTCCGAGCATAGTGCTTCAGTGCGTGAGCCTAGCTTTTTAGAGGAGAGCTTGGATATCTTGCATCCGTACGCTTTCTATCGTCACGGAAATCTTCTTTATTTCCCTTGAGCACCTGTACAGTCGGCTATCCCATGGAGCTTCTCAATCTTTGGACCACGGAGGTAGCTCCTATTAAGGTGAGGAAGGTGGTTGGTTCTCCACATCCATCTTAGAGGACTTCGGGAACTATATCTTTGACAACACTTCTAATGGCGATGATTGGAGAATTCCTTGCCGCTTAGATGTGGATGATTAGGGAATCCCTTGTAGGGTGATTATTGTTTGTTAAATATTTTCTTTATAATGGTGACTCTTATGCAATGGGATAAAATGCAAGGTGACTCAATTTTAAGAAATGCGTTCTTTTATTTAATATGATGCAAAAACTTAGGGAAAATTACAAAGATGAATAAAAAAAAATATTGCACTAGCCCCCATTCCCCCAAAAGAAAACAATAAAGACAAAAATGGAGAAGCTTAAGTGCATGGTCCAACAATAGCAATACAACATGCACGGAATGGATTGGGGTAGAAAAGAATATGGCCCAAGGAGTGCTCGGGTCGAAGAAAGCCGTGGAACATGCTTGACGAAATTGGTGGCCGGCCCACCACTCGTGAAATCTAGGGTGCTTGGCGAATTTACGAGTGATGGAGGTGACTCTAAAATCTCCGAAAGCTCCTATAAATAGGATCCACATTGATGCTTAAGAAAAATGTGCCTACCACAAAAACCTTATGCAAATCAAACTAAAAACATTATGTGTCTTCCACTTTCTTCTAAAAGACATGAATTTCATGAGTGAACTAACCCAATGGATTTATGGGATGAGTAATACTGAGAGATTTGGGTTATCAAATTATAGGCTGAATATCCTATTCGAGCATTCGCCAAGTGAAGGTCTACTGGACTTCCTTAAGGCTCGCTTGTGGCTTTTGGTACCCCGACCATCATGTCTTCAGGTTTAGGGATAAGGAACCGTGCCTCTGCCTGAAGAATTTAATGCCATAATAGGCGATCACGAGGCATACGAAACCATTTCTACCCAAATCTTCGGAAAATCTCCATAAGACTTACAAGTACCTGCTGAAACTGAGCGATAAGAATCTAGGGTGAATTCTTATTGGGAATAAGGTAAATCTAACTAACCTTATGAAACACTATTGACACATGTACCCATCTTTTGAAGAAATCATTATCTCGAGGCGACGAGACATTATCACTTGTCTTATAGCTGGATTACGCTGGTAGGATGTCACGGGGATATGGCACTAGTGGCACTACTGAGTTTAGTTTAACAATTAGAGAATTATTGTTCTCTAACACTACTAATGGTTGTTGAGACAATCATAGTTTTAAATTGGGTCGAATCATATTCTAAGGAAGACTTCTCTAGAAGTCCCCTGTTGTCGCGAGTAAGCAAAAACCACCGACGAGATCAAACGGCATAAGGCGGTCGACCGCGCCGGCCATAGGGTGGTAGTCCGGTGCCATCGAGGCTAATTCACCTCCGACTTGCATCAAAAGTCTTGTTTCTTTCGCTCTTTTTTGTTTTTCGCCTCTGTTTTTTTTATTTTTTATTTTGCTCCTGTTGGGCCTAATGAAAACTCGGATCTTAACTCTAAATATTTCATGATTGACTCAGGTATAAACTTCTATCTCTGTTAAGTTTTGATTGCAAGTCATTATGAGCTAGATAGAAACTCATATCTAAGTTTTCGTCTTTGTTCGAGTGACTCGGATATCGCTTTCCTTTATATCTTCTCCACCGAGGTATTATGAACTACTCGGAATCTACTTGAACCATCACATGATCAAATAATTCTTTTAAAGCATCTTTGCTAAGTACTGATCGTGTTTACTAACTCGGAATCAAGTCATTCTCTACCGAGTTCATTTAAGTCAATTTATTCCTTAAACGATGTTTGGACAAAAGAAAGAAAATGAAAATCTCTCGAAAGAAGAATCTGCAGACTTTGGCATTGTGACACAATGCATGGCGCCTACGAGGGAGAGGGGGATTTTTGAGTGGAAGCGGAGGGGTTAGAGGTACACCGGCGCTGGTAGGATCTTGACGATGTGGTTGAGCGCGGCGGAGGGAGAACCGATATGATCATCAGGGGCTCGGCTCCGAGTGGCCGACTCGAACGAGGGGATCGAGGGGTTCTTCCCGTTGAACCTCGGTAGGCTGGAGGGGGCTACTCGGTCCGACCCGCCGGTGCAGCCTAGGTCTTCGACCCACCTGCATCGCTGTCCGAGCCGAGTATTGCTATCCGAGCTTGTAGAGCAGGCCGACCCTCAACAGCTTCCCACTGCTTCTTCCTTGTGTTCCTCCCCTTGCCCGGATGGAGCTGCCTCGCTGCAGGCTCCTCGGCATCTCGCGCTTCGCATCTACAGCTTCTTCTTCTTCTTCCCCGCTGTCCGAGGAGGTCGGACCCGGGCTCGAAGACGCTTCGGACGCGTCCGAGTCACCATGGTTCCGAGCCGCCTTGGACCTTCTCTCTCTAAGGAGCTCAACCAGCTCCTTCGCTCCTCGCACCGGGGCCCTCATCTCAAGAACTAGAGACTACTGCTCTCGGATTTGGGATTGGGCGGTCTTTTGGTTGATATTCATATTTTGGAGGACAAGTTTGAAAGACCGGAGCGTGTCTTGGAAGATAGTGGACACAGAGCTGATTTTGTCCATAAAAACAGGGGACAAAATAGCAGAGAGAGATTTGGAGGCACCTAAGGTGGAGGCACCAACAGGTGGAGAGGGAGAGAGAGAGGGGTTGATTTCGAGTCCGAGGTAGAGAAGGAGGCATCAGCTCGAGTTATGGAACCGGACACCGGGTTCGGTTTCCGGTATCCGTACCCTTGAAGTTCCTTTTGCCGACAACAATGGCAGACCTTAGACACAGCGTTTGGGTCCGAGGGAGAGGAACTTGGAATTGTTTGAAGACAAGGGTGAGAAGAGCACCGAAAGGGAGGGAGGTGTTCTTCTTGGATTGGAGTTGAGCTGGCACGACGACCATCTACTCAATTATGGAAGGAAAGAGGTCTACTTCGTAGCCGTCAAGAATGTCAAAAAGAGATTTGAGGTGCTTAGAGTTGGGGTTCTCCTTACTAGAATGCTTGAGAGAAAAAGTTCTCAACAGCAGAAAGCACTGAAGGCGTGCTTCGACTTCAATCGAGTCACCGAAAAGTTCTTCCAGGACTCAGGGAACTCTTTGGCATACTTTTGAAAGAAGTCGTCGGTGACTTCAAGTGAAAGGAATGGGGTTGCTCGTTCAAGAAAAGGCAAGAAACCTCGAACAAGCGGTGGAGGAGAGAGGTGTTTATTCGAACAATGATGTTCTGAACCCGGGAGGTTAGAACATTTTCTAAGAAGGTGAGGTGAGTGTAGAACTCGAAACGAGTTCGGGATAGATGAAACAGATGAGAGCAGTCCAAACTTACATGAGATGGCCTTTACGACGCTTGAAGAACTTCAACGATCACTGTGTACGTAGAAATCTTCCGCGAAATGTTTCGTTTGAAAGAGATGAAATGTAAAGTACCGAGACGAAGATGAATAGACGCTATTTATAGAAAAGAAATTCGCCCATTAACTATCCGTTAAGTATAACTCCGTTCGACTCGGCTTTTCCATCGATCATCGAAGACCGGTGTGACAGTTCTCTTTAACGGTTAAGATGTCAGCGGTTAAAGATCCATGGCTATCGACTCGATCACGGCGCTCGAGAGAGAGAAAAAAGATTTTGAAAATATATTCCGAAACTCTCCACTACTCTAGAGATAATTTCAGAAAATTTGAAGTCCAAAATTTTCTCTACGTCCGAGTATGACTCGGAATAGGTTCCGAGTGACTCGAAACAAGAAATAACTACTAACCCGAGTATCACTGAATCAAGCTGAGCTAATGGTTATTGATAATTTGAAAACACATAACACATAATCATGCAATTTTCACAAAGATAACAAACAATTATGCATTTAACATACCAAGCTCATTCGAATAAAGCAAAACTGATCTTCACCAAGAGGCTTAGTAAAGATATCAGCTAATTGAAGATTAGTAGGAATGAACTCAAGTTCAATATCACCTTTTACGAGTGGTCTCGTAGGAAGTGATATCCGACCTCGATATGCTTTGTCTTCGAATCGTTGGACTAGATTCTTGGTGATGCTGATTGCACTTTGATTGTCACACTTGATTGGTACTGATTTGAAGGTCGGTCCAAGATCTTTCAAGTGTTGTTTTATCCATAGAATGCGAGCGCAACGAGCTCCAGTCTGCAATATACTCGGCTTCAGCGGTTGATAGAGCTGCTGAGTTTTGCTTCTTTGAGTGTCGGGATATTAGAAATTGACCCGAAATCGGGAAGCTCCGGAAGTGCTCTTTCGATCAACTTTATGTCTAGCGTAGTTCGCGTATGAGTATCTAGTGAGAGTCGGTTCGAGTCTCCGGAATACCATAGACCTAAGTTACGAGTACTGCAAGATATCTAAAAATTCTGTTCACCGCGGTGAGATGTGATTCTTTTGGATTAGCTTGAAATGTTGCGTATAAGCAAACACTGAACATGATATCTGGCCGGTTGGAAGTAAGATATAGCAGAGATCCAATCATACCTCTGTAGAGTTTCGATCTATTGCTTTACCTTTCTCGTTTGAGTCAAGCTTTATCTTTGCTTGCTCATAGGTGTAGATGCGTGCTTTGCATCTTGAAGTTTATATTTCTTCAGCGAGTTCCTTGGTATACTTTGATTGATGGATGTAGATCCCATCCTTTTCTTGTTTGATTTATAAACCAAGGAAGAAATTAAGTTCTCCCATCATGCTCATTTGGAACTCTTGACTCATCAACTCGAGAGAATTCTCGGCACGAAATTCATTAGTAGCACAGAAGATAATATCATCAACATATATTTGAATAATAAGGAAATCTTTCCCCTTGGTCTTTATGAAGAGAGTTTTGTCGATCCGACCTCTTTTAAAGTCATTTTGGACCAAGAAGCTACTCGGTCTTTCATACCAAGCTTGAGGGCTTGTTTAAGACCATAGAGAGCCTTTTGAAGTTTGAAAACATGATTTGGAAATTCTGAGTTTTCAAAACCAGGATGCTTGCTCGACATAGACTTCTTCTTCAATAAAACCATTGAGAAATGCACACTTAACATCCATTTGATATAATTTAATATGCATGTTGGATGCAAATGCCAACAGAATTCTAATAGCTTAAATTTTAGCAACCGGTGCAAATGTTTCCCCACAATCAATTCCTTCTTCTTGATTGTAACCTTGAGCCACAAGTCCAGCCTTGTTTCGACTACCACTCCACCCTCATCTAGTTTGTTTTTGAAAACCCATTTAGTTCCTATAGCTGGGTGGTCGGAAGGTCGTTTGGTCGAGTCCGGACTTGGTTTCTTTCGAATTGATTGAGTTCCTCTTGCATGGCCTATACCCATTCGGGTTCATTAAGGGCCTCTAGTACATTTACGGGTTCGATTAATGAGATGAATGCGGTGAATGCACATAGATTTTGAAGAGAAGAACGAGTTCTTACCCCACTTGTTGATATCAGAAATTATATTTTCTAGTGGATGACTAGAAGTAAACTTGAAGGCTTTACCAGTTCTACGATTCCACGAGATTTGTGGGCTGAAGCTGCTAGATCTTCGAAGCTTGTTACGAGTGATCTTCTTCATTGGCTTGTTCGTTACGAGCGAACTCTTGAGTTGTCTCATTCTAAGTCACTTCGTTATGAGTGACCTCATTTTGAGCCGGTTGAGTTTGAGTCTTTGTGGGTTCGGCTTCGTCATCATCTCTACGAGCTTCAATTCGAGTACGAAGACTCGCTTGGTTTCTCCTGTTCAAGCTCATCAAACACAACGTGGATACTCTCTTCCACTTTCTTAGTTCTCTTATTGAAAATACGATAAGCCTTGCTTGTGAGAAGAGTAACCCGAAAAATACCTTCATCGACCAGAGCATCAAACTTGGTCGGGTGATCCTTACCATTGTTGTGAACGCAAGCACTTACATCCAAATGGTCGGAAGTAGGAAATATTTGGTTTCTTCCCCTTGTAGAGCTCGTAAGGTGTTTTCTTTAATATGGGTCCGATGAGGCATCTATTCAAAGTATAGTTAGGTTGTGTTGATTGCCTCGCCCAGAAATAGTAAGGCAAGTTGTGCTCAATCATCATCGTCCTTGCTATTTCTTCAAGGGTTCTGTTCTTTCTCTCTACTACTCCATTCTGTTGAGGAGTTCGGGTGCTGAGAAGTTGTGAGAGATTCCATGTTTGTCACAAAGCTTTGAGAATTGCGAGTAGTCGAACTCCCTTCCATGGTCGGTTCGAATCCTGCGGATGCGAGTCCGAGACTCAACTTGGATTTTTCTACGAGCTTGCTTGAACTCCTTGAAAGCTTCATTTTTGTGCTTAAGAAAACACACCCAGGTAAATCGAGAATAATCATCAATAATAACGAATATGTAAGATTTACCTCGAAGACTCTTAATAGGGATTTCGCCACATAAATCCATATGTAGTAGCTCAAGCACTTTGGATGTGGAAGCTGTCTTCGAGAGATTTGAATGAAGATCGACTTGTTTCCCTCCGGTGCATGCATCACATACTTTATCATTCTCAAAAACACAGTTAGGTAAACCCCTAACCGGACCATGAGATGCCGACTTTTTGATAGTATGCATGCTAATATGCCCTTATCTACGATGCCAAGACCATGAATCATCATGAAGAGATGCTTTTAAGCAAGATAGATTCGATTCGGGTCGAGAGAGGAATGATATAGGTGTTACCTGATCTTTTACCCGACGGCTTGGTCTCTTTGGTATTGACATCGGAAATGTAGCGGTTGGTGCGAGTGAATCTTACCTCTTGACCTTTATCACATAGTTGAGAGATCTTTGAGCGGATTATACTTTAATCCTCTGACAAGGTAGACTGGGCTGACCAGATTGCTTCCTTTTCCAATCTTGCTAATCCCCACTATCTTGCCTTTGCTATCATCTCCAAATGCGATCTTTCCTCCTTTATGTTTTTCCAACTCGAAAAGAGTCACTGCATCTCTGACATATGGCGGAAACATCCACTTGTCAAGGTACCGGTGTCCTTTTGATCTTTTCTCGAGTGACTGCAAAAGCAGAGAGAATCTAACCCTTCTCACTTCCTCTAACGAATCCGAGTAACATTCCTTACTATGGTCCTTTTACGAGGAAGAAGGTGTTTCGGAACCCAGATTTGAATGACTTTGGGTTTTGTCTGATTACGAGTCTTCCTCTCGAGAGCCGAGTGCGTGTCTCTTTCTTTTTGAAAACCTTTCCTTTTGAAACATGAGAGAATGGTTTCCTTTTGTAAACGGTTACGGGCTTAGTCCTCCCTTCATTTACGTGAATGGGACCAGTGCTCGGCTTTCTGAACTTCACGGTTACGGAATCCTTTTGAATAAATCCGAGTAGGAATTGGATTCCTCTTCTTTGTTGAAACCAAGACCTTCTTTTCGAAAAGAGACACATTGTGATCCTAAGAGCATGTCAAGGTTTTTCGACCTTGAGTAAACTTTAAAACCGAGATCTTGAGACTCGGTGAGCTTACGCTTTAGCTCCTCATTTTCTTTCTGAGTAACTCGGACTCGGTCTCATTAGATTGAGCACTCGTGTTGAGTTATCTCGAATGAGAGTCTCGGTTTTCTAATTCATTTTTCAAAGAAGTGCTCTCGGAAGTAATTAACTCGAAGTTGTTCTTTGAATTGAGAAGAATCGGAATTGGACTTTTCTTCCAAAGTAAAAATGTACTTAGCTAAATCGACTTTGGAGAATTTGAGGAAATAATCAATTACATCTGGAGGATTAGTTTCCTCATTGTCCGAGTCCGAGTCGACTCTCCTTCGGCTTCGAGTCGAGATTGCCATCGGACACTTTGAGTCGTGCGAGTCATCGTCATCTTCGATGAGTCTTCATCGCTCCATGTTGCCATCATGGCCTTCTTCTTCTTTCTGTCCCTTTTTCTTTTCGGATAGTCTTTGACTATGTGGTCTTTGCTGCCACACTCAAAAGATCCAGAATTCTTAGATAAAGATAACTTTGAGGGTGAAGAATACTTATCTTTTTTGTCCTTCTTGTCTTTCTTGTAGAATTCTTCCTTTGGCCTTTTATCCCATCTTTTGGGCTTCATTATTCTCTTGCAGCCTCTTGCAATGAGTGCCATAGGATCGTCTTCGAGTCACAGGAGCTCAGATTTGCTTCTTTGGATTCCGAGGCTTTCACTGCAATGTTCCTTTTGGTACTGCCCTCATCATCCTCCTCTTCTAGATGGATTTCGTGAGTGAGAAGCTTCCCAGATGAGCTCGTCGGCTTTAAGAGTGAGAGGTTTTGAGCTTCCTCTATGGCGGTCACCTTAGGACCCCATCTTCTCTTGGGTAGACTCACGAGTATCTTTCTACACATTTCCTCGTGGGATATCTTCTTACCAAGTGATTTGAGATTGTTGGTAATCTTAGTAAATCGAATGAACATTTGAGTGATGTTCTCTTCGGCTCCATCTTGAAAAGCTCATACTTGTAAAGATATTGGCTTATCTTCACTTGTCGACCTGGCTAGTGCCTTCGTAAGTGTTGACAAGAGTGTCCCACACTTCTTTTCTTGTGTCACGAGCGGACACTCGATTGTATTCTTACGAGCTAATGGCGCAAATCAAAATGTTCATTGCCAATCCCCACTATCTTCTTGAACTTCTCTACTTCACTGGAGTGAATTCGGCTTTTGTCTTTGGAATGATTCGAATTCCTCTGTCTTCATTGGAATGTAGTTTCCTTGGTGTATGATTTCCCATACATCTTCATCATGATCCATGAGGAAACATTCATTAAGTTTCTTCCGAGTGCTCGAAGTTTGATCCTTTGAATTTTGGTGGTCTGCTGAAAGATCTTCCTTCATCGAACTCTCCGTTGTTACGAGCCATTTGATCTTTAGACCTTTGGATGGTTAGATCCTTTCCGACAGGCTAGGCTCGATACCAATTGAAGGTTTGCTCGGGAGAGTCTGCGTCACCCTAGAGTGATGGGTGAATACGGTGATGGAAGTTTTTCGTGAAAACGTTAGCTCTTTTGCCAAAGAAGAGACAAAGACAAGTTACGAGTCAATCAGCAGGGTCGAGAAAAGTATGGACTCGAAATGCTATCACGAATAAGTAAGCGAGTTAAGCAGGAGCAATAAAGCTGTCTCGAGTCTAGAATGAACTCGGAAAGATAACACTTAGAGATTACGTGGAAACCCTCGTGGGGCAGAAAACCACGGACGAGTGCTAATCCAAGCACGAAGTCAAATCCACTATTTTGAGTCCACAAAATACCGTGAGCTGACTGAACCCGAGTTGCTCCCTTAGACAACTCTTTACAAGTTTTCCTAAACTCGAAATTCCCTTATCGATCTAGTACTTCCTAGCTAAGATAACCCTTACAGCTAGTGGACAACTAAGCTGAGTTAACCCTTACGACTTAGTCGAGGGACCTTACAGAGAAAGTAAGAAAGTGTTTGTAGTCGAGTACAAGACCTTACAACTCGAAAGTAATGAATTACAGAATAGGAGTTGTAAGTAGAAGATTGAGAATAAATACAATGACTTTGCTCAAGTACGTGTATTAACAATAATTTCGGCAATCTTCAAGTCTTGTGAGGTGGCTTCTATTTATAGATGACCAGGCAGAGTAGTCGTTATCTTCATCTGCTGGCGAGAGTCCTTTGTGACCGATTGATGAAGCTTTACGAGTCACTCGAAAGTATCCGTTGTAATGTGAACGTTGGATAACGGTTTAACTCTCTTAGAAGTCCCAAAATCACTGGTCGTGTCTTCAAAGATAAGGTGGAAACCACCGTTAAGCTTAGCGTTCGAGTTTTCAGACTTTGGAAACGAGACGGCTTTGACACAATCTTTTGGGACTGTAGTAGAGAAGGTGAAAAGCCATGTCTGCTAGTGATTTGACTTTACGAAGCAGGTTACTTTTGTAGTTTGAAAAGCTGTATCCTCGATTAAATAACCTACAAAAGTAAATCAATTTTGGTTCTCAAAGTATAAAATACTTTGGTCCAAGATTAGACACGAGATAATAAAATAATTACGATAATTAAGCAACTGATTATCCGAGTCGAAACGAAATGGAATTTTACGAGTCTAATATCCATGCAACTCAAAATTCCATCATAGCTAGTTTGAGCAAAGAATCAAGTTAAGTAAAGAACATCGAGTGATATACCTTGATATAGACTAAGCATGAAACAGGACTAGAGTGCTTGACTTTAATAAGATAGACCTTATAGAAAGGAGTCGGATCCGAGCGTAATACTAGTCTATTCAACATGTCAGTAAATCTGAGTTATGAGAGACTCGGAACAAAGTATCACGTTTCGAGTCACTCAAGGATAAACACAAAATACATGAAGTGAAAGCTATATCGCTTAGAGAAGATACCATGTTACTCGAGAAAAGTTTCTAAGATACGGAGAATGCCTTGGAATCAAAACTCTATAAGTAGGAGATTGTTATACCGATTCCTTTTATGCAACTCGAGAAAAGTATTGAGCGATGTATCGAGTCTTCAGGAATCAAAACTTTATAAGTGAGAAAATCTTATACCTAATTCCCTTGATAGAACTCGAGAAAAGTGAGTTACAAAGTCCGAGTCTTCAATCTCCCCTTTTTGATGAAAGGCATTCCATACCTAGACAGAAACTTTGTTAGTGATATAAGTTTGTTTTTGAAAACTTGCGCAAAAACTAATGCATAGCGTAAACTAAAATTAGAGCATACTTGAAGTATCAAAACATGAAGCAACAAAATAGATACTCAGCAATAATCAATGAAAATCATTTATTGTAGAGATAATGCTAAGTAAGAGAACATATTTGATGGAAACTCAAAAATGCTTGCATTTATCATTGTACTCGAGAGAATTGGAACAAAATGCATAAGTTCATTGAATTGAAAGAAAATATGTACAGAGTGTGAGAGAGAGAGACTCCCCTAGACAAGACAACAAATTTTCTATCTATTCTCCCCCTTGCCTTTCAGCAAAAAACAAAAAAATGGGAAGAATATAAGACGTACAACTTTTATGTCTGGACAAAAAAAACAAAAAAAAAGCTGTAAATAAAAGATGAAGTAATTAAGAAGGGGATGGGTTTGTTTGAGTGGAAGAGGCAGGGGCGAGTGGAGCGCCGGCGCTGATAGGATCTTGACGATGTGCTTGAGCACGGCGGAGGGAGGATAGGGATCTTTGGCAAAGGCTCGGTTCCGAGTGGCTGACCTAGAACGAGGGGATCCAGAGGTTCATCCTCTTGGAACTTGTCGGTTGGAGAGGTCCGCTCGAGGCGACCCAGCTGCGATTGTCCTTGTGCAGCAAGGTCTTCGACCCACTCGGACTGCATGTCCGAGCTTATCACTTCCGGTTGAGCTTTAGGAGCACTTAGACCCTCACTGTTGCTCCTTGTTCTTTCTTTTGTTCCACCCCTTGGCCAGAAGGAGCTGCCTCAGCAGCGAGGCTCCTCGGCTTCTGCTTCTTCTTAATCTTCTCCTTCATCCTCGCCTCTATCCGAGGAGGTCTTGGCCGGGCTCAAGGACTCTTTAGATGTGTCCGAGTCACCTTGGTCCTGAGCTGCCTTGGACCGTCTCTCTCGGACAAGCTCTATCGGCTCCCTCTCGCTCCTTCACCGGGGCTTTCATCTCAATGAGGAGGTCCTGCTGCTCTCGGATTTGAGGCTAGGCGGTTTTACGGTTTATGGTCATAGGCGAAAGATAGTCTTGAATGACCGGAGTATATCCTTGAATTCCAAGGACACGGAGCTGATTTTGTACATGAAGGCGGAGGCACAAAATGGAAGAGAGAGTCTTAGAAGCACCTGAGGTGGAAGCACCACCAGGTGGGGCGGGAAGAGAAAGGGGGCATCTTTCGAGTCCGAGGCGAAGAAGATGGCCTCGGCTACGAGCTGTGTACCCGGCTACCGGGTTGGGTCTCCGGTATCCATACCCCTGAAGTTCCTTTTTGCCGACAACAACGGCAGCCTCGAAACAACATTTGGGTCCGAGGGAAGAGGAACTTTGAATTGTTTGAAAACAAGGGTGAGAAGAGCACCAAAAGGAAGAGGGGTGTTCTTCTTGTTTTGGAGTTGAGCTGGCACAAGCTGCCATTTGCTTAATTATGGAAGGAAAGAGGTCTACTTCGTAGCCCTCAAGAATGTTAAAAAGAACTTTGAGGTGCTTGGAATTGGGGTTCTCCTTGCTAGAGTGCTGAGAGAAGAAGGTTCTCATCGGTAAGAAACACGGAAGACGTGCTTCGACCTTAGGCGAGTCACGAGAAAATTTTTTCGTGACCCGGGCAACTCTTTGGCATACTTTTCAAAGAAGTCGTCGGCGACCTCGGTGAAAGGAATTGGATTACTGTTCAAGAAGAGAGAAGAGACCTTCAATAGACGATGGAGAAGGGAAGTGTTTATGCGAGCTGTTATGTTACGAACCCTTGAGGTTAGAACACCTTCGGAGCTGGTGAGATGAGTGTAAAACTTAGATACGAGTTTAGGGTATATGAACTCGTTGAAACAAAGAAAATTATAAACCTCGATTGATTGGATGTGAGGCAACCATGAAAATTTGGTGGTTGGGAAGAACTTATCATCCAGCCAAGATCTTTGGGTGACGAGAGGTTTAGAGGTGGAAGGGCCTTCTTGGCTTTTTGTGCGGGGCTTCTTTGTAGAGGAGCCAAGAAAGTCGGGGTGAGAACCTCTTTATGTCATCTTTGAGGGAAAAGAGAGAGTAGGAAGGCTTGAGAAGGATGAGGAAAGAAGAACTCGAAGAGAGTAAGAGAGAAAGAAAAATAAAAGAGTAGAAGAAAGAGTTGAAAGCGGTGAGCTTACTTGAGATGATCATCATGAAGCTTGAAATTACCGGAAGTCGTTGTAGACGCGAGAGCTTGTGAACGAAGTTTTGATTTCGAGAGAGAGAGTAAGTGAAAAGTAAAGTAACGAAATGAAGGAGAATAGTCGCTATTTACAGGAAAATAATCGTCCTTCAGTTATCCGTTCGACTCGGCTCTTTTATCGGTCACCTCGAGCCGGTGTGACGGTTCTCTTCTTTAATGGTTAGAATTCCAGCGGTTGTCTCCCAACGGCTAGTTGTACGATCACGAGCGTGAGAGAGAGAGAAAAGATTTTGAAAATAAATTCGAAATTCTCCACTTATCTAAAGATGATTTCGAGAGAATTGACGTCCATTTTTCTCAGCGTACGAGTCCGATTGAGCTAAGTTTCCGAGTAACTCGAAGCTGGAAGCAAATAAAAACTATCGGCTCGGTATCACTAAGTCAACTGAACTAATGGTTATTAACGAGTTGTAAACACATAACACATAATCATGTAATGAGATTTTCACATAGAAAGTACATAATTATGCATTTATCATACCAAGCTCATTCCTAATGAAACAAAGCTGATCCTCACCAAGAGGCTTAGTAAAGATATCAGCTAGTTTAAGATTGGTAGGAATGCAATTGAGTTCAATATCACCTTTTTCAGAATGGTCTCTTAAGAAATGATACCGACCTCAATGTGCTTTGTCTTTGAGTGCTTGGATTGGATTTTTGGTGATGCTTAATTGGACTCCGATTATCACACTTGATTGGAACCGATTTGAAAGAAAGTCAAAGATCTCTCAAGTGTTGCTTTATCCATAAGATCCGAGCACAGCATGCTCCAACTGTAATATACTCCGCCTCGGCGATTGATAGAGCTACTGAGTTTTGCTTCTTTGAGTGCCAAGATATTAAGGATTGACCCGAAATTGGCAAGCTCTGAAGTGCTCTTTCTATCAACTTTGTATCCAGCGTAATCGGCATCCGAGTATCTAGTGAGATGTGATTCTTTTGGATTAGCTTAAAATCTTGCACATAGACAAACACTAAACATTATATCTGGTCTACTTGAAGTAAGATCTAGCAAAGATCCAATCATACCTCGATAGAGTTTCGATCTATTGCTTTACCTTTCTCGTCCGAGTCAAGTTTTATACTTCTTTGCTCATAGGTGTAGCTGCGTGCTTTGCGTCTTGGAGTTTATATTTTTCAGTAGCTCCTTGGTGTACTTTGATTGATGGACATAGATTACATCTTTGTCTTGCTTGATTTGTAGACCAAGGAAGAGATTGAGTTCTCCCATCATACTCATTTGGAAGTCCTGTCTCATTAACTCGGAAAAGTCTCGACACAGAATTTCATTAGTAGCTCCAAAAATTATATCATCAACATATATCCGAGCGATAAGGAAATCATTCCCTTTGGTTTTTGTGAAGAGAGTCTTGTCCATCTGACCTCTTCTAAAATCATTTTGAGCCAAGAAATTACTCGAGTCTTTCATACCAAGCTCTAGGACCTTGTTTAAGACCATAAAGAGCTTTTTGAAGTTTGAAAACATGATTTGGAAATTCTGAGTTTTCAAAACGAGGGGGTGCTCAACATAGACTTCCTCTTCGATAAAACCATTGAGAAAAGCACATTTAACATCCATTTGATATAACTTGATATTCATGCTTGATGCAAATGCCAAAAGGATTCTAATGGCTTCAAGTCCGGCAATAGGTGCAAAGGTTTCCCCATAATCAATCCTTTCTTCCTAATTGTAACCTTGAGCCACAAGTCTAGCCTTGTTTTTGACTACCAACCCACCTTCATCCAGTTTGTTCTTGAAAACCCATTTGGTTCCTATGACTGGGTGGTCGAAAGGTCGTTTGGTCGGAATCCGGACTTGGTTTCTTTCGAATTGATTGAGTTCCTTTTGCATGGCCTCTACCCATTCAGGTTCATTTAGGGCCTCTAGTGCATTTTTGGGTTCGATTAATGAAATGAATGCGGTGAATGCACATAGATTCTGAAGAGAAGAACGAGTTCTTACCCCACTTATTGATATCGGATAATATGTTTTGTAGTGGATGACTAGAAGCATACTTGAATGCTCTACCTGTCCTCTGGTTCCCCAGATTGTAAGTTGAATTAGTTGACCTTCGGAAGTTTGTTACGAGTGGACTTGTTCATCGGTTTATCCTTCATCATTCGAGTCTGGTTCTTGAGTTGTCTCGTTCGAGTCATATTATTACGAGTCGCTTCATTCGGGCTGGTTGGGTTTGAATCATGATAGGTCGAGTTTTATCATCATCTTCTCTGCTGAGCTTCGGATCTAAGAATGATGATTCGCTGGGTTTTCCTGTTAAATCTCATCAAACACAACATGGATACTTTCTTCCACTTTGTTAGTTCTCTTATTGAAAATGCGATAAGACTTACTGATAGATGAGTAACCCGGAAAAATACCTTCATCTGACCGAGCATCAAACTTGGTCAGGTGATCCTTACCATTGTTATGAATAAAACACTTACATCCAAAGGGTTTGAAATAAGAAATATTGGGTTTCTTCCCTTTGTAGAGCTCATAAGGTGTTTTCTTCGAGAATGGGTCCGATGAGGCATCTGTTCAACGTGTAGTTGGCTATGTTGACTGCCTTAGCCCGAAATAGTAGGGTAGATTGTGCTCAATCATCATTGTCCTAGCTATTTCTTTAAGAGTTCTGTTCTTTCTCTCCACTACTCCATTACTGTTGAGGACTTCTTGGTGCTGAGAAGTTGTGAGAGATACCATTCTTGTCGCAAAACTCCGAGAATTCCGAGTAGTCGAACTCCCTTCCATGGTCGGTTCGAGTTCTTTGTATCTAAGTCCGAGACTCAACTTGGATTTTTCTGCGAGCTTGTCTGAACTCCTTGAATGCTTCATTTTTGTGCTTGAGAAAACACACCCAAGTAAATCGTGAGTAATCATCAATAATAACGAGTACATATGATTTACCTCCGAGGCTCTTAACGAGGATTTCACCACATAAATCCATATGTAGCGAGTTCAAGCACTTTGGATGTGGAAAGCTGTCTTCGAGGATTTGAATGATGATTTGACTTGTTTCCCTCTTGTGCAAGCTTCACAAACTTTGTCTTTCTTGAAAGCACAATTGGGCAATCCTCCGACTAAACCATGAGATGCCAATTTCTTAATAGTATGCATGCTAACATTAATCTACGATGCCATTTCCATGAGTCATCATGAAGTAATGCTTTTAAACAAGAGAGATTCGACTAGGGTTAGAGAGAGAATAATGTAAGTGTTACCTGATCTCTTACTGCGAGTTTGATCTCCTTGGTAGTGTCATCAGAAATGTAACAGTTGGTTTGAGTGAATCTTACTCGTTGACCTTTATCGCACGAGTTGAGAGATGCTAAGCGAGTTATACTTTAACCCCTTGACAAGGTAAGCCGGGCTGACCAGATTGCTTCCCTTTCCAATCTTACCTATCCCAATTATCTTGCCTTTCTCTGTCATCTCCAAAATGACTTTTCCTCCTTTGTACTCTTCTAACTCGGAAAAGAGTCACGAGTCTCTTGACATATGGCGTGAGCATCCACTGTCAAGGTACCAATGTCCTTTTGATCTTTTATTAGTAACCTGCAAAACAGAGACAAACTAACCCTTCTCACATCCTTTAACGAACCCAGTAGCACTCTTTCTTGTTGTCCTTTTACGAGGAAGACGGTTTTCGGAACCCGATTTGAATGACTTTGGATTTAGTCTAATTCTGAATCTTCTATTTAGAGATGTGTACTGTGTCTCTTTCTTTTGAAAGGATGTTCTTTCCGAAAATGGTGGAGATGGTTTTGAAGACTCGAGACCTTGCTCGGACTAGTTGTGATGGAATTTTGAGTTACATGGATATTAGACTCGGAAAATTCCATTTCGTTTCGACTCGAGATAATCAAACTACAAAAGTAGCTTAGGCTTTAGAACGTCAAATCACCAGCGAGACATGGCTTTTCACCTTCTTTGCTACTGATCTTAAAAGATTGTGTCGGGATCTGTCTGTTTCCAAATCTGGAAAAGCTGAACGCCCATCTTAACAGTGGTTTCCACCTTATCTTTCAAGACACCACTAGTGGTTTTGGGACTTCTAAGAGAGTTAAGCCGTTGTCCAACGTTCACATTACAACGGATACTTTCGAGTGACTCGAAAGCTTACATCAGCGGTCACGGAGGACTCTCGGTCAGCGAGATGAAGATAACGGCTACTCGCCTCGTTATCTATAAATAGAAGCCACCTCACAAGACTTGAAGATTGCCGAACATATTGTTTATATACATACTTGCTCAAAGTCTTTGTATACATTCTCAATCTTACTACTTACAACTCTACTCGTAACTTATTACTTTACGAGTTGTAAGGTCCGGTACTTAGATACAAACACTTTCTAACTTTCTTTGTAAGGTCCCTTGACTAAGTTGTAAGGGTTAACTCGACTTAGTTGTCCCTAAGCTGTAAGGGTTATCTCAGCTAGGAAGTACTAGATCGAGATAAGGGAATTTTTGAGTCTAGGAAACTTGTATAGAGTTGCCTAAGGAGCAACTCGGGTTCGATCGATTCCGGTATTTTGTGGACTCAAAATAGTGGATTTGACTTCGTGCTTGGACTAGCACGGTCCGTGGTTTTCTGCCCCGGGAGGGTTTCCACATAATCTCTAAGTGTTATCTTTACTGAGTTCATTCTAGACTCGGGCAGTCTTATATCTCCTGCTTGATCTGCCTATTTATTCGTGATAGCATTTCGAGTCCAAACTTTTCGACCTCGCTGATTGACTCGGAACTCTGTCTCTGTCTCTTCTTTAACAAAAGAGCTAAAAGTTTCACGAAAAACTTCCATCACCCTATTCACCCCCTCTAGGGTGGCTCGGACTCTCCCCAAGCAAACCTTTAGTTTTCTCCTAAAAGTTGAGTGCAGGCTCGAGTCCTTCTTTTATTTTTATGAATGAGGTCGTGCTCGGCTTTCCTGAACTTTACGAGTTCTAGAAACCTTTTGAAAAGCTCCGAGTAGGAATTGGATTCCTCCTCTTTGTTAAATTCTAGACCTTCTTTTTGAAGGAGACACATTGAGATCCCAAGAGCATGTCAAGGTTTTTTAACCTTGTGTAAACTTTAAAAGAAGATCTTGAGACTCATTGAGCTTTTGCTTTAGTCTGCTCATTTTCTCTTACGAGTAACTCGGACTCAGTCTCATTGATTTGAGCACTAGTCTTGAGTTCTCCGAGTGTGAGTCTCAGTTTTTCTAACTTATTTTTAAAGAAATGCTCTCGAGAGAAATTGACTCAAGTTGTTCTTTAAAGTGAGAAGAATCGGAATTAGACTTTTCTTCCAAAGTGAAAATATACTTAGCTAAATCGGCTTTGGAGAATTTGAGAAAGTAATCAATTACGTTTTGAGGATTAGCTTCCTCATTATCCGATTGATCCGAGCCTGACTCTGTTTACGCTTCGAGTTAGAAAGTGCCATCGGACACTTTGAGTCATCCGAGTCCTCGTCATCTTCGATGAGTTCTCGTCACTCCATGTGGCCAACATAGCATTTTCTTCTTTACTGTCCCGTTTTCTCTTTGGACAATCTTTGACTATGTGTTCTTTCTGCCACACTCAAAGCATCCAGAGTTCTTAGTCAAAGATAACTTTGAAGGAGAAGAGTATTTACCTTTTCTATCCTTCTTGTCTTTCTTATAGAACTCTTCTTTTGGCTTCTTATCCCATCTCTTTTGCTTCATCATTCTCTTGAAGCCTCTAGCAATAAGTGCCATGGGATCCTCTTCCGAGTCAAAGGAACTCGGATCTGCTTCTCACGGTTTACGAGGCTTTTAGCGTAATGTTCTTTTTGGTGCTGACCTCTCCATGCTCCTCCTCTACGTGGATCTCAAGGGTGAAAAGCTTCCCAATCGGTTCGTGCAGCTTCGGTAGAGATAAATTCGAGCCTCTTTGATAGCTGTCACCTTGGGACCCCATCTTTTCTTAGGTAGGCTTACGAGTATCTTTCTGCACATTTCCTTATGGGAGATCTTTTTACCAGAGATTTGAGATTCATGGTAATCTCTATAAATCGAATAAACATCCGAGTGATGTTTTCTTCGGCTCCATCTTGAATAGCTCATATTTATGAAAATATTGGCTTATCTTTGCTTGTCGACCTGGCTTGTACCTTCGTAAGTGTTGACCGGGGTGTCCCACACTTCTTTGGGCTGTATCACAGGCGGACACTCGGTTGTATTCTTACGAGCTGATGGCGCACATAAGAATGTTCATAGCCTTGAAGTTCTTTCCGAACTTTTCAGCTTCATCATTGTGAACTCGGCCTTTGTTTTGGGCACAATTCTTGTTTCATTTATCTTCATGGGAAGGCGGTTTCCTTCTTGTATGATGTTCCGAGACATCTTCATCATGATCCAGGGAAACATTCCATGAGTTTCTTCCAATACACAAAGTTGGATCCTTTGAACTTTGGTGGTCTGCTGGAAGATCTTCCTTTATCAAACTCTTCGTTGTTTTGAGCGATTTGATCTTTAAACCTTTGGATGGTTAGATCCCTTACGAAAGGCTAGGCTCGATACCAATTGAAAGTTAGCTCTTGGAGAGACTAAGTCACCCTAGAGGGGGTAAATAGGGTGATGATGAAATTTGCTTCGATTAAAGAATAAATTCGTTCGAATAGAGTTGGCGTCACGAGATGAACTTAGAAAAGACTCAGCTCGAAATCGGTAAAGAATATAGAAGCGATTAGGCTGAACAAGTAAACAATCTGAGTCTAGAATGTACTCGAAAGCGGTAACACGAAAGTACGTGGAAACCCTCCTGGGGTAGAAAACCACGGACCGTGCTAATCCAAGCACAAAGTCAAATCGACTATTTTGAATCCACAAAATACATTAGGCTGACTCGACCCGAGTTGCTCCCTTAGACAACTCCCTACAAGTTTTCCTAGACTCGGAAATTCCCTTATCCGATCTAGTACTTCTTAGCTGAGATAACTCTTACAACTAGGGACAAGCGAGCTGAGTTAACCTCTACAGCTCAGTCGAGGACCTTACTTAGAGAGTAAGAAGAGAGTTTGTAGCGAGTACAAGACCTTACGACTCATAATATAATGAAATATAGAATTGGAGTTGTAAGTAGAAGATTGAGAATGAATACAATGACTTTTGATCAAATATGTACTTTTACAATTTGTTCAAGTAATCTTCAAGTCTTGAGAGTTAGCTTCATTTATAGATAACCAAGCAGCTTATCCGTTGTGTCCATCTTACATTGGAAGTTCTTTTATGACCAGTTGTGAAGGATTTTCTTAGTCACTCAAAAAACATCCATTGAAATATGAACGTTAGACAACGGCTCTTGACTCCCTTGGAAGTGCACTAAAACCACTGGCGGTGTCTTCAAAAGTAAGGTGGAAACCACCGTTGAGCTTAGTGTTGCGATTTCCATTTCTGGAAACAGGACAATCTCGACACGATGTACTGGGGCTAGGTCAGATGTGGAAAAGCCTTGTCTGTCTGGTGATTTGACGTTTTGAAGCCGGTTACTTTTGTAATTCAAATTTAGGATAGCCTCGTTTGAATCACCTACAAAAGTAAATCAATTTGGTTCTCAAAGTATAAAATACTTTGGTCCAAGATTAGGCACGAGATAATAATATAATTAAGATAATTAAGTGACTGATTATACGGGTCGGAAAAGGAATGGAATTTTCAAAGTCTAATATTCATGATACTCAAAATTCGATCCGAGTTAGTCTAAAAGATAATCAAGTTAACTAAAGAATATCGGAGGAAATAAACTTGATATAGGTCGAGCATCATTCAAACTAGAAGCTCGACTCTTACTAGAATAAGACTCGTAATATGAAGTCGAGTCCTAAGTACGGTTATACGAATACGGCGTTTGATCATGCGATAATTCTAAGTGATGAGTGACTCAAAGCCGAGTGTAACATAGTGAGTGCGAGATATGCTTTGAGTCACACGAGTCATGCATAAATACATGAAATAATTTCTATAACACTTAGAGAAAATATTATATCACTCGGAAAAGTTTCTAAAGCACGAGGAATGACTTGGAATCAAAACTTTTTAAGTGAGAAAATCTTATAACTTATTCCCTTGATAGAACTCGAGAAAAGTGAGTGTGTAAAGTCCGAGTCTTCACCGGGGAATTCTTTAGCCTATTTCTCAAAGAAATCGTCGGCAACCTCGTTGAAAGGTACGGGGTTCTGTTCAAGAAAAGAGAAGATACTTTGAAAAGTCGATGGAGGAGGGAAGTATTGATGCGAACGAGTGCTGTTACGAACTCGTGAGGTGAGGATACCCTCCGAGCTAGAAAGATGAGTGTAAAACTCGAGAGACGAGTTCGGGATAAATGAACTCGTTGAAACAAAAAAATTGTAGACTCCGAGTGGATTAGATGTGAGGCAACCACGAAATTTTTGTGGTTGGAAAGAATTTATCATCCAACACGAGATCTTTGGGTGACAAGAGGTTTGGAAGGAGTAGAGGGACCTTTCGGCTTTTTGTGCGAGGCTTCTTGGTGGCGAACCAAGAAAATCGGGGTGAGAACCTCTTTTCGACATTTTGGTGTAGAAAAGAGAAAGAGAATGATCTTTCGAGAGAGATAGAGAGAGAAGGCTCGAAGAAAATAAAAGAGTAGAAGAAGACAGATCTGAGAGTAACATAACTTACTTGAGATGTTCTTCACAAATCTTGATATCACCGAGGGTTGCTTTGATGGTAGAGAGCTTGTTCACAAAGTTTTAGTTGTGAGAGAGAAAGTAAGCTAATGGTAAAGTAACGAAATGAATGAAAATACGCGCTGTTTATAGAGAAGTAAGCGTCCTTTTGTATCCAGTTCGACTCGGCTCTTCGGCGAGTCACCTCGACCGGTGTGACTATTCTCTCTTCCAACGGTTAGAATTCCAGCAATTGTCTCCCAACGGCTAGTTGTCTGATCTTAACGCGAGAGAGAGAGAGAGAGAAAAAGAAAGATTTTAAAAATAAATTCCCAAATTCTCCACTTGTCTAGAGATGATTCCGAAGTTTGATGTCCATGTTGTTCTCAAAATCTGAGTCCGATCAGCCTAAGTTTCGAGTGACTCGAAACCGCAAGCAAATAATAACTCTTAGTTCAGTATCATCGCTTCAACTAAACTAATAACTTATTAAAGAAAGTATTCACACAACACATAATCATGCATAAATTTTCACAAAAAAAAAAACATAATCATGCGTTTAACATACCCGACTCATTCCTAAGAAAGCAAAGCCGATCCTCACTAAGTGGCTTAATAAAGATATCAGCTAATTGAAGATTGGTAGGAATGAATTCGAGTTTAATATCACCTTTCTCGAGAATTGTTTCTTAAGAAATGATACCTGACCTCAATATGTTTTGTCTTTGAGTTACGAAGCTGGATTCTTGGTGATGCCGATTACACTCTAATTATCACACTTGATTGGAATTGGTTTGAATGTTAGTCCAAGATCTTTCAAGTATTGCTTTATCCATAAAATTTGACCACAGACATGCCCGAGCTACAATATACTCAGCTTCGGCGATTGATAGAGCTACCGAGTTTTGCTTCTTTGAGTACCAAGATATCGGGATTGACCCGGAAAATGGCGAGGCTCCTGAGGTGCTTTTCCTATCAACGTTGTACCCGAGTATGATCATCATCCGAGTATCCAGGTGAGAGTAAGTTCTAAGTCTCCGGAGTACCATAGACCTAAATTCGAGTCCCTGCAAGATATCCGAAAATTATCTTGACCGTAGTGAGATGTGATTCTTTTGGATTAGCTTCAAATCTTGCACACAAACAGACACTAAACATTATGTGCGGCCTCACTGGAAGTAAGATATAACAAAGATCCAATCATACCTCGATAGATTTTACGTCTGAGTCCAATTTTATGTTGCTACTCGTGGGGGTTGCTATATGGTTTGCATCTTGAAGTTTGTACTTCTTTAGCAGCTCCTTAGTGTACTTTGATTGACTGGACATATATTCCACCTCTGTCTTGCTTGATTTGTAGGCCAAGGAAGAAATTGAGTTCTCCCTCATACTCATTTGAAATTCTGTCTCATTAAATTAGAAAATTCTCGACATAGAATTTCATTAGTAGCTCCAAAATTATGTCATCAACATATATCGAGAGCAATCGGAAAGTCTTTCCCCTTGGTTTTTATAAAGAGATTCTTGTCAATCTGACCTCTCCTAAAATCATTTTGAACCAAGAAATTGCTTAGTCTTCCATACCAAGCTCTGGGAGCTTGTTTAAGACCATAGAGAGCTTTTTGCGGTTTAAAAACATGATTTGGAAATTCGAGTTTTCAAATCAAGGGGTTGCTCAACATAGACTTCGTCTTCAATAAAAGCATAGAGAAATGCACATTTCACATCTATTTGATACAATTTGATATTCATGCTAGATGCAAATGCCAATAAGATTCTAATGGCTTCAATTCAGCTACAGTGCAAAGGTTTCCCCACAATCAATCCCTTCTTCTTGATTGTAACCTTGAGCCACAAGTCTAACTTTATTTCGGACTACCAACCCACCTTCATGAAGTTTGTTCTTGAAAACCCATTTGGTTCATATGGCTGAGTGGTCGGAAGGTCGTTTGGTCAAAGTCCAGACTTGGTTTCTTTCAAATTAATTGAGTTCCTTTTGCATGGCCTCTACCCATTCAGGTTCATTAAGGGCCTGTAGTGCATTTCTAGGTTCGGTTAATGATATGAATGCGGTGAATGCACATAGATTTTAAAGAGAGGAACGAGTTCTTATCCCACTCACTATTGATGTCGGATATGATGTTTTCTAGTGGGTGGTTAGAAGCATACTTGAAAGCTCTACTGTTCTTTGGTTCACCAGATCTGTAGGTTGAATTGGTTGATCTGCGAAGTACTGTTCTGAGTGAGCTTGTTCATCAAATTGTCTTTCAACGTTCTAAGCTAGTTCTTGAGTTATCTCATTCGAGTCACTTCGTTACGAGTGACTTCATTCCGAGTGTCATGGATTTAATTCTTCATGAGCTCATTTTCATCACGATTATCATCTCTGCTGAGCTTTAGGTGTGAGAATGATGACTCACTTGGTTTTTCCTGTTCAATCTCATCAAACACAACGTGGATGCTTTCTTCCACTTTGTTAGTTCTTTTCTTGAAAATGCGATAAGCTTTGCTATGAGATGAATAACCAAGATAAATACCTTCATCCGACCGAGCATCAAACTTAGTCGAGGTGATCCTTACCATTGTTGTGAACATAGCACTTACATCCAAAGGGTCTAAAGTATGAAATATTGTGTTTCTTCCTTTGTAGAGTTCATATGGAGTTTTGTTCGGGATGGGTCCGATAAGGCATTTGTTCAAAGTGTAGTTAGTTGTGTTAACTGCCTCCGCCTGAAAATAGTAGGGTAGGTTGTGTTCAATCATCATAGTCCTTGCTATTTCTTCAAGAGTTCTATTCTTTCTCTCCATCACTCCATTTTGTTGAGGAGTTCTTGGTGCTGAGAAGTTGTGAGAGATGCCATTCTTATCACAAAACTCTACAAACTCTAAGTAGTCGAATTCCCTTCCATGATCGGTTCGAATTCTCCGGATCCGAGTCCGAGACTCAACTTTGATTTTCTTGCAGAGCTTGCTGAACTCTTTGAAGGCTTCATTTTTATGCTTGAGAAAACATACCTAGGCAAATCATGAATAATCATCAACAATAACAAGAAAATATGATTTACCTCCGAGACTCTTGACGAGGATTTCACCACATAAATCCATATGCAACATTTCAAGCACCCTTTTGCGCATGCTTCACAAATTTTATCTTTCTTAAATGCACAATTAGGCAATCCTCTTACTAAACCATGGGATGTAAGTTTCTTAATGGTGTGCACGCTAACATGACCTAGTCTACGATGCCATGCCCATGAATTATCATGAAGAGATGCTTTTAAACAAGATAAGTTCCGATTCGGGTCGAAAGGGGAATAGTGTAAGTGTTACCCGATCTCTTACCTAAGAGCTTGATCTCTTTGGTAGCATCATCAGAAATATAGTAATTGGTTTGAGTGAATCTTACCTCTTAACCTTTTATCACATAGCTGAGAGATGCTTAGCAAGTTATACTTTAACCCTTTAACAAGGTATACTAGGCTGCCCAAATTGCTTCCATTCTCAATCTTGCCTTTGCTATCATCCCCAAACACGTGACTTTTCCTCCATTATAGTCCACTAACTTAGAAAAGAGTCTTGAATCTCCGACATGTGGCATGAGCATCCACTGTCTAGGTACCAATGCCCTTTTGTTCTTTTCGAGTCACCTGTAAGTTGGAAACAAACTAACCCTTCTCACTTCCTCTAACGAACCCAATAACACCCTTTACTGTGGTCCTTTTCTAAGGAAGAAGACTTTTTGGAACCCAGATTTGAATGACTTTAGGTTTGGTCCGATTCTTAGTCTTCCGTTTAGAGAACTGTGTCTATGTCTCTTTCTTCGAGAAACTTTTCTTTTATAAACCAGGTGGAGAAGGCTTTCTCCTGTAAGTTGGTCCAGGCTCGGTACTCCTTTCATTCTTATGAATGGGACCGTGCTTAGCCTTTACGAACTTTACGGTTCCGGAATCCTTTTGAAAAGTTCTAAGTAAGAATTGGATTCCTCCTCTTTGTTAAAACCATGACCTTCTTTTCCGAAGGAGACACATTGGGACCCTAAGAGTATATCAAGGTTTTTCTTACCTTGAGTAAACTTTAAAACAAGATCTTGACACTCGTTGAGCTTTTGGTTTAGTTGCTCATTTTCCCTTTCGAGTAACTCGGACTCGGTCTCATTAGATTGAGCACTAGTCTTAAGTTCTCTTAGAGTAAGTCTCAGCTTTTCCAATTCATTTTTAAAGAGATGCTCTTAGAATTGATTGACTCAAGTTGTTCTTTAAAAAGAAAAGAGTCGAATTGGACTTTTCTTCTAAAGTGAAAATATACTTAGCTAAATCAACATTGGAAAACTTGAGAAAGTATTCAATTACCTCATGAGGATTTGTTTTGTCACTGTCTCGAGTGATCTGAATTTGACACTATTTCAGCTTCGAGTCGGAGAGTGCCATCGGACATTTTGAGTCATCTGAGTCTTCATCGTCTTCGATGAGTCTTCATCACTCCATGTAGCCATCATAGCCTTTTTCTTTCTTTCGTCTCTCTTTCTCTTGGGACGAGTCCTTGACTATGTGTTCCTTGTCTGTCACACTCAAAATAGCCGATGTTCTTAGTCCAAGATAACTTTGAAGGGGAAGAGTATTTACCTTTTCTATCCTTCTTGTCTTTCTTATAGAACTCTTCTCTTGGCTTCTTATCCCATCTCTCGTACTTCATTATTCTCTTGAAGCCTCTCGCGATAGATGCCATGGGATCCTCTTCGAGTCGGAGGAACTCGGATTTGCTTCTCCGGTTTACGAGGCTTTCAGCGTAATGTTCTTTTTGGTGCTGACCTCTGCATCCTCCTCTTCCGAGTAGATCTCATGGGTGAGAAGCTTCCCAATGAGTTCGTATGGCTTCGATAGAGACAGGTTACGAGCCTCTTCGATAGCATGTTACCTTGGGACCCTATCTTCTCTTGGGTAGGCTTCTTCTAAGTATCTTTCGCACATTTCCTCGTGGGAAATTTTTCTACCAGAGATTTGAGATTGTTGGT
The DNA here is from genome assembly GCA_021018815.1 of Talinum fruticosum. Classification (NCBI taxonomy): domain Eukaryota; kingdom Viridiplantae; phylum Streptophyta; class Magnoliopsida; order Caryophyllales; family Talinaceae; genus Talinum; species Talinum fruticosum. Next base: position 2,706,683 of record JAITYX010000075.1, on the reverse strand, counting down.
AATCTCGGTGAAGCGGATGAACATCTTAGTGATGTTTTCTTCGGCTCCATCTTCAACGAGCTCATACTTGTGAAGATATTGGCTTATCTTCGCTTGTCCGACCTGGCTTATGCCTTCATAAGTATTGACCGAGTGTGTCCCATACTTCTTTGGTTGTGTCACGAGCAGACACTCGGTTGTATTCTTCGAGCCAATGGCGTACATCGAATGTTCATCGCCTTAAAGTTCTTTCCGAACTTTTACGTTTCTTCAACGAGTGAACTCGACCTTTGCCTTAGGCACGAGTCTTGTTTCTTCCGTCTTCATGGGAATGTAGTTCCTACTTGTATGATGTTCCAGACATCCTCATCATGATCTAGCAGGAAACATTCCATGAGCTTCTTCCAAGTGCACGAAGTTAGATCCTTTCAACTTTGGTGGCCTGCTAGAAGATCTTCCTTCATCGAACTCTCCGTTCTTACGAGCCATTTGATTTTTAGACCTTTAGATGGTTAGATCCTTTCCGAAAGGCTAGGCTCGATACCAATTGAAGGTTTGCTCTCGGAGAAGCTAAGTCACCCTAGAGGGGGTGAATAGGGTGATGAGGAAATTCGCTCGAGTTAAACACTTGATATGATTCCGAGGAGAGTGTGAGTCGAGAATGAACTCGAGAAAAACACCGACTCAAAATTAAGTGGAAGATGAAGATACAGATTGGATAGAACTTTAAATCTATCTAAGTCTAGATTAGACTCGGAAAAGTATCAACTCATAAATTACGTGGAAACCCTCCTGAGGCGAGAAAACCACGGACCATGCTAATCAAAGCACGAAGTCAAATCCACTATTTTGAATCCACAAAATACGAGTAGAATGACTCAACCTAAGTTGCTCCCTTAGACAACTCCTTACGAGTTTTCCTAGACTCGAAATTCCCTTATCTCGATCTAGTACTTCCTAACTGAGATAATCTTTACAGCTAGGGACAGTGAGCTGAGATAATCCTTACAGCTCGAGTCAAGGGACCTTACTCAGAAAGTAAGAATAAGTGTTTGTGACTTATTACTAAGACCTTATAGCTCGAGAGAATATTAATTACTGAGTTGGAGTTGTAAGTAGAATATTAAATATGAATACAAAGACTTTTGCTCAAGTATATGTATTGACAATTGGTTCAAGCAATCTTTAAGTCTTGAGAATTGGCTTCTATTTATAGATGACCAAGCATACTAGCCGTTGTGACCATATTCCGACTGGAAGTCCTTTCGGCCGATTGTAGTAGATTTTCTAAGTCACTCATAAAATATCCGTTGATCTATGTTCGTTGGGCAACGGCTGTTAACTCCTTTAGAAGTCCTAAAACCACTCGGCGGTGTCTTGAAAAGTAAGGTGGAAACCACCGTTAAGCTTAGCGTTGAAGATTTCAGCTTTGGAAACGGATAACCACGACACGATTGTCCGGGGCTAGGTCGTACATGAAAAAAGCCTTGTCTGCTGTGGTGATTTGACGTTTTGAAGCTAGGTTACTTTCGTAATTCAAAAATTGGATAGCCTCATTTGAATAACCTATAAAAGTAAATCAATTTGGTTCTCAAAGTATAAAATACTTTGGTCCAAGATTAGACACGAATAATAAATTAATTAAGATAATTAAATGCATAATTATCTAAGTAAGAAAAATAAATCGAATTTTCGAGTCTAATATCCATGAGACTCAAAATCTATTTGAGTCGAGTCTAAGAGAGAATCAAGTCAAATAAAAATATTAGACTTGAATTAAACAAAGCAAAGTTCAAACAAAATATGCTGACTTAGAAGAATGAATTATCAATGTAATTTTTCTTTGGAACATGAAATCGAGATCTGCGGTTGTGAAAAATAGAACAAGTGTTTGAATATGCGATAAATTTGAGTGTTGTCCGAGTGACTCGAACGAGTGTGTGAACAGAGTATGCTTTACGAGTCGGTCAGAATCAAGTGAGAAAATATGCAATGGTTTACGTAACACTCGGAAAAGATGATCTATCACTCAAAAAAGTTTCTAAAGCACACGAGAATGACTTGAAATCAAAACCTTATGAGAACCGAAGTCTTATACCGATTCTTTGATGGAAGTCGGATGATGTATATGTAATGTCTAAGTCTTCACCAAGAAGTAAGGTTCACTCAATGTAATTGCTACATTTCTGATGCAACTACCAAAGAAACGAAGCTCTCAAGTAAGAGGTCGGGTAATACCTATACTATTCCACTTTCGGATCCAAGTCGGAATTTATCTTGTTTAAAAGCATCATTGCATGATGATTCTTGGACATGGCGTCGCGGAATAAGTCATGTTAGCATTCACACTATCAAAAGCTTGCATCTCATGGTTTAGTTAGGGGCTTACCTAACTATGCATTTAAGAAAGATAAAATCGTGAAGCATGCACAAAAGGAAACAACTCGAGATCATCCTTCGAACCTCTCAAAACTATTTCCACATCCAAAGTGCTTGAATTACTTCATAAGGATTTATGTGGTGAAATCTCTGTGAAAAGCCTTAGAGGTAAATAATATGTACTTGTGATTGTTTATAATTTTTCACGATTTACACTGGTTTGTTTTCTCAAGAACAAAAATGAAGCTTTCAAAGAGTTCAGCAAGCTCTGCAGGAAAAATCGAGTAGAGTCTCGAGGCTCATATTAGAAGAATTCGAACTAACCCTGGAAGGGAGTTCGACTTCTCGAGATTCTGAGTTACGTGACCGAGACGAGTATCTCTCACAATTTCGGACCCATAACTCCTCAATAGAGACGGAGTAGTGGAGGGAAAGAATCGAACTCTTGAAGAAGTAGGAAGGACTGATGATGATTGAAAATGATCTTCCTTACTATTTCCGGGTTGAGAGCGATCGACACGGTAAGCGACACATCGAATAGGTGCCTCATCGGACCTATCTTGATGAAAACTCCCTACGAGCTTCACAAGGGAAAGAAGCCCAACATCTCATATTTCAGACCCTTGGGATGTAAGTGCTTTGCTCACAATAACGCTAAGGATCACCCGACCAAATTTGATGCTAGGTCGGATGAAGGTATCTTTACTGGAATACTCATCTCATAGTAAAGCTTATCGTGTCTTTAACAAAAGAACTAACAAAGTGGAAGAAAGTATCCACTTTGTGTTTGATGAGATATATCAAGTAAAGATAAGTGAGTCAACCTTCTCGAGATCTGAAACTCGGTCGAGATGAAGATGATCTTCGTTGAAGCCGAGCTTAGGAAGAGTCAAAAGATAGCAACTCGGAATGAGGTAGCTCGGAACATCGTAACTTATACTCAACAAGATAGAGAGACAACTCGAGAACACTGAAGGACAAGCAAATGAGCAAACTCAGCAAGCTCATACTACGATGATCGGTCGGTTCAACCAACGAACTTGGTGAACCGGAGAACACGTAGAGCATTCAAATATGCTTCGAGCCACCCAGCTAGCATAAAAGCAATTAGAATCTTATTGGCATTTGCATCCATCATGAATATTAAATTGTATCAAATGGATGTTAAATGTATTTTTCGAATGGGTTCATTCAAGAGGAAGTCCATGTTGAGCAACCCCTGGATTTGAAAACTCAGAAATTCCAAATCATGTTTTCAAATTGGAAAAGGCTCTATATGGTCTTAAACAAGCTCCTAGAGCTTGATATGAATGACTGACGCAGTTTCTTAGTTGAGAATGATTTCAAAAGATGTGAGATTAACAAAAATCTTTTCATAAAAACCAAACGGAGAGATTTCCTTATTACTCATATTTATGTTGATGATATTGTATTTGGAGTTACTAATGAAACTCTTTGTCAAGAGTTTTCTCGAGTTCATGAGACAGGAGTTCCAAATGAGCATGATGAGAGAGCTCAATTTCTTTCTTTGTCTACAAATCAAACAAGATTAAGATGGCATCTATGTCCATCAATCTAAGTATACCAAGGAGTTATTGAAGAAGTACAAGCTTTGAAGACTCAGATTTTACTCCGCACATTTCAGAGTACTATAAAGGGAATCAGGTATACGACTTTCTCATTTATAGAGTTTTGATTCCAAGTCATTCTCTCGTACCTTAGAAACTTTTACGAGTGATACAGTACTTCTTCTAAGTGATATAGCAATTATTTCATGTATTTATGCATGACTCTGTCCGACTTCGAAAGCATATCTATACTCACTTTTGTACACTCGGTTCCGAGTCTCTCATCACTTAGAATTATCGCATGACTAGTATTTGCATAACCGCACTCAGTGTCGACTTCATGTTACAGGTCTTATTCTGTTAAAGTCGGCACTTGTAGTTTGAACCATGCTTAGTCTAGATCAAGTTTGTTTCACTCTGATATTCTTTATTTAACTTAATTCTCACTTAGACTAACTCACATGGGATTTCGAGTTTCATGGATATTAGACTCAGAAAATTCCATTCCTTTTCGACTCGAGATAATTAGTCACTTAATCATCTTAATTATGTTATTATCTCGTGTCTAATCTTGGACCAAAGTATTTTATACTTTGAGAACCAATTTGATTTACTTTTGTAGGTTATTCAAATGAGGCTACACTTTTGAAATACAAAAGTAACCGGCTTCAAAGCGTCAAATCACCGAGCAGACAAGGCCTTTTCCACCTCTAACCTAGCCCTGAAGACGTGTGTCGGGATCGTCTATTTCCAAAATTGGAAATCTGCAACACCAAGCTAAACGGTGGTTTCCACCTTATCTTTCAAGACACCACCGAGTGGTTTTGGGACTTCCAAAGGAGACAAGAACCGTTGTCCAACGTTCATATCTCAACGGATATTTTCGAGTGACTCGAGAAAGTCCTTAACAACGAGTCGAAAGGACTCTCACTCGGAAGATGGACTCAACGGCTAAGTTGCTTGGTCATCTATAAATAGAAGCCAAATCTCAAGACTTGAAGATTGCTGAACCTATTGATAATATACATACTTGATCAAAAGTTATTGTACTCATTCTCGATCTTCTACTTACAACTCCCACTCTGTAATTCATTATACTACGAGTGGTAAGGTCTTGTACTTAGTTACAAACACTCTCTTCTTACTCTCTAAGTAAGGTCCCTTGACCGAGCTGTAAGGGTTAACTCAGCTTAGTTGTCCCTAGCTATAAGGGTTATCTCGACTACGAAGTACTTGGATCGGATAAGGGAATTTCGAGTCTAGGAAAAACATGTAAAGAGTTGTCTAAGGGAGCAACTCGGGTCGATCAGTCTATCGTATTTTGTCGACTCAAAAAATAGTGGATTTGACTTCGTGCTTGGATTAGCACGGTCCGTGGTTTTTTCCCCGGGAGGGTTTCCACGTACTTTCTGTGTCTTCATTTTCTGAGTACATTCTAGACTCGACATGACTCAAAGTTTCGGCTTTATCCGCTTCTTTACTCACCACTACAATTACGAGTTCATACGTTTCGACCCAATTATAGACTCGGAATGCATTCGTCTCGTCCCTTGCTCAAAAGAGTTTGATTTTAAGAATAATCTTCCATCACCCTATTCACCCCCTTCTAGGGTGACTTAGTCTTTCCCCGAGCAAATCTTCAATTGGTATCAGAGCCTAGCCTTTCGGAAAGGATTTAACCATCCAAAGGTCTAAAGATTAAATGGCTCAAAACAACGGAGAGTTCGATGAAGGAAGATCTTGCAACGAAACCACCAAAGTTCAAAGGATCCAATTTCGTGCACTCTGGAAGAAACTCATGGAATGTTTCCTCCTGGATCATGATGAAGATGTTTGGAACATTAGACAACAAGGAAACTACACTCCCATGAAGACTGTAGAAACAAGACTCGTGCCCAAGATCAAGGCACGATTCACAGTCGATGAAGCTGAAATGTTGAGAAAGAATTTCAAGGCTATGAACATTCTTATGTGCGCCATCAGCTCGGAAGAATAAAACCGAGTGTCTGCACTGCGACACGGCCAAAGAAGTGTGGGACACACTGGTCAACACTTATGAGGGTACAAGCCGGGTCGGACAAGCGAAGATCAGCCAATATCTTCACAAATATGAGCTATTTAAGATGTAGCTAGAAGAAAACATCACTCGGATGTTTATTCGATTTACAGAGATTACCAATAATCTCAAATCTCACGGGTAAAAGGATCTCCCATAAAGAAATGTGTAGAAAGATACTCGAAGCCTACCCAAGAAAGATGGGGTCCCAAGGTGACTGCCATAGAGGAGGCTCAAAATTTATCTCTACTAAAGCCGGACGAACTCATTGGGAAACTTCTCACCCATGAGATTCACCTGCATGAGGAAGATGTAGAGGTCGACACCAAAAAGAACATTAGCGCTGAAAGCCTCGTGAAACCGAGAGAAGAAAATGCGAGTTCCTCCGACTCAGAAGAGGATCCCAAGGGACTAATTGCTAGAAGCTTCAAGAGAATGATGAAGCACGAAGATGGGACAAGAAGCCAAAAGAAGAGTTCTATAACAAAGACAAGAAGGATAGGAAAGGTAAATACTTTTCTCCTTCAAAGTTATCTCTAACTAAGAACACCTGGATGCTTTGAATGTGGCAAGAATGATCACATAGTCAAAGACTGTCCAAAGAGAAAACAGGACGGAAAGAAGAAAAAGGCTATGATGGCCACATGGAGTGACGAGGACTCATCGAAGATGACGAGGACTCGATGACTCAAAGTGTCCGATGGCTCTCTCAACTCGAAGCGTAGCGAAAGTCGGACTCGAGATCAATCGGACAATGAGGAATCTAATCCTCAAGAGGTAATTGAGTACTTTCTCAAATTCTCCATAGTTGATTTAGCTAAGTGTATTTTTACTTTGGAAGAAAAGTCCAATTCGATTCTTCTCGTTTCAAAGAACAACTTGAGTCAATTTCTTCCGAGAGCACTTCTTTGAAAAATGAATTGGAAAAGCCGAGACTTACACTCGAGAGAACTCAAGACTAGTGCTCAATCCAATGAGATTGAGTCCGAGTTACTCGAGAAAAGAAAATGAGCGACTAAAGCAAAAGCTCAATGAGTCTGAAGATCTTGTTTTAAAATTTACTCAAGGTTAGAAAAACCTTGACATGCTCTTAGGATCTCAATGTGTCTCTTTCGGAAAAGAAGGTCTTGGTTTCAACAAAGAGGAGGAATCCAATTCCTACTCAAAGCTTTTCAAAAGGATTCCGAAGCTGTAAAGTTCGGGAAAGGCGAGAATGGTCCTATTCATAAAAATGAAAGGAGAACTAAGCCCGGATCGGTTTACAAGAAGAAACCATCTCCTCCAACTTTTAAAAGAAAAGTTTTTCAGAAGAAAGAGATACGGACTCGGTTCTCTACACGGAAGACTCGGAATCATACTAAGCCAAAAGTCATTCAAATCGGGTTTCGAAAAACCTTCTTCCTCGAGAAAAGGACCACGGTAAAGAGTGTTACTTGGGTTCGTTAGAGGAAGTGAGAAGGGTTAGTTTGTCTCTGTTTTGCGGAGTTACTAATAAAAGATCAAAAGGACATTGGTACCTTGACGGTGGATGCTCACGCCATATGTCGGGAGACTCGGGACTCTTTTCGAAGTTAGAAGAGTACAAAGGAGGAAAAGTCATTTTTGGAGATGACGGCAAAGGCAAGATAATTGGGATAGGCAAGATTGGAAAGGAAGCAATCTGGTCAGCCCGGTTTACCTTGTCAAGAGGTTAAAGTATAACACGCTTAGCATCTCTCAAGTGTGCGATAAAGGTCAACAGGTAAGATTCACTCAAACCAAGCTGCTACATTTCGATGACACTACCAAGGAGATCAAACTTGCAGGTAAGAGATCGAGGTAACACTTACATTATTCCTCTCTCGACTCTAGTCGAACTTATGTTGTTTAAAAGCATCACTTCATGATGATTCATGGACATGGCATCGTAGATTAGGCCATGTTAGCATGCATACTATTGAGAAATTAGCATCTCTTGGATTAGTTAGAGGTTTGCCTAAGCTGTGCTTTCAAGAAAGATAGAGTAGTGAAGCTTGCACAAGAGGAAACAAGTCAGATCATCATTCAAATCATCGAAGAAAGTTTCCACATCCAAAGTGCTTGAGCTGCGCATATGGATTTATGTGGTGAAATCCCGGTTAAGAGCGTCGGAGGTAAATTATATGTACTTGTTATTATTGATGATTATTCACGATTTACCAGGTGTGTTTTCTTAAGCACAAAAATGAAGCATTCAAGGAGTTTAGCAAGCTCGCGAGAAGAATCCAAGTTGAGTCTCGAACTCGAGATCCGAGAGAATTCAAGCCCGACCATGGAAGGGAGTTCGACTTGCTCGAGAATGGAATCTCTCACAACTTCTCAGCACCAAGAACTCCTCAACAAAATGGAGTAGTGGAGAGAAAGAACAGAACAGAACTCTTGAAGAAATAGCAAGGACAATGATAATTGAGCATAATCTACCTTACTATTTGCAGTGCAGAGGCGATCAACACGACCAACTACACTTTGAACAGATGCCTCATCGAGACCCATACTGAAGAAAACACCTTATGAGCTCTACAAAGGGAAGAAACCCAATATTTCCTATTTCAAGCCTTTTGGATGCAAATGGTTTGTTCATAACAATGATAAGGATCACCCGACCAAGTTTGATGCTCGGTCGAGATGAAGGTATTTTTCTAGGTTATTCATCTCATAGTAAAGCTTATCGCATCTTCAATAAGAGAACTAACAAAGTGTAAGAAAGCATCCACGTTGTGTTTGATGAGCTTGAACAGGACAAACCAAGTGAGTCTTCATTCTCGGACCGAAGCTCAGCAGAGAAGATGATGATAAAGCTGAATCCATCGGATTCAAACTCAACCAGCTCGGAATGAAGCAACTCGAGAATATTGTGACTCGTAACGAGACAACTCAAGAGTCCGCTCAGAATGACCAAGCTTTTGAAGATCAAGCAGTTCAACCTACAGATCTAGTGAATCGAGAGAATAGGTAGAGCATTCATGTATGCTTATAGTCACCCACTAGAAAATATATTATCCGATATCAAAAGTGGGGTAAGAACTCGTTCCTCTCTTCGAATCTATGTGCATTCATCGCACTCATTACATTAATTGAACCCAAAAATGCATTAGAGGCCCTAAATGAACCTGAATGGGTAGAGGCCATGCAAGAGGAACTCAATCAATTCGAAAGAAACCAAGTCCGGACTCGACCAAACGACCTTCGACCACCCAGTCATAGGAACCAAATGGGTTTTCAAGAACAAACTGAATGAAGGCTGGGGTGGTAGTCGAAACAAGGCTAGACTTCTGCTCAAGGTTACAATTAAGAAGAAGGGATTGATTGTAGGGAAACCTTTGCACTGTTGCCGGAATTGAAGCCATTAGAATTCTGTTGGCATTTGCATCTAGCATGAATATCAAATTATACCAAATGGATGTTAAGTGTGCATTTCTCAATGGTTTTATTGAAGAGCAAGTCTATGTCGAGCAACCTCCTGGATTTAAAAACTCAGAATTTCCAGATTATGTTTTCAAACTTCAAAAAGCTCTTTATGGTCTTAAACAAGCTTCCAGAGGTTGGTATGAAAGATTGAGCAATTTCTTGGTTAAAAATGATTTTAGAAGAGGTCGGATCGACAAGACTCTCTTTATAAGAACCAAAGGGAAAGATTTCTTTATCGTTCGGATCTATGTTGATGATATAATTTTTGGAGCTACTAATGAAATTCTATGCTGAGAATTTTCTGAATTAAAGAGTCAGGAATTTCAAATGAGTATGATGGGAGAACAATTTTTCCTTGGTCTACAAATCAAACAAGACAAAGATGGAATCTATGTCCATCAATCAAAGTATACAAAGGAGCTGCTGAAGAAATACAAACTCCAAGATGCAAAACACGCAGCTACACCCATGAGCGACGAGTATAAAACTTGAGTCGAGACGAGAAAGGTAAAGCAATAGATCGAAACTTTATCGAGATATGATTGGATCTTTTCTATATCTTACTTCCAGTAGGCCAGATCTAATGTTCGGTGTATGTTTATGCGCAAGATTCCAAGCTAATCCAAAAGAATCACATCTCAACTGCGATGAAGAGAATATTCGAGATATCTTGTAGGGACTCGGAACTTAGGTCTATGGTACTCAAGAGACTCAGAACTGACTCTCACTGGATACTCGGATGCTTTGGATACAAAGTTGATAGAAAGAGCACTTCAGGAGCGTGCCAATTTACGGGTCAATCCTTAATATCCTGGCACTCAAAGAAGCAAAACTCGGTAGCTCTATCAACTGCCGAAGCTGAGTATATTGCAGCCGGAGCATGCTGTGCTCGGATTTTATGGATAAAGCAACACTTGAGAGATCTTGGACTTTCTTTCAAATTAGTTCCAATCAAGTGTGATAATCAAAGTGCAATCAGCATCACCAAAAATCCGGTTCGAGCACTCAAAAACAAAACATATTGAGGTCAAGTATCATTTTTTAAGAGACCATTCGAGAAAGGTGATATTGAACTTGAATTCATTCCTACTAATCTTTAATTAGCTGATATTTTTACTAAGCCTCTTGGTGAAGATCGGTTTTGTTTTATTAGGAATGAGCTTGGGATGTTAAATGCATAATTATGTGCTTTCTTATGTGAAAATTTCATTGCATGATTATGTGTTATGTGTGTTGAAATCTTTAATAACCATTTGTTCGGTTGATTTAGTGATGCTGGGCTGATAGTTATTAGTTATTTCCAGTTTCGAGCCACCGAGAAACTTATCTGAGTCAAACTCAAACGTTTGAGAAAAGTAGACATCAACTCTCCGAAATCATCACTAGATAAGTGGAGAATTTCATAATTTATTTTCAAAATCTTTTTCTCTCTCTCGTGCGCTGTGATAAGACAACTAGCCATTGCAAGACAAACCGCTAGAATTCTAACCGTTTAGAAGAGAACCGTCACACCGGTCCGAGGTGACTGTTGAAAGAGCTGAGTCGGAACGGATATTGAAGGACGATTATTTTCCTATAAATAGCGCCTATTCTCCTTCATTTCGTTACTTTACATTTCACTTACTTTCTCTCTCTCTCAATCAAAACTTCGCGCACAAGCTCTCTACGGTGACTTCCGGACATTTTCAAGCTTCGTGAAGCTCATCTCAAGTAAGCTCGATCTGCTCTTAACTCTTTCTTCTACTCTTTTTCTTTCACTCTTTTCGATCTATTCTCTTCTTCATTTCTCTTCTATCTCTTTTCTCATCCAAAATGCCCAAAAGAGGTTCTCACCCTGACTTTCTTGGCTCTTCCTCAAAGAAGCCTCGCACAAAAAGCCAAGAAGGCTCCTCCAACTCAAAACCTCTCGTCACCCAAGCATCTTGTGCTTGGATGATAAGTTCTTTCCAACCACAAAATTCTCGTGGTTACCACACATCCAAACAAGCTGGTGTTTATCATTTTCTTTGTTTCAGCGAGTTCATTTATCCTAAACTCGTATTCGAGTTCTACACTCATCTCACAAGCTCGAAGGTGTTCTAACCTCCGGGGTTCAAAATATAACTGTTTGTATAAACACTTCCCTTCTCCATCGCTTGTTCAAGGTCTCCTCTCTCTTCTTGAACAGCAACCCTATTCCTTTCATCGGAGTCGCCGACGACTTCTTCGAAAAGTATGCAAAGAGTTCCCGAGTCACGCAAAAATTTTTACGTGACTCAGCTGAAATCGAAGCACGTCTTCCGTGTTTCTTGCTAATGAGAACATTCTTCTCTCAGCATTCCAGCAAGGAGAACCCCAACTCCAAGCATTTAAAAGCTCTTTCTGACATTCTTGAGGGCTACGAAGTAGACCTCTTTCCCTCCATCATCAAGCAAATGGCAGTGTGCCAGCTCAACTCCAAAATAAGAAGGACACCCCTCTTCCTTTTGGTGCTCTTCTCACTCTTGTCTTCAAACAATTTAAAGTTCCTCTTCCCTCGAGACCCAAACGCTATTTCTAAGGCTGCCGTTGCTTGTCGGAAAAAAGGAACTCAGAGTGCAGTACCGGGAGACTCAACCTGGTATCCGGGTACACAGCTCGAGCCGAGGCCACCTTCTCCACCTCGGACTCATAAAGAAGCCCCTCTTTCTCTCCCTGCCCCACCTAGTGGTGCTTCCACCTCAGGTGCTTCTAAGTCTTTCTCCTCCATTTTGTCCTCCGCTTTCTTGGACAAAATCAACTCTGTGTCCTTGGAATTCGAGGACATGCTCGGTCATTCAAGACTGTCTATCGAGTCTATGACCATCAACCAAAAACAGCCCAATCTCAAATCGAGAGCGAGCAAGACACTGCTTCTTGAGATGAAGGCCACTAGTGAAGGAGCGAAGGAGGCTGATCGAGCTCCTCCAGGAGAGAAGATCCAAGGCGGCTCATGACCATGGCGACTCGAGACACATCTAAAGCGTCCACGAGCCCGGCCAAGACCTCCTTACATAGCGGGAGGACGGAGACAAAGACCAAGAGGAAGTAGACGCCAAGGAGCTGCGGGTCGAGGCGGCTCCTTCCGGGCAAGGGAGCAACAAAGAAGAAGAAGGAGGGACAGTCGAGGGTCAAAATGCTCCTGAGCTCAAGCTGGAAGTACTCGGCTCGAGACGAGCAGTCTAAGTGGGTCGGAACACCTAGGCTGCACAAGGACAAACTGCGGCGGGTCAAGCGAGCGGACCCCTCCGGCTCTGCGAGCTCCAAGTGGAGGAACCTCTAAATCCTCTCGTTCGGGTCAGCCATTCGGAGCCGAGCCCTTGACGGTAATCCTGTCCTCTCTCCACCGCGCTCAAGCACATCGTCAAGATCATACCAGCGCCGGCGTACCACTCGTCCTTCCTCTTCTACTCGAGATAACCCCTTCTCCCTCTTAGACATCATGCACTATGTCACAATTCCATAGTCCGCTAGATTCTTCTTCTTCCTGGAATTTTTTTCCTTTCTTCATCTTTTACTTATCTCTTTTGTCCAGGACATCAAATATATACTACTTGTTGTATTCTTCCCATTTTTATTTTTTTTTTTTTTCTGAAAGGCAAGGGGAGAATATAGATAGAAAAATTTGTTGTCTTGTTTAGGGGAGTTTCTCACTCTGTCTCTCTCTCGTATATATTTTTCTTTAACTTCAATGAACTAATGCATTTCTTTCAATTTTCGAGTTTAATGTTTAATGCAAGCATTTCGAATTTTAATCAAATATGCTCTCTTGCTTAGCATCTTCGTCAACATAAATGCATTTCATTGACTATTCTTTATACTCGATACTTGAAGCATACAAAAACATATCTATATCACTAACAAAGTTTATTTCTAAGTATGGAATGCCTTTCATCAAAAGGGGAGATTGAAGACTCAAATTTTACTCCGCACATTTCGAGTACTATCAAGGAATCAGGTATACAACTTTCTCACTTATAGAGTTTTGATTCCAAGTCATTCTCTCGTACCTTAGAAACTTTTATGAGTGATATAGTATTTCTTCTAAGTGATATAGCAATTATTTCATGTATTTATGCATGACTCTGTCGACTCGAAAGCATATTTATACTCAATTTTGTACACTCGGTTCCGAGTCTCTCATCACTTAGAATTATCGCATGACTAGTATTTGCATAACCGCACTCGAGTCGACTTCATGTTACAGGTCTTATTCTGTTAAAGTCAGCGCTTCTACTCCGAACCATGCTTAGTCTAGATCAAGTTTATTTCACTTTGATATTCTTAATTTAACTTGATTCTCGCTTAGACTAACTCATATGGAATTTCGAGTTTCATGGATATTAGACTCGGAAAATTCCATTCCTTTTCCGACTTAGATAATTAGTCACTTAATTATCTTAATTATGTTATTATCCGTGTCTAATCTTGGACCAAAGTATTTTATACTTTGAGAACCAATGTGATTTACTTTTGTAGGTTATTCAAATGAGGCTACACTTTTTGAAATACAAAAGTAGCCAAGCTTCAAACGTCAAATCACCAGCAGACAAGGCCTTTTCCACCTCTCACCTAGCCTCCAAAAGACTGTGTCGGGCTGTATGTTTCCAAAATTGGAAATCTGCAACACCAAGCTAAACGGTGGTTTCCACCTTATCTTTCAAGACACCACCAAGTAGTTTTGGGACTTCTAAAGGAGACAAGAACCGTTGTCCAACGTTCATATCTCAACGGATATTTTCACGAGTGACTCGGAAAGTCCTTAACAACGGTCAGAAAGGACTCTCACTCGGAAGATGGACTCAACGGCTAAGTCTGCTTGGTCATCTATAAATAGAAGCCAACTCTAAAGACTTGAAGATTGTCGAACCTATTGATATTATACATACTTGATCAAAAGTTATTGTACTCATTCTCAATCTTCTACTTACAACTCTCACTCTGTAATTCATTATACTGTGAGTTGTAAGGTCTTGTACTTAGTTACAAACACTCTCTTCTTACTCTCTAAGTAAGGTCCCTTGATCGAGCTTTAAGGGTTAACTCAACTCGGTTGTCCCTAGCCGTAAGGGTTATCTCAGCTAGGAAGTATTGGATCGAGATAAGGGAATTTTTGAGTCTAGGAAAAACTTGTAAAGGGTTGTCTAAGGGAGCAACTCGGGGTCGATCGGTCTATTGTATTTTGTGGACTCAAAACAGTGGATTTGACTTCGTGCTTGGATTAGCACGGTTCGTGATTTTCTGCCCGAGGAGGGTTTCCATGTACTTTCTGTGTCTTCACTTTCTAAGTACATTCTAGACTCGGACAGACTCAAAGTTTCGGTTTTATTTGCTTCAGTACTCCCCACTCGCAATTGCGAGTTTATACGTTTACGGCCCCATTATAGACTCGGAACTGCATTTCGTCTGTCCCTTGCTCAAAAAGAGTTTGATTTTTAGAAAAATCTTCCATCACCCTATTCACCCCCTCTAGGGAGACTTAGTCTCTCCCGAGCAAACCTTCAAGCTTCAAGATGTGAAACATAAAAGCAACACCTATGAGTAGCGAGCATGAAACTCAACTCACACGAAAAAGTAAAGCAATAGATCGAAACTCTATAGAGGTATGATAGGATCTGTGCTTTATCTCACATCCAATAGGTCGGACATTATGTTTAGTGTATGTCTTTGTGCAAGATTTCAAGCTAATCCAAAAGAATTACATCTCACTACGGTGAAGAGGATTTTCGGATATCTTGCAGGAACTCGGAATCTTGGTGTATGGTTTTTATGAGACTCATAATCGGCCCTCACTTGGATACTCACATGGTGACTATGTTGGTTACAAGGTTGATAGAAAGAGCACATCAGGAGCATGCCAATTTTGGGTCAATCCCTCATATCTTGGCACTCGAAGAAACATAACTCGGTGGCTCTATCAACTATCGGAAGGCTGAGTACATTGCGGCGGAGCTTGTTGTACTCAACTTCGTGGATCAAGCAACACTTGAAGGATTTTGGACTTACATTCAATTCTATTCCAATCAAGTGTGATAATCAAAGTGAAATCAGCATTACTAAGAATCTAGTACAAGCACTAAAAGACAAAGCCTATTGAGGCCAGGTATCGTTTTCTAAGAGACCATTCTGAGAAAGGTGATATTGAACTTGAATTCGTTCCTATGAAATTCTAGTTAGCTGATATCTTCACTAAGCCACTTAGTGAGGATCGGTTTTGTTTTATTAGGAATGAGCTTGACATGATTAATGCATGATTATATGCTTTATGTGTTTAATTTTTTATTTATACTTTATTAACAAATGGATCAGTTGACTTAACAATGAGACTTAGCTATTGATTAATTGCTTTCTAAGTCGCTCAAAAACCACACTCGGTCGGACTCGGTCTTGGATCAAAATGGACATCAAACTTTTGAGATCATCTCTGAAGACTCGCAGACACTCGCTCAATACTTTTACGAGTTGTATAAAAGCAATCGGTATAACAATCTCGCACTTATAGAGTTTTTGATTCCAAGGCATTCTCTGTTTGCTAGAAAGTTTTCCGAGTGATATGGTATCTTATCTAAGTGATATAGCTTTAACTTCATGTATTTCGTGCTTATCCTTAAGTGACTCGAAACTCGATACTTTGTTCCGAGTCTCTCATCACTCGGATTTATCGCATGTTGAATAGACTGGTATTTTGCTCGAGATCCGACTTCTTTCTATTAGGTCTATCTTGTTCAAATTAGTACTCCCGGACTATTTCATACTTAGTCTATATCAAGGTATATCACTCCGATGTTCTTTACTTAACTTGATTCTTTGATCGGACTAACTCGATGGAATTTTGAGTTATATGGATATTAGACTCGAAAAATTCCATTTCGTTTCTGACTCAAATAATCGCTTGCTTAATTATCGTAATTATTTTATTATCCGTGTCTAATCTTGGACCAAAGTATTTTATACTTTGAGAATCGAAATTGATTTACTTTTGTAGGTTATTTAATCGAGGATACACTTTTCAAATTAAAAGTAACCAGCCTTCGAACGTCAAATCACCAGCGAGCCATGGCTTTTCACCTTCTCTGCTACGGTCCTCGAAGATTGTGTCGGTGGCTGTCCTGTTTCCAAATTTGGAAAACTGGAACGCCAAGCTTAACGGTGGTTTTCACCTTATCTTTCAAGACACCACCAGTGGTTTTGGGACTTCCAAGAGAGTTAAACCGTTGTCCAACGTTCACATTACAACGGATACTTTCGAGTGACTCGGAAAGCTTCGTCAACGGTCACAAAGGACTCTCAGTCAGCAGATGAAGATAACGGCTACTCGCCTGGTAATCTATAAATAGAAGCCACCTCACAAGAGTTGAAGATTGCCGAACATATTGTTTATACACATACTTGCTCAAAGTCTTTGTATACATTCTCAATCTTCTACTTACAACTCCTACTCTGTAACTTATTACTTTATGAGTTCTAAGGTCTTGTACTTAGATACAAACACTTTCTTACTTTCTTTGTAAGGTCCCTTGACTAAGTTGTAAGGGTTAACTCAGCTTAGTTTTCCCTAGCTGTAAGAATTATCTCAGTTAGGAAGTACTAGATCGAGATAAGGGAATTTCTGAGTCTAGGAAAACATGTATAGAGTTGTCTAAGGGAGCAACTCGAGTTCGATCGAGTTCACGGTATTTTGTGGACTCAAAATAGTGGATTTGATTTCGTGCTTGGACTAGCACGGTCCAGTGGTTTTCTGCCCTGGGAGGGTTTCCAAGTAATCTCTAAGTGTTATCTTTTTGAGTTCATTCTAGACTCAGACATGTCTTATATCTCCCGCTTGATCTCGCTTATTTATTCGTGATAGCATTTCGAGTCCAAACTTTTCGACCTCGTCTGATTGACTCATAACCCGTCTCTGTCTCTTCTTTAACAAAAGAGCTAAATGTTTCACGGAAAACTTCCATCACCCTATTCACCCCCTCTAGGGTGACTCGAGACTCTCCCCAGAGCAAACCTTCAATCTCTAGATGAATGGAGAATCTCATAAATATTTTTTAATTCTCTTTATCTCTCTAACACGCATCATTATCGGAGAATTCGAACCGTTAGAGGCAAACGCTGGATTTGTAGCCGTTGGACTGTTGTACATCATGTCTAGCCGAGAATGCCATTTGAACGTTAAGAAACAAGGTTGAAGGACATTTATGTCCTCTCTATATATAACATCTATTCGTCTTCATTTCTTCACTCTGCGCTTTCTTTCGCACGAAATTCTCTAATCTCTCATACTCACTTATTGCCCTTAAAGCGCTCTCTCTCTCTCTCTCTCTCTCTCGCTCTCTCTCTTCTCCAAGTAACCTTTCATTTCTTTATTCTCACAATGCCCAAACGAGGTTCTACTTCCGAGTTCATGGGGTCTGCAACAAAGAAGGCCCAGAAAGATAACTCAAGAGAGTACGTCTAACCCCTCAAAAGTGTTTTTCATACAGCATTTCACGTTAGATGACAAGTTTTTCAAGATAACCTTCTTTTCTTGGGTCAAATTCATTCAAGACATTGGAGTATACAATTATCTATGCTTTTGCGATTTCATTTATCCATAACTCGTTGCTTGAGTTGTATGCTAACAAATCCATTTACTGGAGGTGTCATCACCTCCAAAGTTGAAGGTATGGTTGTCGGAATGAACCTCCGTCTTCTCCACAAACTTTTCAATGTTACTTCTCTTTTTGAATCCCAATCTCATTCCATTCCTAGAAATTGTCGATGAATTCTTCGACAAATTCACCAAAGAAGTGCAGGAGCACAAAAATAATTTTCTCGTGACTTAGATGAAAAGTGAGGTCGGATTACTCGCTACATTCGATGCGAAATTTCTTTGCTCTCACTCGAGCAAGGAGAACCCCAACTCTAGGGTTCTCAAAGTTTTGTTTTTACATAATGAGGGATACGATGTAGACCTCTATCCTTTCATTATCGAGCAAATGGCTTAAGTGCCTACTCAATCAAAGAAATCCGCTCCTATTCCTTTTGGAGCTCTTCTCTCTCTTATCTTCAAACAATTCAAGATCACCCCTCTCTCGGATCCCTCTCGTTGTTTCTAAGTTGGCCATAGTTCACGGGCTGAAAAGAACTTACGAGTATGGATACCGGGAGATTAAACCTAGTGAATGGGTTCACTCTTCCGAGTTGGAGCCCGCCTCCCCTCCTTCCGAGATTTAGATTCAACGAACTCAGCCATCCCTTTCAGCTGGTCCCTCCTCTTCTCAACCTCCTCTCTCAGCTGGCACATTTCTTCGCCTTAGTCGAAAGACTCGTTTCAGCGAGTTGACAAACTTCATTCATTTGTTCGCTCTATCGAGCCTATTTTCCGTGGCATGGTCATTAACCAAAAGACGGCCAATCTTAGATTCAAGAGTGTCAAACCCCGATGCTTGAGTTCAAGGGCATTCTTGGCAAGCAACGTGAACGGCTTCAACTCCTTCGAGAGTGCAAAACGAAGGCTGCGCGGGACTTTGAATCCTCCGACACATCGAGGAGTCCTCCAGCTTGAAAAGGAGAACAAGGAGGAAGAAGGTGGAAAGGAAGAGGATGCTTCACGAAAGACAAGGGGGCTATGGAGCCCGGACACCGAGATGATCTCCTCATATCTTAGTGGAGCAGAAGATGCCGGGGACGTTGGATAGTCCAAACCAGCCTAACTCGAAGCCCTTGTAGTCTTCAAGGAAAATGAGCCTGAGGATTACATTGCCTTGACTCGACTAGCCAGTGTCCGAGTCGCTTCCCAACATCCCAGTGGTACCACCGCGCTCTACCACTTTATCTCATACATACAGTGTGGAAGCGCACTTGCTCATCCGTCCTCCTCAGATCAACGAGCTCCACCTTCCTAATCTATTTCTTTTCTTTTTTTGGTCCAACATTAAGTGTATTCATTTCCAACTTTTATCCTCCTTTTTGTGATATGCTAAGGGGAGAAAAATAGAAACCTTGATGTTGTGCTTAGAGGGAGTTTACGTCCTATTTTTGTTGTAAATATTTTTTAATGAATGATCATTAATCTTTTCTATATTCTGATCATTTTTTAGTTTCTTTTAGCATTTATCTTATCTACTCGAAATCTGCGTTGGTTTTAATATTTGCTTATAAGTCATGCTTTGATCTGGAATTTCTTTATACTCCACATGCTCCGATATAGATCATTGGCGGTGAAACTTAATTTGTACTAACAAGTTTCTATCTTAAGAATGGAATGCCTTTCATAAAAAAGGGAAGATTAAAGACTCGATCTTAACTCTCAATATTTTAGACTAACTCAGGTATGAACTTCTATCTCTCTTAAGCTTTGATTGGAAGTTATTCCGATCTACATAGAAACTCATATCTAAGTTTTCATCTTTGTTCGAGTGACTTAGGTATCGCTTTACTTTATATCTTCTCTACTGAGGTATTCGACCTACTCAAATCTACTTGAACCATAGCACGATCGGATAATTCTTTTAACGCATCTTTTCTAAGTATCGACCGTGTTTACTAACTCAAAATCAAGTCATTCTCTCATCGAGTTCGTCCAAGTCAATTTATTCCTTAAACGATTATTTGATAGATCAAGCTCACCTTATCGGTTTGGTGATTCTTCTACTTGATCTTTCTAGGAGTTATTCTGAGCTGAGTTTGAACCTATTTGATATTAGACTCATAATATTCCACTTCTCTAGGCCCAAGATAATTACGCTCTTAATTACTTATATGTAGTTAATATCTTTTCCTAACCTTGGACCAATGTATTTTATACTTTGAGAACCAATGTGGTTTGCTTTCGTAGGTTATTCAAATAAAGCTAATCTATCTTTTTGAATTTCAACAATAACCAGCTTCCAACTTGTTAAACACCGAGTGAATAGGAGCGAACATGTTTTAGCCATTTTCGGATAGGACTCAAACACCGTGCCGAGGCTGTCTGTTTCCAAAGCTGGAAAACTCCAATGCTAGGCTCAACGGTGGTTTCCGTCTTGCCTTTCGGACAACACCAGCTGATTCGAACACCTTTTCGAGCAAATAGCCGTTGCCTAACGTTTACACTCCAACGGATCTTTTCACGAGTGACTCGGAAAAGCCCTTCTAACGGCTAATAAAGACTTCAATCAAGAAATCGGGATCGAACGGTTAATCTGCTTGGACATCTATAAATCGAAGCCACTTCACAAGACTAAAAGATTGCTGAAACTATTGATCAATACACTCGCCTAATTCTCTTAGTGCATTACTCACTCAATCTTCTACTTATAACTCCAAGTCTCGTACTTAATATTTTCCGAGTTATAAAGTCTTGTAATCAGTTACGCACTTTTCTTACTTTACGAGTAAGGTCCCTTGACTCGAGCTGTAAGGGTTAACTCGGTACGGTTGTCCCTAACTCGTAAAGGTTATCTCAATTAGGAAGTACCAAATCAGATAAGAAAACTTCTGAGTCTAGGAAAACATTGTAAGGAATTGTCTAACGGAGTAATTCTAGTAGAGTCGAGTCCTTTGTATTTTGAGGATTCAAAATAGTGGATTTGACTTGGTGCTTGGATTACCACTGTGCACGTGGTTTCCTGCCTGGGAGGTTTTCCACGTATTTCTGATTGTTTGCCTTTCTAAGTTCAATCAAGACTCAGACTTAATTATTTATCTCTTTCAACACACAAATTGTCTAAGTTTGTTTAATTTCCCTCATCACCCTATTCGGCCCCCTCTAGGGTGACTTAAACTCTCTAGGAGCAAACTTTCATCCAAAAAGATTGCATTTTGACCGTGCATGATACTTATTTTGATTTTTCATTTGTGATGTGTTGATCTGGTTAATGGAGCACGTAAAGCTAATTTGGGCTCCTTCAAGACCGATGCGTACTTAGCGGTACACTTCTCGCTAGCGAAACGAGAAAAGCTAGTAATTGATCACCCGAGTTCTTGGTCGGAGGAGTACCTTAGGAATCGACAGTAATGTTATAACGTGGTACCTTGTGCATTGGAAGGTGTGCCAATTTAGGACGCATACCTTGTAGCATCCCTTTGTACGCTTGTTGGGCCTAGAAAGCGATACATAGTATTTCTTCGACCGTGTGTTATGGCAAATGGGAAAAGAGCAAATAATTCTTTGTTGGACTATATCTGGTCCACTACCTTTAAATTATTCAAGGGGTTTGGTAACTATAACCGAACAAAATCGTGCCCGAGTATCTGGACAAACTTGCCAAAGCTGTTGACACCTCCAAGAAAACCCAATACTTTTGTCTCTTCCTATTATCTAGAGTGGATAATAGAAGTGGATCCCTAAACACGTAACGCACCGAGAGCTAGAGAGATGGATCCTGAGGAAGTTTTCCCTACTACTACCCCACTCCAAATTCTCAAAATAAACCCTTGGGTGGATCAACACGTCGGCCAAAGAGAAGCTTATGCCAAAGAAGTCTGAAAAAGGAGGGCCTGCATAATCGAGGAATTGAAGAAACGCACCTAGGATGATGTGGCTAAGTCTAGTGACCCCAAAGGACAGAAAGTAAAGATAAACTAGGGCTTTCAATTTTTGGATAGAATTTAAGATAGAATAAAAAGAGAAGGAGGTTTAGTTTTACCCCTTTAACTTATCAAAATTAGTGTACTTGAAAAATTTTCTCTCGTCCAAATCATTCAATTTCACCAATTTCGTCGGGTAAGATCTCGACTAAGTATAAATTGCCTTTGCCAATTGGGTTTAAATTTCCTTCGTGGGTCTTGAATCGGTGCTCTTATCTTCTTAAGGACTAAATCTCAAATTTATAAATTTCGAGGCATAACTTTCTTATTAAATGCCCTGGATATAAGCGCTTCGTATATTTGGACATTGTGTAGGGAATTGAGGCGTCTTTCATCCAATAGTACTAACTCTTCATAGCATGCTCTAGCCTATTATGCTTGTGGAATCGGCTTTCGATAGAATTATTCTTAATGAGGGAATGGCAACTTCTATTCAAAGGACTATTTCAAACTACGGACTAAGGTGTTGCTCCTATAGAGTCTCTAATAGATGTTCGATACCCTCATAAAGAAAAAGGTAAATTATTGGGCAGTCCTTGTAATTAACTCGTTATCCTCTCCACTATTTTACGAATGTTTTTCTTAATGGCTTCGACCGCTTCTGTTGGTCTAAGGATGCTAGGGGAAATTTATGGTTTTGGATTTTCTACTTGTCCAACAAGTCCTGCTACCTCCTTCTTAAAATGAGTACCATGGTTACTAATTTAGTCATAGGGCACTCGCATAATGACAGATGATAGTCTCGAGTAATGAACTTAGCTACCTGTTTCAACGTGAAAGTTGCATGGGAGGCCGCCTCTACCGATTTTATGAAGTAATCAATTGCTACTAACACGAATTCATGACCACATGTTCCTTTATGGGTCACCTTGCCAATAATGTCTATTCCCCAAATCGAGAATGGTCAGCGTAAAGTTAACGTTGTGAGGAATGATGGTGGTTGGTGTTGTAAATTTACATACACACGACATTTATAGCACCTTCTAACAAACTCATAACGATCTATCGCCATGGTCAACTAGTAATATCCGAGTCTCTCAATCTTCCGGACCAACATCTTACTATTCATATGAGGTCCCCAGTCCCCACCATGAATCTCATCCATGACGCACTTTTCTTCGTGTTGGTTGACATAAAGGAAGCTAATCCTAGAGTTGGTTTTCTTATACAGCTTGCCTTTGATTGATGAAGAATTGGGCAGCCAACATCCCGATGGTTCGTTGGGCTATACGTGTGTAGTCCAAGGGATATTCTTGTTTATCCAAATATTAATAAATGTCATGATACCAAGCTGGGTCACTATTAGACACTTCTAATGTGCGACGTGTGTAGGGTGACTCAGTCGCTCTTTGTGGACGGGCATTCAATAAATGTCGTTAGGAATGTTAATCGGGGATGCTAGTTTAGCTAATGTATCCGTGAATTGGCTATCATCCCTATGAAGGTAAGTGAAAGAAATATTCTCAAAACATTTAGATAAGTCTATCGGACATGCTTGGTAAGGTGCCAAGGCTTCATCGCATACTTTCCATTTTTGTGAAATCTAATTAATGATTAGGTCGGAGTCACTGAAAACTCTTATATTCTTGACCCCGATCTCTCGTAGCGACTTCAAGTCCTGTGATGCAAGCTTCGTCCTCTATAGCGTTGTTGGTGACTTCAAAATCTAGTTTGACTGAAATTGGAGTATGTGTTCCCTCTGGTGAGACTAAAGGACTCCAAAGCCCTTCCGGTTGGAAGCGCCATCAAAGTGCTTTGTCCAAATGTCCACCTCTACTTATAAGATATCTTCATCTAAAAATCAAGTTGTTCAAGTTGCAATTCAGGTATAGATAAGCTAAGAATTCGACATTATCCTTCCTTTGATCAATTTTTGAAGGACATACTTGAGTTCGAATTCTTACGACATGACGAGTCCACCTCGCTATCTTACTACTAATAGTTGGTTGCTCATGTATGTACTTAATAGGATCCACAGGTGCTAGCACGTGTAACTTGTGGGCTAACATGTAGTGCCCGAGGTTGTTGGTAGCCCGGACTAGTGCCAATGGCGTTTTCTATAATTGCATTTATCTACGCTCATAATCTAGGAACTTCTTACTTAGGTAGTAAATCATGCCCTCTTCTTTCCCTTCTCGTTGAGCTAGCATGGCTCCCATAACCATTTCTATCATGATGAGATACAGTAAATGTTTCCCTGGTTGGGGTGGAACTAGCACTTGAGGGTTAGTTAGGTATTCCTTAATGTCTTAGGAAATCCCTCATCTCTTTTTCGTGCTTGGCGAAGGGATCTCCGGATTGGCTTTGATCTTGGATGGATTCACTTCAATTCCTCTAAGACTCGATCAACATAACCTAACGGTTTGCTCCGAGGTTACTCCAAAGGCATACTTTTGAGGGTTATGGCGCATCTTGTATTTCATGAGTCTATGGAAGAATTTTCTTAGGCTGGGTAGGTACCTTGCCCTACCTTTTGACTTTATGATCATGTCATCCACATAAACTTCAGCTTCTTTTTGGATCATGTCCTGCAATAAGGTTGAAGTTGTCCTTTGGTACATTACACCGGGCGTTCTTGAGCCCAAATGGCATTACCACGTAACGAGTATATCCCCCATTGAGTGATGAAGGTTGTCTTTTCCGTATCCTCTTTAGCCATCTTCACCTGATTATACCTATTATAGCCATCCGTGACCGAAAGCAACGCATGACCCGTTGTGTTATCTACAAGGATGTCGATATAAGGGAGCGAGAAATCGTCTTTGGGACTCGCCTTATTCGGATCTCCGAAGTCGACATACATACGAACCCTCACCGTCTTTCTTCGAACTAGTACTATATTTGCTACCCACTAAGGATAGTGAACTACCTTGATGAACCCAAGCTCCAATTAGCTTCGGACCTCTTCCTTAATGTTCAAAGCCTATAGCGATTTATGATCTTCCATAGCTTTTATTACTTCTTTAGGGATTTCTTGTTCATCATTAGAGGCAAAACAATTGAAAGCAAGAGGAGGCAAAGAGTAAGTTGAAAGGTTCACTTTATTGAATAAAGTAATGAGTATATCGGACTCAGAAGTGAAGATACTAGAACTAGAAGTGACAGAATTAGGAAAAGAATTGGAAATAACAAAAGAAGAATAAAAAGCCCTAGTACTTAGACTCAAAAAGAGGATGTGCTTCTAGACTAACGGCGTGGCCCTCCTTGATGTTAATCCAAGTGACATGCTTGGACCCTTCATTATCAACGTCGGTGATGAATGTGGACGGGTTGAAGCTGCGAGTATGACATAGCTACGTAAGCTGTCTCGAGATCGAATTCCCTTCTAGGTTATTCTCTTGTCCGAACAGAAGACCTCAAAGATTATTCCTAGCAAGATTGGTCCAATCTGGTGTGGACTGTCCCTCTTCAAGGAGGTAGGGTGCCTTCTTGTCGATTATATAACGAGTCACTAAAAATCTCCAAACCAGTGTACCGAGGATGCCCTTTTCCTTAATATAGTAAGGCTCGAAAAATCATAATAAGGGAAGTCATCCCTTCTTTTAGAAGCTGCCCATTCGAGTATAGGGAATGGGCTTCATGGAGAGCAGGCGCACTATGTGAAGAGCAATCCTCTTAGTTTGAATCTTCCACTTAGCATAAGCTTTTTCCTCGGTAGTAGTTTGATAACCTAGCCAAATGTTGTAGTTGTTAGTGGGTTCAAGGGGTGAAAAATAGGGTGGTACGCCATTCGGCCTACAGCAAGACACGGAAAGTACCCCTTCTTCCTAAGCCTCGAATGGACGCTAAGGTTGTTATAAGGATTGACGTTAAGAGGTGCTTCATCTCTTTCTAAGGGAAGCGACAGTCTCGAATCCATATAGTTCCTCATCATTGGCATCGTTCTCGATCTCAACTACGATTCTTTAGAGGTAATAGTAGTGAGAGATTATCCTCGATTACGGTTATAACTTAACCTTTCATGATCATCTTAACTTTTAACGTAGTGTTAGAGGGCACCGCCTAATGATCATGTAACCAAGCGCGTCCTAGGAGTAAATTATAGGTAGCTGGGATATCTAGGACTTGGAATTTGATGTTCCTTTTACTGGCCTTATATTAATTGGCAAGGTCATTATTTCTAAGACTTGTTCTTTTAGAATTGTCGTACACTCAAAGATGGACAGTTTGTTTAGAGAGTTGTTGCTCCCTAATTCCTAACCTTTAGTAGTTCACCAGGGACACATGTTTACTGCTGATCCATTATCTACCAAGGTTAGGGGAATAAACTTGTTGATGTAATTTATGGTTAAATAAAGGGCTTTGTTATGTGTAACGTCTTCTTACGGGAGATCCTTTTGATCAAAGGTAATAGTTCCATCCCCACTTTGTTAACCAATCCTACCATTTCCTCTAGCATGATTTCGGGAGAGACCTCGATCTTACTTGAGTGTGTCGAACAAAGCCTATCTGTGTTTTTAGGAAGCGAGATATTAATTGCTAGAGTGAGATATCAGCCTTTAATTTACGTAACTATTTATGGATTGGGTCTTCTTCTTTTGTAGCTTTAGGCTATTTTGGGGCTTCCGAGTCTATTGTAGACCTAGGGGTTCATTGCGCCATTTAGATCTAGAAAGGAATTGGATTGCAAGACTTTCGGTTTCTCCCTAAAATTCTTCTTCTTCAAAGGGTGGTGTACCCCGAAGTCATCATTATTGTCGTCATCGTTGCTTCTTGTTTCATAGACATCCTCTTCATCGGTTAGCCACAGACCCTTGAACTTCGAATCTAAAGGAGGTAAGCTAAGAAGTGGTTTAGATTTGTCAACCTCTTGGATAAAAACAAATAGGTCCAATTGACCTGGAGTGGGTTCAGTGAAAATGGCTCACGTACCGCTAAAAGGATTCTGTTATTGTTTGGTTTCTAGGCAGTCTTAGGAAAAGGAAGTTAGCCATTTCGAAACATGCTTTATAGTTTGTTCCTGAACTTCCAACATCTGCTCGATGTCATGCCCTCATGCACGAATGGTATTTGTAAAATTTTCCCGCATCCTAATTTTTGGATCTGTTTCGCGGTTTCTAATTACTGCTCTAACGGGCGGTAATTCTATTTTTCCCTTTTCCGAGGAGACGGTCAAGGGCTTTAGTATAGGTCATATCAATAGGAGTGTAGTAAGTGTACTGTTGAGAGCATTGACATACTGTACCTCTGCTAGTATGGCCTATATTGGAGGTTTTCTTATCTTTGGAATGATAATTACCTTTATACTCGGTCGCGACTTTTGTGGTCGCGGTAGACAACTCTTCTTCTATCAACAAACCAACATCTCTAAGGGTTGAAAAATTCATCATGGGTAGGAATTTCAAGTGCGATTGTAATTGAGTGAAGGTTTTTCATGATGATCTGACTTGGTCCTTCTCGAAGGGTCGGTCAACCATATCGGCAGACCTTTGATCTCCATCTTGTGAGAAAATGCGTGAAGCTCTGCTTCTCACCTTGCTTGATTAACTCTAAGTCTCTAAGAGTAACAGGCGGATCGGTGTTATAGGAGTATTGATGTAGGAACTCCTTGCACGGATCAGTCCAATTGGCAACCTTGGGTGGGTCAACCTCATTATACCACTTCGGTGTTATAGGAGTATTGATCACGCTTGGGGGATTAGTGTTTGGGACTATCTTGAGGAGACAAACTAGGTGGAGGTAAAGGACCTAATCTCTCTCATTTTCTTGCTTCTTCATCTCTCTTAAATTCCTCAATAGCCTTCATAATAGTCTTAAGATCTCTCGATGTAGATGATATCTTCTCATCTTGATCATTGATCCTATTTTCCACCTTGGCTATGTTCTCATTAAGTAAATTGAGATTAAGGGACTGCTCTGAGTTTAAATCCATTAAAAGGGAACTCTTTTTAGGTAATGTCTTATGGCAAGGAATAGGCTGAGCGGTGTGGTTGCACCGAAGCTTATCGCACCGATGTAGACCGCGGAGTCGAAAGAAAAGAAGATGTGTCGAGACTCTTTGGTGAGGCATTATAATCTTTTTAGAGCTCAGATTCCGACGATACTTAATTATCGTAGACTTCCCTATTTTGCAGCCCAAAGGATGAGGTTTAGGACCATGTGAGAGAAGACCACTTTTGGGAGGAAGGGACTTAAGCGGAAGACCAGAAGAGACTAAGGGTGCTTTTGTTTGGATGTACATAAAGAATGCGATGATGAGAGAGAAATGATGTATGACTTTGTTTGAGATGATGATCTAGCTAATTAATGAGTGATCCTTAAAGAAAAGATGCTTTTTATTCTAGCTAAATGCATTTCCTTGTATTTAAAATGAATTTGATTTGGCTAGATGCAAACAAGAAATGAACTCCCTTAATTTTAGATAGATTTGATTTGGCTAATGCAAATGCAAAATGGACTCACCTAGTATGAGATGAATTTGATTTGGCTAATGAAAATGAAAAATGGGAATGTAAAAGAAAAAAATATAGAAGAGTCAAGAAAAACTAATTGACCAAAGATAAAGGGAACTTCGGTAAGACCCTTTTAGACGATAGTGGACTAACGAGTAGTAAGAAAAGGGTATTTTGACTTTTAGCTAAATGCACATAATGGACCGACTCTAAGAAATTTATTAAAGTTTTTTATTTTCACTCATGCAAGGGCTAATCAGCACTCCTCACCTATTCCTAAAGGCTCACAAGTAAAGGAATAAATCAAAAACACGCACACTCATTCAAGCATGTGAATGATGTCAAAGGGACAACCTAATACTCAAAAAGTTCTATGGTCAAAAGAGGTCTATACTAGGTAGGATACATGGTGACTCATAGTCCAAGGATTTGGTCCTCTGTGTAGGGCGCAGTAGGAGAAAATTCCAGAATCCTCGGTGCCTCTCGGTGAACCAAATGGTTTGACCCAAGGCGCTGTTATGAGGGAAGAGGTACGGTTTCCTTTGGCAATCAAGCCTAGTTGGGTCGGTTCTAGGATTCAGTGGGAGCCTCATTCCGAAAAGGGTAAACAAGGGGTAAAATAAATTTTTCGTAATGGTCCAAAATAGTATTTAAACTATGTTCAAAGGTTGCTAAATGCGGGATGCCTAATGCAACTACATCATTATAATACACTACTCAAATTTTCAAGTTTCGCCCTCTTAATAAATGATTTATCCCCAGCTGAAGTCACCATTGTAGGAACCATGGCTGGTGGGTCTGAGCACGAGCTTCCCCACGATTGCCTTGGCGTAAGGGTCTTTGAAAGATGAGGGTGGAAAATGATTTTAGGGTTTTAAAAGATTAATTTATAAAAGTGGGGATTGATCTCTTATTAAGAGTTACGAATTTTATTAAGTCAAATTTAAATCAAATTAGACAAAGTTTAAATGGCGGTTTTATTAATTATTTTATTTTATAAATTATTTTTAAGAATTCCCAAGATATTATTTCCAAATTAAAGAATAAAATTATTAGAAATTAGGGTTCGACCAGTGAGGCTTTAGGGACGGACCGGTGTGAAAACACTAGTCTAGACCCAAGCCTCGACTGTTGACCACCCAATGTAGGCGGCGACCGGGGGCTTGGGCTGAAACAGTCGGCCTCGACCTTGTCCTGCGCGCAAATCCGAGATCTCCTCTTTTTATCCGCCAATTAGAAAATAATCGAGATGTAATGCAAGTAGAAATAAATTGAAGAGAGGGAGTTGCCACTCGGTTTTAGGAGAGAAAAACTAACAAAAACAAAAATAAAATTTGCTAGTGTTTGAGCAGAGAATCAAATTTTGGGCGAAGGTAAGAAATGTAAGGAAAACCCTTCCATTCCACCCATCCGAAGATGGCCATTACTAGTTTAAGCGATATACTAAAAACATTTGCTAAACACAATCATACAACTTGCTAAACGATAATAAAAGCAACCAAACGAGAATTAAAGGAAAGTGATAAATAAAGTAGTAAAGAAAGCGATAAAGAAAGAAAATCCTCTAACTAAAAGATTACATCGGACGGGGAGGAATTAAAAAAAGTGATTACATCTCTTTCATGAACAATATGGAAAGCAAAAATAAAACATAAATTAAATAATCGTTTGAAGACTGAATGATTGCCTTCGGGTTGTCCCACCATGTTGATCCGGATCTCTTGATGCGACGGCGACAAATCAAAGAAAGGAGGGCTCTTTGCAATATTCTTTAGCAAAAAATAAAACTAATTTTAGTAGTTTTGGAAAGATGAGTTTATGAGGGATGAGAATGATCAGTTGAATGAATGCCCGAGAGATCAAAATAACTAAATATTCTTTAGCTCATTGCAAGGATTCAGCGATGAATAGTTAAAAAGAAGATGTTTGAAGATACTTTTCAGCAGAGAAATGTTTAGGAGAAGATGTTTTGGCTCAATTTCAAAATCGTAGTGCTAAGGAAATAAGTCGTAGGGGAATGAGAGCCAAGGCTCTCTATTCATAGAGAGAGACCTAGGTCACAAATGACCTAGGGTTGCTCTCGGTAAGTCGTCCAAATAGCTGAAAGTAAACAGGGCCAAAATATCTTGAGATTCAACCAAATAAAGCAAACATAAAATCGGATAAAACCTAGTTCGCGGGTGCTTGGCCAACGGGCGTGCGTAGGGTTTGTTGGTCGAGTCGGCTCGGGTTTTGTATGCCGCACACGGCACGGAGGCCCCTAATGAGGTCCACTAAGTTTATTTTATCAAGGCCCACTAAATTCACCAAATAGTGAACATGAACCTAAGCGGCTTGATCGAAGAAAACAGTCAGTGCTCAACGGAAGAGCAAGCATGATTCGGACTCGTTGTTGTGGAGAATGTCGAGGCGAAAACCTAATATCCTCAAAGGCCTTAAAAAGACAGAATACATAAAGAAATTTTCTTGAGGAAACCTATCAGCTACGAGGCCAAAAAGAAGATGAAGATAGTCACAACTTTTTAACAAATTCGGTCATAGACTTCGAGTTCCCAGGAAAGCCCAAACCTGGATAAAGCAGATGAAATTAAAAGGAGTTATGGTCATTTCCCCGAAGGGAAGGTGGAAAGTGTTTGTAGCATCCCAAAAGCGCTCACTAATGGCCCTAATAGGCCACTCTCCCTTTTGTCACAGAGGTGGTTCAAGACGAAGAAAAGAGCACCAAACCCGAGCATTATGCATGGTATCTTCGAGACGAAAGTTCAGCCTCCTACATGTCTCCTTAAACTTGGGTATAGCACCGCTACTCCGAATTGAGCCTTTCTACAAGAAAAATCCAACAAGATTTTTTAGTTAAAAAACTACTCTGAATGAACAAAGGAAGAAATTTAAGCCAATTAGCTCACCGACGAGTATTGGCAAACGAACAAATGTGACTCTCCGCCTCCACCAAGAGGTCATTTGGATTTCACTCGTTCTATGGATGCCATTCCTATTCAAAGAAGTTGTCTTGAACAAGTTTTTCGACTTGAGAACTCCTTGTAGGATGGGCTCTTCTCCTAGACATTTTTAGAAGAAAAGAATTTTGAAACCAACTAGTTTTCAAGAAGAAGCGAAGTAAGAGAGCACTGAGAATAAGGCAAGAATGCAAAAAAGGAGCAAGTGTGTGAAATGAATTCATCAAGCACCCTTTTTATAGACCCATTCAATCAAGCCAGGCAATCATATAAGACAAGCGTCAAACAAATAGTGGGAGACCAAGGGAATCCGGCAGGAAGCGGCTGGGGCACGGCTCGCCAAAGGCTGGCCGGCACTAGCCACGAGGCCTTGTGGCGTCCCATTGGCAACAACTTTGCAGCCCTAGCTGGTTGCCTAGTTTATGAAGTCCTATCAACCATGGCATGTGACTCCTTGGCACCTTATGCATGCAAGTGGGAGCTCTTGGACCCACCAATCGGCTTTTTCAAATTAGATTTTCGGTATGTTTTCGCATGAATCATTCAAGTATAACACTGAACTTTTGTCAATTCGATTATCCAATAACAAGTACGTTGGTACAATAGATTATTTAGCCAAGCTTCAAATCAAAGATCAATCAATGTTTCAACATCAAAATATACCAAGCTTCGGGCTCCGATCAAGCCAAGCTTAAGAGTCTCTTATCGGATTTCGAACGTATTCATCGGATCAAGTCCGGACCCCATTTTGGAGTTCGGGTTTCACTACAACCAATTCCAAACATTACGCAACAACTAATACCCAAAATCATCATCCAAAATTGAGGTAAGTACCCTTTAGTATCTACTTTGACCCTTCGTCTTTTTAAACTAGGTCGAAAAGGAGCCTAGCTGTAGACACCTAAAAGTGTCTTTCCTTATCTCTTTAAATTCTATATTTATTTTGGTGGTCCGATGATGAAATCCCGAGTCCTATTTTAGGATTTGGATCTTGGACAGCGTTTGATTGGTGTGACATAAGCTAGTGAACCACAAAGAACCCCAACACTAAATAAATAGCGTTTTGCTTTGGGTTGATCAAAAAACCCCATTTTCCTTTGGACGATCCAAGAACCAGGGCCAAGCCTTCAAAGCCAACAGAGTCCAATGTCCTTTACGGGAAATTCCAAGTTTAGAATATTGCATTTTACTTTTGTCCAATCAAAGTGTTGCGTTTAAGTTCCATAAAGCAGATCCACACGAGACTACGAGCTATTCCCCTCAAAACGACGTCACAGCTGGCTCCCTCGACCTTAGATTTTTTAGTGAAACGCTACGTTTTGGCTTAGAGACTCCTTTAGAAACACGCTAGGGCATGAAATCCTAGGCACACCGGGTGGCTGGCGCCTACGAACCAGGATTCTATCTAATTTTATCCTTGCTTTATCCGATTCAATCTCAAGATATTCGGCCAGGTTTATTATCGGTTGTTTGGATGGATGGCCCACAGCAACCCTAGGTCATTTGTGACCTAGATCTCTCCCTATAAATAGATAGTCTTGGCTCTCATTCCTATACGGCTTTCTCCTACAGCGTTATGCTACGGAAAGGTAATTGATATGGGTTTCTCCTATACGTTATCTTTGCAGAAGCTTATCAATATGGCTTTCTCCTATGCACTAAGCTGCGTGAAAGTTAATTGATATGACTTATTTCCTAAATGTTACTCTACTAATTCACCATTGAATCTATGTAAAGAGCTAAAAAATATTAATTTATTCCGATCTCTTGGCATTTATTCAATCGACTCTTACATACGCACCTTCTCCAAAATTCACAAAACCAACCCTTTTCTTTGATTTGTCGTCGTTGCATCAAAAGATCCGAGTATAAAGATCCAGATTAGTAAGGTGGGACAACCCGAGGGCAATCATTCAGCCTTCAAACAGATTATTTAATTTATGTTTTATTTATCATTTTCTATATAGTGGATTGAAGAGATGTAATCGTTTTTTAATTCATCCCTGCCCGATGTAATCTTTTAGTTTTCCGCTTTTCTTTTTCGTTTTGCTTTTACTTTCTTTATCGCTTTCTTTACTACTTTCTTTATTGCTTTCTTTAATTATGTTTGGTTACTTATTATTTTTGCTTAGCATGTTGTCTGTTTGTGTTTAGCACGTTCTTTTAGTATACTACTCAAACTAGTAATGGAGGTCTTCGGACGGGCGGAATGGAAGGGTTTTCACTACGTTTCGTACCCTCGCCCCAATCTGATTCTCGGTTCGAAAACCGATAGAGTAACTTTTACCCTTTATCGGTCTCGGTTTTCCCATACTAAGATCGTAAAAGAAATTTTTTTATTTTGTTTTTGTTAGTTTTTCTCCTAAAAACTTATTGGTGACTCCTTTTTTGCTTTATTCTTATTAAAAATGCATCTCGGTTATTTTCTTATTGTAGGGTAAAAAGAAATGATCCGGATCTGTCCGCCGAGGCCGAGGCCAAGGCTGACTGTCTCAGCACGAGCCCGTTGTCGGCCAATTCAATTAGATTTAATACTTTAAATTTGACTTAATAAAATTTGAAATTCTTAATAAGAGATCAATCTCCACTTTCTAAAAATTCATGTTTCAAATCCCTTAAATCATTTCCCATCTTTTCAAAAACCCTTACACCAATGGTAACATGGGAAGCGCGGCCCCAGTGCCGGGTCCCGTCGACCGTGCTTCCCACATGGAGCCATTCCAAAGTTTATGGAAACATGCAAAGAGAGGAACTATCCCTTAGAATACATCATGAATAACGTTGTGTTCGCTTCCTCTTTACTTCTTTAAGTCATTTGTGTGACAAAAAGAGTGAGATCTCATTAGGGCCATAATGAACACTTTTGGGACACTACTACCACTTTTCATCTTCCTTTCGAGGAGATGACCATTACACCTTTCGATTTCGTCGTCTTGTCGAGTTTGGTCATTTTGAGGGAGCCTCTAGTCTACGACCAGGAGCTTGTACAAAAGTCGTGACTATCGACGTCACCTCTTCGATCCCATGGCTAGTAGATTTCCTGTAGAGAACTTCTTGAAATATAGTCTTCTTTTCGATGCTTTTGAGGATGTTGAGTTTTGGGCTCAACATACACCTCAACAACATGCCCGAATCATTCTTGCTCCCTTGCTAAGCAATTGTTTTTTTCCGACCAAGCCTCAAAAGTACATGTTTACTATTTGGTGAACTTAGCAAAGCTTGATAAAATTAGGGAGCTTAAGCTGGGATGCACCCGCGTATACTTGCCTTATAGGGGGTCTACGCTCCGGTGTGAGGTACACCAAGGGCGGAAAGGACTTGACGAACTATCTTCCTCTCGTGCGGCTTATGGAAGCTCATTGAGGTATGCACTATTTTATCTCTTATTAGCAAAGTATTTTTTCTTGTTCGAGATAAAAAGATCTCACTTATCTTTTGCAAAACTTATAGTGGTGGCTGTATGAGTATTTCCCGCTCCTTTTGCGGGTTCAACAAATCGTCCTACATTTCAGACGTCCATTTCATGGGCAAAAATCTATCTTCAACAACCCAAAGCTCATGACCTAGACTTCTTGAGGTCCGCTCTCCACCACGTGGCTTTAGTATGTCATTTACAAGCTTTAAATTTGAGTAAAAATATACCCTAGAAAAATTTTCTTCACTTGTCCATCTCGCTGCCCCTACCCACGGCCGGTGGCAGGCCTTGTGGGCATGGCCGTGGCCGGCGCCTGCCTAGGCCTGGGCATGTTTTGTGCCCAAGTTTTTGCCATTTTGTTTGTCTCCTTATGGGTCCTATGTGCAGAGACCAATTTCCATTCATGGGCCCAACTTCAACTCCCTCCAAGTGGAGGCATTGCACGGGGAGTTGAGCAAAAGGAGGATCTTGTTTGAAGGTCCTTTCGGGTTTTGTTAGTACCTTGGTGAGCGAGTCACGCCACAAATCCATTTCAACACATGGCCTCCATTCGTTCCTTACAATCCACCTCAAACAATGTTCTATTTTCGCTCTCTTTCGAACAAGAGCAAGAGCAAGCGACCATCGAGTATCCCGATACCCAATTTTTAAATTTGTACACATCCGATGCATATGATTCGGGCGATTATTATCCGGTTGGTGAGCCTTCATCCCTTTTTCCTTCATTGTAGTTGAAGTTCTTGTGTGGAAATTAACTTCACCTTTTTGTAGCTTCTCCCGGAGAATATCCATATTCCAAGTTTCAATGTGAATGTCTCTCAACCAGGAATCCCCACGTTACACAATGATTCTTGAAATTTTTGAAGAGGAGTGTGCGGGGCATCCTTTCTATATAGTGAGGGGTAAAAGTTTTATACTCTTTGAAGGTCAGCTCTTGGAGAGGTTAAGTCACCTTAGAGGGTGGGTGAATAAGGTGATGGAAGATTTTTGTAAATAAATAAGAAATTCGATCGAGCAAGCACTTAGAAAATAATTATGAGTCTAGAATCAACTCGGAAACAAGTAAAACACATAAATACATGGAAACCCTCCTGGGGCAGAAAACCACAAACAGTGCTAATCCAAGCACCAAGTCAAATCCACTATTTTGAATCCACAAAATACAAGGACTGAATCTTTACGGAATTTCTCCCTTATACAATTTAATTACAAGTTTTCCTAGACTCGGATATTCCCTTATCTCGATC
The DNA here is from genome assembly GCA_021018815.1 of Talinum fruticosum. Classification (NCBI taxonomy): domain Eukaryota; kingdom Viridiplantae; phylum Streptophyta; class Magnoliopsida; order Caryophyllales; family Talinaceae; genus Talinum; species Talinum fruticosum. The sequence goes on along the minus strand of JAITYX010000075.1, from coordinate 2,670,724 downwards.
TAGTACTTCCTAGCTGAGGTAACCTTTACGGCTAGGGACGACCGAGCTGAGTTAACCTTTACAGACTTAGTCAAGGAACTAACAGAGAATAGAAAATATAGATGTGGTTACAAGACTTTCTCTTTGCAACTTAGAAAGTAGAAACTTAAGAATTAGAGTTATAATCGAAGATTAACCAAGTATGCACTCGAGTAAGTGTTTTTCAATGTTCAACAGCCATCTTCAAGTCTTATAGAGAGGCTTCTATTTATACACATCACCGCAGATTAGCCGTTGAGGCTTGTTCGGACTGGTGAGCTTCAATAGCCATTGTAACGGCTAGTCCGAGTAACTCAGAAAAAGATCTGTTGTAATATGATTGTTGTGTGGTGGTCCTTGGCATGAAAAGTGGTCTATCCCACTGGTTGTGACTGAAATATGGGGTGGAAACAACCATTAGACTCAAAGTTGAAGTTTACCAGATTTGGAAACAAACAACCCTAACAAGGTGTACGAGCCATGTCCGGAAATTTTACTTTTACTGTCTGCTGGTGTTTAATGGCTAGAAACAAGTTGCTTTTGCTTTTCAAAATCAGATTAAAATACTTTTATCAACCTACAAAAGCAAATCAAAGTGGTACCCAAAGTATAAAAATACTTTGCTCCAAGATTACGCAAAGATAACAATGAATTCAAAGTAATCAAGCACTTAATTATCTTCACGCTAAATAAATGGAACTTTACGAGTTTAATATTTTTTAGGTGCAAATTCCATTTTGAGTAAACCTTTAAATAATCAAGTTAATCAGAATGTATAAACTTGATCAAGTAAATAATTTCTTTCAATAAACTAACTTAGAGAAGAGAACTAACGCTATAATTCATTTTCGGTTTGAACACCAAGTCGATACTCGGAATATAAAGTGTTTGTGAAATTATTTGCCCATGCCATTATTCCGAGTTGTGTCCGAAAGGGGTCAAAAACCTAATTAAATGTATTAAACTCAATGGATGGTTTATGAGTGGGTCGACAGAATTGAAAACTTAGAGATGAGCCTCTTAAATGCTAAGAATGACTTGAAATGAAAACCATAGAGAGATACGAGTACTACGAGAATCGTCGTCATATAGTTAACTATAACGACGAGTCTTATACTAGAACCATCGTCATACGTCTTGCACAAATTATTTAGGCTGTGGTATATGATGATGGGTATAATGTAAGAACCATCGTGATGTGTCTGAATTTTTTTAAATAGTCTTTTTTTGTTTTTTGCCATCCCCCTATACAAATACACTCCAAAATACATCACAACTTACACAAGAACAAAACAACGACTCTCCATTTTCCAACATAAATACAAGAATTTCCAATAGTACAAGAATTTCCAACTTACTACAACCACAACAAAGTTCCATCTCGAACAAGTTCGCAACACAGTTCCATATTTCACATTTAAGTTGAAGCAAAGAATATACTACAATGATGTGAAATAATAATACACAAACAGCACATCTCACCAGCAATCTCTATTTCCTTGGTCATTGTCCCAAAGTTATGCTCCTCGTGTACTCCTCGCTTGGAGTTTGTGCGAGAGGGGTTGACTGGACGACAAGCAACTTAATAATTGTGGAAAACATTAAGCGGGAACAGAGATTGGTAACTAAAACCGAGAAAAGTGTTAAGCAACAATTATCCACAAGAAATATGCACAAAAACTTTACCTACAAGGCTTAGTCCTTTTGATACTCATCGAATGAGGATCTTTTACCCTTCCATTATAGGGCTTATTCCTTATTTTGCTTCTTGGAGTTCATGCAGGGGTAGAGGTTCTACATTATAAACACCGAGGAAAACATTAAGTGGGAGCTGAGATTAGTAACCAAAACTCTTTTAGGACATTCGTGTCTATGTGCATTGATGTTTTTCATTTTGTATCAAGGTACACCACACTTAGGACATTCGTGTCTATGTGCATGTTCTTTTCGATACAATATGCAATCATTACGGTAGGCATGTATCTTCTTATACCCCATGCCCATATGACACAACATCCTCTTTGCCTCATATGTACGATTGGGAAGGACATCGCCTTCTCGGAGTATATCATTGACCACACCCAAGCAAGTCCGTGAAACTTTTGTCACACCAGCACGTTAGTCTGTTTTCAAATTCATCAACCTCAACATAGCTGATAAACAGGTATATTTATCACACCTTGAGTAAAGAGGCTTCTCCGATTCAGCCAACAATTGCTCCAATACGGGTGGTTGATCGACTAAATCACATTCTACTCCACGAACTAGATCTTCGGATCGATCTTCTAATTCCATACTACTACCGGCTTCATTTTCATCATACCCTTTATCTTCCTCTCGTACGGTATATTCACATACTCCTCTTCCCCATGCCATACCTACACCTTATAAGTTGTGTCAAACCCATGCCGATATAGGTGACCTTTTACAACCTTATGGGGGAATCTTGAGGAGTTGAAACACCTTAAACACGGACAAAATATGGACTGTTCTCCAAATTTGGTGGCATGTTCTACTGGCTATCTCTAGAAAATTATTAACACCATCACAATATTCTACACTCCTCTTATCGCTATAAACCCACACTCGATCCATACCTTACCATAAACGCGAGAAGCAATTCAGCACATATAGTTCGAAAATACGTACTTATGCACAAATAATATCACTTGAGCCTAAGATCCTTCTATAAGGATAGATGATCCTAAACCCGTTCAAGAATAATATAATCCTAGACCATATAGCAAAATCATATCATACATTTGACAAAATTCAGCAACATTTCCCTCGGTCATTCAAGTACTATATACGAAAACGAAGTGGCTAATGTGTATATCCTTACTTAATTGTATGGTAACAGGAGTAAAGATACACACATCAAACCCATCGTCAACATAATTGCACCTCGAAGAATGAGAGGGGAAATGAGTACCGTGATATCTTGTCAAATTTATGAGAACATTATAATAGCCACACAACCTATTATCATATTATTCTCAAACTGTCCAACACGGACAATTCAAAACACCGTACATACCAAGCTAATATCCTAAACGCTATAAACACATTTATGCACGTATCTGCGACCTAGGATAACTTGTTATGTACGGATGCTTGAACAGAGTTCTCTAAGGTTATGAAATGCATACGATAATTTAATGAAGCATACCATTAATCGAATTATATGAAAAATAATAAAGCCTTATATCCAAATTATCTTTCTATTTCTCTAAAATCCTAAATAAATTTGGATGCACTCTTTCGATTTATCATCATTAACTATCATTCTATTTCCCTATAAATTAAATCCTAAAATCCTAAACCCATTTCTGAAAATCTCTAACATTTCACAAATTTCCAACATAATAAACTAAACAAATGTTATCTACATTCTCAACATTCACACATTCTCAATATTCAACATTTTCAACAAAGATTCAACATTTCAACAATCTCAAATATTACCCACATTCTCAACATTCACATCATTACCCCAAATATATTCACCATTTAACTATATTAAATCTTGTAAATAACTTAAAGCAAAACATAAGAAAGGATAAATATTCATAGCGTAAGAACGAGGAAAATAACGGCTGAAGACTCGGACAATGTTCGGCCCAATTCTAAGTTGAACCGAAGGAATCAGGTATAAGAATTTCTCACTTGTAGAGTTTTGATTCCAAGGCATTCTCTCGTACCTTAGAAACTTTTCGAGTGATATGGTATCTTCTCTAAGTGATATAGCAATTACTTCACATATTCTTGCTTGTCTCTTAGTCACTCGAAAACCTGTCTCACTCGGTTACGAGTCCCTCTTCACTTAGTAATATCGCATGTTCAAACGACTAGTATTTCGCACAATCACACTCAGGTCTAACTTCATGTTATAAGTTCTATTTTGATGGAGTCGATGCTTCTAGTCTGAATCGTGCTTAGTCTATATCAAGTTATTTCATTCCGATATTCTTTATGTAACTTGATTCTTCGCTTAGATTAACTCGGATGGAATTTTGAGTTTCATGGATATTAGACTCGGAAAATTCCTCTCACTTTCCGACTCAAATAATTAGTTGATTAATTATCTTATTTATATTATTATCTCGTCTCTAATCTTGGACCAAAGTATTTTACAGTTTGAGAACCAAAATTGATTTACTTTTGTAGGATTATTCAAACGAGGATACACTTTTTGAATTACAAAAGTAACCGGCTTTAAAACGTCAAATCACCAGACAGACATGGCTTTTCCCCTTCTCTATCCCAGTCCCAGTAAGATTGTGTTAGGGCTGTCGGTTTCCATATCCGGAAAACTGAAACGCCAAGCTTATCGGTGGTTTCCACCTTATCCTTCAAGACACCGCCGAGTGGTTTTGGGACTTCCAAGAGAGTTAAACCGTTGTCCAATGTTCATATCACAACGGATACTTTCTGAGTGACTCGAAAGCCCTTATCAACGGTCACAAAGGACTCTCGGTCAGCGAGATGGAGATAACGGTCACTCTACACGGTTATCTATAAATAGAAGCCAACTTTCAAGACTTGAAGATTGTCGAACCTATTGTTAATACACGTACTTGAGCAAAGTCATTGTATTCATTCTCAATCTTCTACTTACAACTCCTACTCTGTAATTCATTACTTTCTAAGTTGTAAGGTCTTGTACTTAGTTACAAACGCTTTCTTACTTTCCGAGTAAGGTCCCCGGACTAAGTCTGTAAAGGTTAACTCGGCTTAGTTGTGCCTAGTCTGTAAGGGTTATCTCAGCTAGGAAGTACTAGATCGAGATAAGGGAATTTCGAGTCTAGGAAAACATGTATAGAGTTGTCTAAGGGAGAAACTCGGGTTCGATCGGTTCACGGTATTTTGTGAACTCAAAATAGTGGATTTGACTTCGTGCTTGGACTAGCACGGTCCGTGGTTTTCTCGCCCCAGGAGGGTTTCCACGTAACTTCTTTGTCTTTACCTTCGAGTTCATTCTAGACTCGGACAGTCTTAAAGTTTCAGCTTTGTCCGACTCACTACTCTTTACTCGCAATTATGAGTTTATATTTTCCGACTCTATTTTAGACTCGGAATTTCTTTTCGGCTTTTCTATGGCAAAAGAGTTTGAGTTTCTTTGAAAATCCTCCATCACCCTATTCACCCCCTCTAAGGTGACTCAAACTCTCCCCGAGCAAACCTTCAACGGCAACAATTAACAATGAAAATGAGCGAGGAAAACAACGGTGAGACACACAAGCACCTGGCGGCAAATACTAAGACAGCTACAAGAAAGAGAAGAAACGAGGAGTGAGCGAAACGTAAATTGAACAATAAGAGGAACAACGACGCCGATAACTTACCGGTGACTCCGAGCGAGATCTAGATCTGAGTTGTGGATGAAAGTGAACGGTGGAGGACGATAAGGCGGAGATTAGATAGCAGATTAAGTGGGTGTCGAAATAGCGGTACATTCTCGGGTTTTTAGGTCTGTTCTAAAAGACATTTGACGATGGTTCTTTCACGGAACCGTCATCATATGTCACATATGACGACAATTTTATGAAAAAACCATCGTCCAAAAATGCCAATACATATGACGATAGATCTAATGTAAGAGCTCTAGTCACATGTGCTTCAGAATGCCAATTGTTTACAAAAATGGTAGAGGTCCAATTTTCGACGGTTTGTCCTTTTAATCGTCGTTGAAGACCCGACATTAAAAGTGGTTTTTGTAATAGTGATAGAGAGTTATACCTGAGTCTTCAATCTTCCCCTTTTTTAAGAAAGGAATTCCACAAATAAGATAGAAGCTATGAGTGCAAAAACATGAGTTTTCATAGCATTTGATCGGGATAGAAATGTTAAGAGTAATTTGATCATACATAACTCGGAACATAATTAGTAAATTATCATAGCGAGTAATGAAGTGTTCTTATCACAGAGTTAGAAAATAAATCGAGCGATGATAAGATATACCGAGTTATATCGGAGTAGGAATAAGAAATACAAAATATAACTTATATATACCTAGAAATAAAATGAAGTTCATTAAAACTTAGAAAAAAATTTACATACACCGAAAATACAAAGATCGCACTCTGAGCCACACATCTATCTATTTTTCTTCCCATTTGCATTTCATAAAAAATAAACAAAAGTATGGAGGAAAAGCAAGAAAGTACACAGAGGTTAGATACAAAAATGTTAAATCAAGAGGGAGGAGGAGCGAGTTTGGCGAGAAGTAGAAGAGCGAGGTCCACGTGTACGATCGTAGCCTTGAGTGGAGGCAACTTGGCGAGGAGGCAACAAGTAGTGGAAGATTAGGAATTTGAATTGTCCTCCTTCGAGTCGAAGTATATCCTCCGGTTCTTCTTCTTTTCTTAGGCCTCAATTGTCTGCAGCTATAGGATGTGGTTCTAAGGTAGGGGTCTTAGACCGGCCTGCATCGCTAGCCTCCTCTAAGGTAGACCGAGTGTGATCTAAGGAGATCACCTCGGGTTCTTTGTCCCCTTGTCCCTCACTGGGACTGCTCCAGATCTCTTGGTCTCATTCTTCTTCTCCTCCTTCAGACTTAGACTTAGAAGGACTTGAGGACTCTGAAGGTTGGACTTCTTTAGAGGATTCTGAGACCTCAGCAGCCTTGTATCTTCTTTCTTGGAGGTGGCGGATCTAATCGTTTTGGCCCTTGATCACCTCCTTGAGCTCAAGCAACTAGGGCTTGACTCGATCAATCCGAGTCTAAGCCTTGGTTTGGAACTAAATCAGTATAGGCATGAAAGCATGGAAGGCTACCATAGCTGCCTACGGGTCTTTTCCAGGGCAGCAAATTGAGTAGTGAACGAGAGGGACCTCGGAACCTTTACGAGTCTAAAGTGAAAGAGAAGGAGCAATTTAGAAGTATGAGCCTAGACACCAGCCTTCTATTTTTGGTATCCTAGCCCAATGAGTTCGCCTTTATCGAAAAAAATGGCAAGCTCCAAGAATTTGTTGAGGTCAAAAGGGAGAGGTACTTTGAACTGAGAGAAAACAGCAAAAGAAGAGCTCCAAATGGGTATGGAAGTTTCTTCGGGTCGAAGGAATAGAAGCAATCTGTTCCAAAATAAAAGGGAAAAGGTCAACCTCATACCCTTCAAGGATATCATAAAGTATTTTTAGTACTTTGCTATTGGGTTTTCTTTTGATGGATAGTAGGAGAAGAAGGTTCTCATTAGATTGAAGCAAAGAAGTCTTCCTTCGGATGTCATCTAAGTCATAAAAAGTTCTTTTCGGACTAAGGGATTTATTTGGAGTATTAATCAAAGAAGTCATTTGCGACTTTATTGATGAGGATATGATTATAATTAAGAAAAAAACACTTTACATCAAAGAGCTTGTAAAGTAGAGCAAGATTGATATGAATCACCTTGCCTTGGACGATAGAAGAGATCACGTTGTCTCTTGTCTGTCATATGAGAATAGAACTCAATGACGAGTTCAGGGTAGATATACTCGCAAAAACACAAATAATTGAAAGCACCAGTGTTTATGGTGGATTTTATCCAAGAAAATGAAGTTTTGGGAAACAACTTATCATCTATGAAAATGTGTTCAGCCACAAAAAGTTTTGGGTCATTCGATCCAGGAGCTTTTCCCTTACCTTGGAGATTCTCAGGCATGAATGGTTTTAGTTCGACCTTATTGGTGGCCGAACTCCTTCCATCGCATAACCTCTTTTAGCCATAGTGAAAAAGTAAAAGACATTAAGAGTAAGAAGGTGAAGAGTAGAGAGAGTAGTGTAGAGAGAGAGAGAGAAAGAGTTGAGTGCGAGAGTGTTTGAGTATGAGAGCAAAAAGAGTAGAGTGAGAGCACTAAATAGCAAAGTGAACGAAAGAAAATAAATTAGTGATATTTATAGAACACATGCTTTCATTGAACAAGCGCCATTCTAACTCAGCCCTCCAAGCAACGGTTAGCATAATGTTGAGTCTTCCGGACTAATCACATGCCGAGATAGATAAAAGAGATTTCGAGAATATTTATGAGATTCTCCATTGATCTAGAGATGATCCCGGAATTTTGATGTCCATTTCTTTAGTAAAATGAGTCGACTCGAGTAAGTTGTCCGAGTGACTCGGAACACACTAAGAAAATAAATAACTCATAGCTCGGTGTCATTATGATTCAACCGATCTATTTGTTATTCACTCAAAGTATATAAGAATTAATCTTATAATAATTTAGGCAATAAATCAGATAATCATGTAATTAACATGCCAAGTTTATTCCTAATAAAAGCATAACTAATCTTCACTTAGAGGTTTAGTTAAAATATCAGCTTATTGAAATTTGGTAGGAATAAACTCAAGTTCACTATCACCTTTCTCATAATGGTCTCTAAGAAAATGATGCCTGCCATCAATGTCTTTCATTTTTAGTGCTTGAACTGGATTCTTGGTGATACTGATTGCACTTTTATTGTCACACTTGATTAGGATTAATGTGAATCTCAATCCAAGATCCTCCAAGTGCTTCTCGATCGAGAGAATTTGAGTACGGCAAGCTCCAACTGTTATGTACTCAGCCTCAAGAGTTGATAGGGCAACCGAGTTTTGCTTGTTCGAATGCCAGGAGATTAGTGATTGATCTAGAAATTGGCATGCTCCTGATGTGCTCTTTCTATCAACTTTGTATCCAAGTATAGTCAACATCCGAGTATCCAAGTGAGGGTCATATCTCGAGTCTTTTGAGTACTAGAGACCAAGTGTCCGAGTCCCCGTAAGATATCTAAAAATTCTCTTCAAGCACAATGAGATGTGATTCCTTAGGATTAGCTCGAAATCTTGTACAAAGGCAAAAACTAAACATGATATCTAGATTGCTAGAAGGGATATAAAGTAGAGATCTAATCATACCTCTGTAGAGTTTCTAATTTACAGCTTTACCTTTCTCATTTGAGTCAAGTTTTGTCCTACTACCCATAGGTGTTATTGCATGCTTCACATCATGTAGCTCATACTTCTTCAATAACTTTGTGGTGTACTTTGATTGATGGACATAGATCCCATCCTTTTCTTGCTTGATTTACAATCCAAGGAAGAAATTGAGTTCTCCCATCATGCTCATTTGGAACTTCGTCTCATTAACCGAGAAAACTCTTGGCATAGAGTTTCATTAGTAGCTCCAAATATAATGTCATCAACATAGATCTAAATGATAACAAAATCATTCCCCTTGGTTTTTGTAAAAGAGTTTTGTCAATAAGACCTTTTTTGAAATCATTTTCAACCAAGACATTCTTTAGTCTTTCATACGAAGCTCGGGATCTTGTTTCAGACCACATAAAGCCTTTTGCAATTTGAAAACATGATTTGGAAATTTAGAATTTTCAAATTCAGGGGGTTTCTTTCACATTAAGTTAATTCTTTTTGCATGGCCTCTACCCATTTAGGCTCGAGTAGGGCTTCTAGTACATTTTTAGGTTCAATTAATGAAATGAATGCTGAAAATGCACATAGATTTTGCAAAGAAGAATGAGTTCTTACCCACTATTGATATCAGAAAGTATATTCTCGGGTGGGTGACTTGGATGCATGTTTGAAAGCTCTACATGTCCTGTAATTCACAAAGTTTGTTGGTTGAATGGTCTAATCATTAGCTAGTTCAGTTTCTTAAACATCTTCAACTTGATCCCCACTAGTCCGAGTTGGCTCTTGAACTTGCTCATTCCGAGTCACCTCATTCCGAGTTACCTCGGTTCTTTTGCTTTAACTCATTTTGAGCTCAGCTTACGCAATATCATCTTCATCTCTATTAAGCTTGAGATCTTAGAAGTTGACTCACTTGTCCTGCCATGATCGATCTTATCAAAGATAACTTCGATATTTTCTTCCACTTTGTAGTTCTCTTATTAAAAATTCTATAAGCTTGACTATGAGATGAGTAACCTATAAATATACCTTCATCTAACCTTACATCGAACTTAGGTAGATGTTCCTTACTATTGTTATTCACATAGCATTTACATCAAAATGGTTTGAAGTAGGAGATGTTGGGCTTCTTTCCCTTGTATAGCTCATAGGTTGTCTTCTTCGAATGGGTCGCAGTGAGGCATCCGTTAATAGTGTAATTTGCTTTGTGTTGACGTGCCTCAGCCTAGAAATAGTAAGGTAGATCATTTTCAATCATTGTTTTCCTTCCCATTTCTTCAAGAGTTCTGTTCTTTATCTCTACTACTCCATTCCGTTGAGGACTTCTTGGTGCTCGAGAAGTTGTGGGAGATGTCATTCTTGTCACAAAAGTCCGTAAATTCCGAGTAATTGAACTCCCTTCATGATTAGTTCGAATTCTTTTTATCTAAGTCTCCTATTCCAGTTGAATTTTCCTACTGATCTTAGTGAACTCTTTGAAGGCTTCATTCTTATTCGTCAAAAAACACACCTAGGTAAATCGTGAATAATCATCCACAATAACTAGCACATATGATTTACCTCATAAGATTTTCACAGAATTTCACCACATAAATCCATATGAATCAAGTCAAGTACTTTTGTTGTAGATACAAACTTGAGTAGTTTGAAAGATGATCTTACTTGCCTTCCTTTTGTGCATGCTTCACAAATTTTAACTTTCTTAAATGCACAATTAGGTAAACCCTTAACTAATCCATGAGATGTAAGCTTCTTGATGGTATGCATGCTGATATGACCCATTCTACGATGTTATGTCCATGAATCATCATTCAAAGATACTTTTAAACATGATAAATTTTGACCAGAATCCGAGAGAGGAATGGTATAGGTGTTACTCGACCTCGGAAGAGCTTTATCTCTTTGGTGATTACATAAAAAATAAAGCAGTGGAGTCCGAGTGAATCTTACCTCATGATCTTTGTCACATAACCGAGAGATGCTTAGAAGGTTGTACTTAAGCCCTTTGACAAGGTAGACTGGATCGATCGAATTGTCTCCTTGACCAATTCTTCCAATTCTAACTATCTTGTCTTTGCTGTTGTCTCCATATGTGACCTTTCCTCCCTTCATTTCTTCTAATTCTAAGAAGAGTTTTCAGTCCCAAGACATATGGCATAAGCATCCACTTGCCTAAGTACCGGTGACCCTTTCGTTTCTAAGTAACCTGCGAGAATAGAAACAAACTAACCCTTCTCACTTCCTCTTACAAACCCGATGAATCGTCTTTACTATGGTCTTTTCTCGAGGAAAAGCACTTTTGGGAACCTAGATTTGAATAATTTTGGGTTTGGTCTTATTTTGAGTCTTCATTCTAGAGAACTGAGTCCGTGTCTCTTTACTTTGAAAACCTTTTCTTTTGTAAACAGGTTGAGAAGGCCTTTTTTATGAAAACTAGTGCAGGCTCGGTCCTTTTCTCTCGTTAATGAATAGGACCATGATCGGTGTTTCTAAACTTAACAATTCCGGAATCGGCTTTAAAAAGATTGTTATATGAATTGTCTTTCTCTTCAGCATTGTAACTAAGACCTTCTTTTCTTAATGAGAAACACCGAGAGCTAAGGAAAAGATCAAGGTTTTTCTGTCCTTGAGTGAGTTTTAACACCAACTCTTGAGACTCATTGAGCTTCTATTTTAGTTGCTCATTCTCTATTCTCGGACACTCAAACTCGGTCTCATTATCTTAAGTACTAGTCTCGAAGCACTTTTAGATTTTGTCTTAGTTTTTGTAATTCCTTTTTCAAAGTGATGCTCTCGGTAGTAAGAGGCTCTAGTTGCTCTTTAAATTCAAAAGAATCGAATTGGACTTTTCTTCTCGTAAGACCCGTAATTTTGGGCATAGGTGGTCTTACGAGCTAGAGCTAATTATTTAGCCTTGATTAAATAGAGTAGGTCGAGCGACCAATTTTTATACATGGTTAGAAATTCGTAAATTTATCTAAGCGAATTATTATTAGTCCGCGTATTTATAATTGGTAGAGCGTACTAATTCCTTCCTCCAAATTTTCTCGCCGGATTGGCTAAATAAAAACTTGAGACCGTGTACGCTGCTTATTTGGGTCTAGTTAAGTTATTGCTTGGCAAAAGTAAGGGAAAGGAGTAAGGAAATAAAAAATAAAAAGAAAGGGGATTAGTATGGGGAAGCGGATGCTTGGCAAAAGAAAGAAGCGGGCGGGGACCAAACAAAAGCAAGAACGAGAGAGAGAGAGGCCGAGCGAGGGAGACAAAGTGAGAGAGGGACAGGCTGCGAAAGCCCGGAGGCCGTGGCCGTAGCCGTATGAACGGCGAGAACGCCGCGACCAGCAAGTGCTCGAGAGGGAGGACGAGAGCAAGAGAGAGGAAGGGACTACAAGACCGAAATCGGGAACCGAGAGAACGAGAAAGAGAAAGAGAGCGGTACGCGAGCCGGATGAGCGGCCGGAGGCCGGTGCCCGAATGGCAAATGAAGACCGGGTGATCGGCAAACACGAGGGAAAACACCAAAGGGCACAATGGGGAGGCGAAGCCGAGACTCAAAGAAGGGAAATGAACGCGAGGGCCAAGGGAAATACCCGGTGAACGCGGAGCCGTAATCGGCGACGGCGTTAGGCGCGGACGTAGGCAGCAGAACCGGGAGCGGCAGAACCGGGGACAGGCAGCAGGGAAGTTGTAAGAAAGGAAAAAACCGACCCGGCTAACCTGGACCTCGCCGAATCTGTCAATCCCTAAATCGAGGTAGGTAGTCTTATACTCTAAACTATTAGTAATTTCGAAATCCAAATGAGTTTATTGTGATTGTTGAATGTGATTGTGAATATTGAACATGTATGCTACTGAACGAGGTTAGTAGTTGCTGAAAGTTGAATTAGGAGTTGTGAAGGGAATTGGTAGTGTTTAGGCCTGAAATGGGAAACCAGGGAATTCGAGACGGAGTTGGCTTGCTTGGGTATAATGAGTAGTATCGGGAATTTGGTCGGTTGGGGATGGGGATGAGCACGTTGTGGTTTGGGTATAAATTGCAAATTAATATTTGAGGTTGAGCCTTAGAGATTTATCGAGATTGCGACATTAAGAAAATGATTGCTAATGTCGAGAAATAATGAGGGAAGTACACAGAGGAGTATGAATTCATATTAAGTGATGCACAATTGAGGTCGAAGTGGGTGACCTGTCGGGTTAATTAAGTTTGAAAGATAATTAAATCCTTGAGGTTGACCAAAATTTGAAGATAATCGGAACTAGCGAAAGTAGAGCGATAAAAAGGAATTAAGAACTGTATGATTGAGTTGGCAAGAAAGAACGATTAATGGGATAGAAACCTAAGATGAGAGCAAATTACACTTGGAGATAAAGGGGATTAAAGGAACTTTAGTAGTGAAGTAAGAATGAGAGCTATCTGATTAAGTAAGAGTAAGAAGAGATTGATTAGTAATGTGGAGGCTTAATCGGAAAACGTTGAAGCAAAGATGGTAAATTGTGAGGAGTTGGGTAAAAAGTGGAGGCATAAAATAAGGAATTGAGGTAAAGACAATGAATTGCGAAAAGTAAGAACGTTGAATTAGATGATATCTACTCGTGGTTATTGTGGCTCGGAAAATGGAAATTAATCGTACTAAAGTGATGGATTGAGAAAGGTATAGTTGGAAAGAGTTGAGAATAATTGCTTTCATTGAATGGTGGCTATTCGTGCTATGTGATTGCTCTACGTGATGCTCAAAAGTAGTTTTAAAAGGCATTTTGTATATTACGTGAGATACTTGAATGCAACTTCTTGTGAATTGCCTTTCAAACGTGATTTTTTTAAAGTATCTTAAGAAACTGAATTTGAAGGGATGGTACGTAGTGCTATGCCATCCAATGTGTCAAACTTGTTTGAGAAAGTGAATCGGATCGAGAAAGTGAATTTAGAGGGGTGAAATGTGTGTCATGCCTTCTACGATGATAAATTGATTGAGATCCTTGTTAGAAACCAAGTTTGATAAGTGATTGTGATCACTTCGGTTTAAATGAATTTTGGGCTAAGATTGTTTAGACCAAAGGAAGGAGGTGGTTGTGCGTATTAGGCCACTGGGTCCTTGCGTATTAGGATGTCCATCAACCGGAGAGGTTGATTCTTTCTGACGAGGAAAGCGGAGCCTTCCAGGTATTTGACTAAAGATAGGTCCGGGAACTCGAGTCGGGGTAGCACCCCGAGAACCGCCCAGTGCTAGTTCAATCGTCGAAAGCCCCGAAAGAATTTTGAGTTCATGGCTGAAAGCATTTGAATGAAAGTACGAGATGGTTCCACCTTGTTTAATGTGATTCAATTCCCAAAATGATTGCAATCCGTGCTTTTGAATGATCGAAGTATTTTTAGTTTTATGTTGCAAATGATTTCAAGTGATTTTAATGGAAAAGTATATAGGTTTGTATTATATTATTATGCTTTCGCCAGTTCATTATTATAAGTAAGATGCATAAAAAATTTCATTTTAAGGTTATAAGACTGCAGTGAGCCCCGTGGATTATTGTTCACCCCGACAAATTTCCCCCTTTTCCCCCAATGTGCAGGTTCATTACCGAGAAGGTATGATCTACGCATAGCTTGTTCCGGACTCCTGCTGACTGTTGATTGCTAAAGTGACTCAAGTGGGTGACATGCATTCTTATATTTCTAAATATTGTACATGTAATTCAATTCATATAGTTGTACCCGATGTACCGTAAACTATTTAGATTGTCTTAAGTTTTATTGTATGATTGGTTGGACTCCGGTGTGTGGCCGTTGAGTCGTATGCTCCAAGCGTGTGGCTCATCGAGTTATATTATGGTTTTATGCAGGGTTTTAGGCTTTAAGCCTATGGGATAGTTCGTGTTACAAACAAAACTCTGCCGAAATTTTTGGGAAATCTCAAATTTCTTTGGAAGATTACCTTTATTACCTCTAAGTTGAATTTAGAAAGCCGACCCGACACTGATAAAGCCTTGGGAGTTTCCGTGAGGAACTCGGCGATGTAATACTCCTAGGGGGTGTTTTGGGGTGTTACAAAATGGTATCAAAGCATAGATTTTGGCGACCTTAAGTTTGCATTGCATATAGCCGTCTAGGATCTTTGTTTTGTGACTATGTGCTTTGTTTGTCGCCGACATACATGTGCCTTTAAGTTCAGCCTCTAACTTGTCGGTGACTACGTAGTTGGCTTAGTCGAATTAGTTGGCCCGTAAACTTCTTGTTGAGGTGATATGTGAGTGACTTACATGCGCTAAGTATGCTAAGTGTGGTTGAAATGTTCTTTCCCTCCCATTATTCATTGACTTCATGGTGTGACTTCGAATCGCTAGTTGATTTAGGGATTCTACCCC
This sequence comes from Talinum fruticosum, assembly GCA_021018815.1. NCBI lineage: Eukaryota > Viridiplantae > Streptophyta > Magnoliopsida > Caryophyllales > Talinaceae > Talinum > Talinum fruticosum. Next base: position 2,655,455 of record JAITYX010000075.1, on the reverse strand, counting down.
TAAGAAGCATGCGAGTATTCAATTATATATTGGTTGTTTATATGATTATTCCCAAGGAGTTTAGAGAGTGCATAATTCATCTTAGATGGGAAAAGAAAAGGCATACGGTGCACTAGCATAAGTGAAACATTTATTGGAGATTGTGCTTTTCACCATTTTGAGTTCCTTTCACTTAACTATTTCACTAAGAAGAGTTGATTGATGAATGTTGGAATCATGCCCTCCACCACTTACGAGATTATATCCGGCGATTCTTTGTGAGTTTATAAACCTAGGGCATTGATAATAACCTCGTAGGTGGAGTGCCTCGTTTACAAAGGGAGCTAGAAGTTGTTTTATCACTCCCATACTTCATTTGGATTTCACTTGTGTTATTAATACTCATTGGAGTGACTATAGGTTACTTAGGAGCGAGATACTAAGTTTTACATAAGGATTGTAGGTTTGATCTTAATTCCCATAGAGGTGAAAGGATAACATGAGGACTCCCTACTACCTATTGTAGTTCCCATGAGTTGTTTAAGGATCGTATTGTGCTAAATATGATCATATATGGTTTGGTTGCCTCTAAATTCTGACTGGGTTTCGATTCCGAGCATTTTGATTATACTTTCGAGCCCTGTCTCTCGCCTTTTGTGATGTTACTTGCATAGTATATGTGTCATCCTTCATTGTTTCGACTAGTGATGCGCCATAGATAATTCGTTGAACTAGCCCATCCAACTAGCTTGCCGTAGGAGTTACTTAAGTTTGTAGAGAATAAGGAACTAGAGGGTGATGTGAGGTATTGAACTACATGCGTACCAAGTAATGTTTTGATTGCGAAACTGTTTGAGTGGAGACACCGAGATCCAATTTCAAAACAAGTGGTGAGATTGTTCCAAGCCAAATTTTTGCCCTTTTCTAGTACGATTTGCTCCTTGGCGCTTTATAATTAAGTGAGCAGACGTAATGAAATGATGGTAGAGAGGAGGCTGGAACTCTTTAACCCATAAAGACTCCCTAGGGATTCCGATGAACCGTGGTTGTCCGATTGAGTTTCCTTCCGTATTGAGTGTATGAGTGTGCTTTAAGTATATGCCCATACCTTGCTCGTTTAAGGAGTATTACCTATTTGTTCCGAATTTCGGGAAGAAATTCTTTTAAGGGGGAACAAATGTAAGACCCGTAATTTTGGGCATAGGTGGTCTTACGAGCTACGACTAATTATTTAGCCTTGATTAAATAGAGTAGGTCGAGTGACCAAGTTTTATACGTGGTTAGATATTCGTCAATTTATCCGAGAGAATTATTATTAGTTCGCGTATTTATAATTGGTGGAGCATACTAATTCCTTCCTCCGAATTTTCTGCCGGATCGGCTAAATAAAAACTTGAGACCTTCTACGCTGCTTATTTGGGTCTAGTTAAGTTATTTCTTGGCAAAAGTAAGGGAAAGGAGTAGGAAATCAAAAAAAAAGAAAGGGGATTAGTATGGGGAAGCGAGTGCTGGCAACACCGGGTGGAAACCAGCGAAAAGGAAAGAAAGAAGGGGGCAGGGGACCGAACGTAGTAGCAACAAGAGAGAGAGAGGCCTAGCGAGGAGACAAAGGGAGAGAGTGAGAGTGCGCGAGAACCAAGAGGCCATGGTAGTGGCCGCTCGAGCAGCGAGAACGCCGCGGCCGAGAAGCGGCGAGAGGAAGGACGAGAGCAAGAGAGAGGAAGGTACTACGAGGCCGAAATCGGGAACCAAGAGATTGAGAAAGAGAAAGAGAGCGGGTGCCCGAGCTGAAGGAGCGGCCGGAGCTCGCGCCGAATGGCGAATGAAGACCGGGCGATCGGCGAACACGAGGGAAAACACCAAGCGGCACGATGAGGAGGTGAATTTGAGACTCAAAGAAGGGAAACGAACGCGAGGGCCAAGGGAAATAGCCGGTGAACACGGGATCCGTGGACCAGCAACGACGTCGAGCGCGGAGGAATGCGGCGAACCGAGGACCGGCGGTAGGGGAAGATGAAGGAAAGGAAAAAAAGCTGACCCAGCTAACCTAGACCTCGTGACTCATCAATCCCTGAATCGAGGTGGGTAGTCTTATACTCTAAACTATTAGTAATTTGGAAATCCAAATGAGTTTATTGTGATTGTTGAATGTGATTGTGAATATTGAACATGTATGCTACCGAAAGAGGTTAGTAGTTGCTAAAAGTTGAATTAGGAGTTGTGAAGGGAATTGGTAGTGTTTAGGCTCGAAATGGGAAGCAGGGAATTCGAGACGGAGCTGACTTGCTTGGGTATAATGAGTAGTATCGGGAATTTGGTCGGTTGGGGATAGGGATGAGCACGTTGTGGTTTGGGTATAAATTGCGAATTAATATTCGAGGTTGAGCCTTAGAGATTTATCGAGATTGCGACATTAAGAAAATGATTGCTAATGTCGGGAAATAATGAGGGAAGTACACAAAGGAGTATGAATTCATATTAAATGATGCAAAATTGAGGCCGAAGTGGGTGATTGTCGGGTTAATTAAGTTTGAAAGATAATTAAATCCTTCGAGGTTGAGCTAAATTCGAAGATAATCGGAACTAACGAAAGTAAAGCGATAAAAAGGAATTAAGAAGCTGTATGATTGAGTTGGCAAGAAAGAATGATTAATGGGATAGAAACCTAAGATGAGAGCAAATTACACTTGGAGATAAAGGGGATTAGAGGAACTTTAGTAGTGAAGTAAGAATGAGAGCTATCTAACTAAGTATGAGTAAGAAGAGATCGATTAGTAATGTGGAGGCTTAATCGGAAAACGTTGAAGCAAAGATGGTAAATTGTGAGGAGTTGGGTATAAAGTGGAGGCATAAAATAAGGAAGTGAGGTAAAGACAATGAATTATGAAAAGTGAGAACATTAAATTAGATGATATCTACTCGTGGTTATTGTGGCTCGAGAAAATGGAAATTAATCGTACTAAAGTGATGGATTGAGAAAGGTATAGTTGGAAAGAGTTGAGAATGATTGCTTGTATTGAATGTTGGCTATTCATGCTATGTGATTCCTTTACGTGATGTTTTAAAGTAGTTTTCAAAGGCGTTTTGTATTTTACGTGAGATACTTGAATACAACTTCTTGTGAATTGCCTTTCAAACGTGATTATATTTTAAAGTATCTTGAGAAATTGAATTTGGAGGGGTGGTACGTAGTGTTATGCCTTCCGAGTGTGTCAAACTTGTTTGAGAAAGTGAATTTAGAGGGGTGACACGTGTGTCATGCCTTCTACGATGATAAATTGATTGAGATCTTGGTTAGAAACCAAGTTTGATAAGTGATTGTGATCACTTCGGTTTAAATTAATTTTAGGCTAAGATTGTTTAGACCGAGGAGGAAGGAGGTGGTCGTGCATATCGGGCCACGGGGTCCTTGTGTATCGGGATGCCCATCAATCGGAGAGGTTGATTCTTTCCTGACGAGGAAAGCGGAGCCTTCCGGGTATTTGACTAGAGATAGGTCCGGGAACTCGAGTCGGGGGTAGCGCCCGAGAACCGCCTGATGCTAGTTCAATCGTCGAAAGCCCCGAAAGAATTTTGAGTTCATGGCTGAAAGTATTTGAAAGAAAGTGCGAGATGGTTCCACCTTGTTTAATGTGATTCAATTCCCAAAATGATTGCAATCCGTGCTTTTGAATGATTGAAGTATTATGAGTCTTATGTTGCAAATGATTTAAAGTGATTTCATTGGAAAAGTATATAGGTTTGTATTATATTATTACGCTTTCGCCCGGTTCATTATTATGAATAATATGCGTAAAGAATTTCCATTTTAAGGGTATAAGACTTCGGTGAGCCCCGTTGATTATTGCTCACCCACACAAATTTCCCCTTTTCCCCTCGGTGTGCGGGTGCATTAACGAAGGTATGATCTACGCATAGCTTGTTCCGGACTCCTGCGATCGTTGATTTGTAACACCCCTAGACCCACCCTAGGAGTATTACATACCAGGGTTCCCAGAGAGGAACCCCTAAGGTCGCTTAAGGTCTCAACTTAGGGTTAACAACCCTTTCATAGATTGGCGGAAGCGCGGTTCTAGGTTTTCAAAGGTTTTTCTGGAAATTTCGGCGAGTTTCCTCTATAAGATGGCTAATCCCATAGGCTTGAAGCCTTAACCCTACACGATTCACAATTTTAAACTCAACGAGCAACACGCTCGGAGTAACACAACACGAACTCAACGAGTCACACGCTTGGAGTATTCACATAGGGCTTTTACATGCTTAATCAAAACTTAAGTTCACATACACCGATCTTTACAAGCATGAAAAACATAAAGTACATAATAGGTCCGGAGAAGTCCTATCCGGTGGTTCGCTTCCTCTAAAAGCCAAAAGCAACTCCGAGGAGTCTTAACTACTGTACTGAAATGTTGGTGAGGTCATGAGCTCCTCTAGCCCGATGAATAATCCAAACCCAACCCTGGTTTCACTTTGCACATTAATTCATTAACAAACACACATAAGTTCACAATTCATTCATAACATGCGATTCGAGATCATACATGCTTAAGACATGCAAGATTCTAAACTTACCAACTTGCCGAGAAACATAATGACATCAATTACTCATGAATTCAATCAAACATGCTTCATTCGTCTTTCTACGCTAAGTAAGTCATAGAATCATTCATCATGTAAGGCATTCATCACGTAAATCATTCATCAAGTAAGTCATTCATCACGTAAGTCATATCTTAGTTCTTATCGTATTCATTTCTTATGAAATTAGGGTTCGTTCTTCTTCTTATTCTTCTTCTTGAGTTCAATCATGCATTTCATAAATCATCAATTCGTTCTTTCTTGTTCGTCATGCATGATCATTCGTTTCTTCATATCGTAATTCTTTAAGTCTTCTTAGTTTCGAATGGAAAGAAGATTTATGTTTTGCTCTAAAGACCCAGTTCTTAGAGCCAAAACAATTCGTGGGCTCGGTTCACGGAGGCATACAATTCGTGGCCTCGAGGCAAAACAATTCGTGGCCTCGAGGCGGCCTCCTTCTCTCGAAGAACGCATACTGTCGAGGAATTCGTGGAAGCAATTCAATTCGTGGCTTCGAGTTTGACGGACACTACTATGGCCATAGCTTTAGAGGGTTCTTTAATTCGTGGGGTCTTAGATCAATAACACAATCCTTTCTCCCTTCTTTAGTTCTTTATGTTTTCTTTATTTTCTTATATCTTCTCATTACTTATACATAAGATATACTTTATTCATATAACTCATGCTTAACACATTCATACGTAACTTCTTCAAAACAAGTAATTCACATAAGCAAGTTCCAACTCAAGTACGATCAATTCAATTCCCATACGCATGCTTATGTCATTTATAATTGATGTAATTCAGGATAAACACATAATCACATAAACATGTCAATTAGGATTTCGATCAATGAACTCATCGTTTTCATGATCGCGTATTATCGCGTATAGGTGGTTAATGGTTCTATAACTTTCCTTAATCGATATATATCTTTTAATCTAACCACATAGCTTCTTAAATTTCAGTTCTCAATTCGAGTTACTTAGTTAGTTCCGATTTTGCTCAAAACATGACATTTTCACTTAAAATTGCATATCTCCCAATCTACTCATCCAATGCATACCAAATTTTACAGGCAATTTCCATAAATTGCCACGAAGCTGTAGTACAATTTTCAGGAAATTTGGGCTACACATGAATTTACAGAAATTCGGACAGCATGCATAATTACGAAAATCTACACATAAGTCATGAACTTAACTTTCTGATTTTTCTCCCTAATTCTGTTCAAGCTAATCCATCCAATTCTCAATAATCATGCTCAATAATGCTTAAACATCACAAATTCAAAACTAGGTATCACATAATCACAACATGCTCTTTGATTCGTGAGTTACTTAGTTTGGTAAATTTAGGCCTCTAACTTCTTCAATTAACTTAGGGTTTCCAATTTCATACTTTGAATTCATGTTCAATCCACCTGATTCATTTTATTTTGGAGGATGAATTCAGATTGCTCACCTTGAATTCTTAGAGGTTCTAAGAATTTCAGTTTGGAAGGTTTCGAATTGGGTGTTTTTGCTCTTCCTTCTTCTCCCTTTCGGGTTCCCTTTCCTTCTTCTACCTCATGATTTCTTCCTCTTCTTCCTATCTCTGTTTTTGGTTCTTCGTCCCTCTCGCTCGGTCTCTCTACTCTTCTCTTTCTTCGCTTTGCTCGGCCTCCCGAGCTCTCGCTCTCCCTTGCCCACCGACAGCGAGCGCCTTCGCCGTTCAGGCGGCCACCGGTCACCGAGCTTCTCGCGCTCTCTCCCTCTCTCGCTCGATCCGCTTCTTTTCGTTTTCCTCTGCTTACGTTTTACGCTTCTGCTTCCTCTTCTCTTTCCTTGCTTCGCTTCTACTTTTTCCTTCTAATGTCTCGGTCCCACTCTCTCTCCTCTTTTCCTAATAACAAATAATGGGCTTTCTTGCCTATTTTCCATTGGACCCCATTCTCTTCCTTGCTTATTTACAACCAACTCCTCCTTTTCAAATGCCGAGTCACCCACATTTCTCATTTTCCTTTCCTTTTCTTTTGATTTTTCTGCTTTGGACCTTGACAATTTGGGCCTAACTTCAATTTCTATGTGTCCAACTAAGCTAGCCCATGCTCGAGTTCGGTTCTCGACTTCTAATTCCGACTCGGAAAAATTCTAATTCACTTAATTTAATAATTTTGAATTTTTCACTTAACTTTTAGTAGCTTAATTCATTACCAGGCAAGCACTCGAAATTTCGGGGTCTTACATGATTGCTCAAGTGACTCAAGTGCTCGACATGTATTCTTATATTTCTAAATATTGTACTTGTAATTCAATTCATATAGTTGTACTCGATGTACCGTAAACTATTTAGATTGTCTTAAGTTTTATTGTATGATTGGTTGGACTCCAGCATGTGGCCGTTGAGTCGTATGCTCCGAGCGTGTGGCTCGTCGAGTTATATTATGGTTTTATGCGGGGTTTTAGGCTTTAAGCCTATGGGATAGTCCGTGTTACAAACAAAACTCTGCCGAACTTTTTGGGAAATCCCAAATTTCTTTAGAAGATTACCTTTATTACCTCTAAGTTGAATTTAGAAAGCCGAACCGACACTCGATAGAGCCTTGGGAGTTTCCGTAAGGAACTACGGCGATGTAATACTCCTAGGGGGTGTTTTGGGGTGTTACACTTCCAAAGTAAAGATATATCTTGCAAGATCAAGTTTGGAAAACTTAAGGAAATAGTTAATTACCTCCCGAGGATTGGTTTCCTCAGCATCCGAATCATCACTATCGACTCGGATCCGACTTCGAGTGCTGTCGAGTGCAATTAGACACTTTGAGTCATCGGAATCATCATCTTTAGAGGAATCATCATCACCCTAGGTAGCCACCATAGCCTTTTCTTCTTTCTATCCTTCTTTCTCTTTGGACAACCTTTGACTAGTGCTCCTTGCTACCACACTCAAAATAGCAAGTGTTTTTAGTTAAACACAAATTGGAAGAGGATGAGTATTTACCTTTCTTGTCTTTCTTGTAGAACTCCTACTTTGGCCCTTTTTTTCACTTTTTGTATTTCATCGTCTTTTTGAAACCTCGAGCAATGAGTGCCATGGGATCCTCTTCGAGTCCGAGGAGCTCGGACTTTGTTGTTTGTCTTCTAAGGCTTTGAATGTAATGTTTCTTTTGGTGCTGACCTCGGCTTCCTCCTCTTCTAGGTGCAACTTATGAGTGAGTAGCTTCCCAATAAGCTCATCCGGTTTCAGCTTAGAAAGATCTTAAGCTTCTTTGATTGTTGTCACCTTAGGACCCCATCTTCTCTTTGGTAGACTTCTCATAATTTTTCCGATAACTTCTTCGTGAGAGATCTTTCTACCCGGAGATTTGGGATTGTTGACAATCGCAATGAAACGAATGTACATCCGAGTGATGTTCTCCTCAAGCTCCATTTTGAACAACTCGTACTTATGAAGAAACTGATTTATCTTTGCTTGCTTCACTTAGCTAGCTCCTTCATAGGTGTTGACTAAGGTATCCCATACCTCTTTAGCTATGTCACATGTAGACACTCTGTTGTATTCTGCTGAGTTGATTGCGTACATTAAAGTGTTCATAGCTTTGAATTTCTTCCGGTATTTTTCACTCTCTTTAGGGGTGTACTCGACTTCTCCTTGGGTATAGCTCTTGTTCCTTCCATCTTCATAGAAGTATAGTTCCCATGTTTGATGATGTTTCAAACATCCTCATCACAGATCCTAGATGAAGTATTCCATTATCTTCTTCTAGTGTGCAAAGTTTGAACCTTTGAACTTTAGTGGTATGGTGAAAGATCTTCCTTCATCGAACTCTCCATTGTTCTAAGTCATCTGATCTTTAGACCTTTGGATTGTGAAATCCTCTTGAAAGGCTAGGCTCGATAACAATTGAAGGTTAGCTCTTGGAGACGTTAGGTCAAGCTAGAGGGAGGTGAATAGGGTGATATAAGATTTTTGTGAATAGACAAGAAATTCAGCCTAGCAAGCACTTAGAAAATAATTCTGAATCTAGAATGAACTCGAAACAACTAAAACACATAAATATGTGGAAACCCTCCCGTGGCAGAAAACCACGGACGAGTGCTAATCCAATCACCAAGTCAAATCCACTATTTTGAATACACAAAATACAAGGACTAACTCTTTACAGAATTGCTCCCTTATACAATTTAATTACAAGTTTTCCTATACTTAGAAATTCCCTTATATGATCTAGTACTTCCTAATTGAGGTAACCTTTACGGTTAAGGACAAGCTGAGTTAAGTTAACCTTTACAGCTCGGTTAAGGGACTAACGAGAGAATAGAAAGTGTAAATGTGATTACAAGACTTTCTCTTTACAACTCGAAAGTAGAAACTTAAGAATTAGAGTTGTAATCTAAAGATTGAGTAATGCACTAAGTAAGTGTTTTTTCAATGTTCAGCAGCAATCTTCAAGTTTTATAGAGAGGCTTCTATTGATACACACCAAGGCAGATTAGCCGTTGAGGCTTGTTACGGACTGGTCGGTTTCACTAGCCGTTGTAACAACTAGTCCGACTCACTTAGAAAAGGATGCTGTTCTAATATGAACATTGTGTGGTGGTCCTTGGCTCGAAAAGTGGTCCATGCCACTTGGTTGTGACTAAAATCTAGGGTGGAAACAGCCGTTGGACTCAAAGTTGAAGTTTACCACCTTTGAAAACAAACAACCCGATCACGGTGTATGATCCATGTCCTAAAATGTTGCTTTTACGTCTACTAGTGTTTAACAGCTGGAAGCTGGTTGCATTTGCTTTTCAAAATTAAATTAAAATACTTTAATCAACCTACAAAAAAATGAAAGTGGTACTCAAAGTATAAAAATACTTTGGTCCAAGATTAGGAAAAGATAATAATTAATTCAAAGTAATCCGAGCACTTAATTATCTTGACCTAAATAAATGTAACTTTTTGAGTTTAATATTCATTAGGTGCAAATTCCATTTTGAGTGAATCCTTTAAATGATCAAGTTAATTAGAATGCATAAACTTGATCAAGTAAATAATTTCATTCAACAAAGTGACTTAGAAAAGAGAATTAACTCGGTAATTCATTTTCAATTTGAACACCAAGTCGATTACTCGAATATAAAGTGTTTGTGAAATTATTTACTCATGCCATTGTTACGAGTTGTGTCTAAGTAGGCCGAAACCCGGTTAATGTGTTAAATTGAATAGATGGTTTCTGAGTGGGTCAAACAGAATTGAAAACTCAAAGATGAGCCTCTTAAATGCTTAGGCGACTTGAAATCAAAACCATAGAGAGATAGAGAGTTATACTCGAGTCTTCACTCTTTACTTTGAGTTGCGTGCTAAAAGTGTCTTGCTAATCTCCATTAAATCTTGCGGTATGACAGGGAACAATCTCGAACCATGTCTATCAAATTTCAATCCGCATTTAGGGGCATCCGGGACTTAATCTTCGGAAGACTTTCCAAGCCTATACAGGTGAGTCCTAGTTAGTGTAAATGCTAACTTTACCAAGCGTTCAGATAGAAATTCTAATTGCTCTTTTGTTTTTGTAACGTCGTCTATCTAGAACATCTACATGGGGAGGCTTCCTTCGTGGCTCGGGGCTCAAGCACATCCATCTAGCTAACAAATGCCCTCTAGTTGTATTGCTATAGCGGGTACTTCTCGGCGTTCTCTACGGCGTGTACATCATCGAGTGCTTCGAAGTGGGGCCTAGTTCCTCCGGGCCTAGTGCTTCGGTCTTGGGTCTAGATTTTACGAAGAGTGTATGGATATTCTGCCTCTTCAAGCTCTTGATCATCCAGGGAACTCAATTGACTTCCACCGGATGTCCTATAGTGGACCTTCTCATGGAGCTTCTCAATCTTGGGAACATGGGGTGAGCTCTTCACACGATGGTGGAGACGATCGATTTCCACATCCATCTTGGAGGACTTCAGCAACTATCTCTTTGATGATGCTTCCAATGATAAAGATTAGTTAATCCCTTGTAGGGTGCACGTTATTTTTAATGTTTTGTAAACTTTTGACTCTTATTCTATGAGATGAATGCAAGGACTCGATTCTCAAAATGGTCTTTTTATTAATATGATGTAAAAATTCTAAGGAAAATTACAAACACAAATTGAAAAAATTGCACTAACCCCCATTCCCCCAAAAGAAATTAATAAAATTAAAAACAGGAAACTATAACTACACGGTCCAAAATACTGTTCTTAACCGAAAATGAGTCGAGGGCATAAACAAATAATGGCCCAAGGAGTGTTCGGGCCAAAGAAATCGAATCGACCGAGATGGGCTGGCTTGGTCGGTGCCTACCACGTAGGAAACCGAGGTACTAATAGACTTCGGTTGTGTGACGCGATAGGACTCTTGAGCTTGGAAATTACTATAAATTAGACCTTTGATGGATGCCAAAAATCATGCCCTATGAACCTTCTTCCGCAATTCCCTCGGAAAAGCAGATCCTAAGAAGAAAAACTCCCAGGGGCCTTCAATTCCCTTCTACTCTCAAAGATGAATTACATGAGCTGAGTTATCGGATTGGATGCATGAGATGTAAAATGTGGATAGGGTAAGTTTGTCCCAATATGGATCGAACAACCTATCCAAGTATACAACGGTGATAGTCTATTGGACTTTCTTAAGGGTTGTTGTGGCCTCATTGGGATTTACATTACCAAGTTTTCGAGGTTTGGGGATATAGAATTGTGTCCTCTACCCGAAGAGTTTGATGCTATTCCGGGCATCCAATGTTGTACGAAACCTCATATGCCCAAGTCTTCCGAGAACATGCATGAAGCATACAAGCGCCTTCGAAGATGAACAATAGGAATGCGAGTTGGATTCTTACTTGGGGATCCGATAGACTTAGCAAACATGATGAAGCATTACCATCCGACGTATTCCTAAGAAGGTGTTCTTATTCGAGGCGTATAGCTATAATTACCTGTCTAATAGGTGGTTTCCTGCTAGTAGGAGGTCGTAGGACGTGGCTCTGTTGCACTACTCGAGCTTTGTTAAGCAATTGGAGGACCACTATTGTCTACTTCATTGATAGTCGTCGAAACCATTATAGGGTTAGACCGGATCGAAGCCAACCCAAACAAAGACTTTACTTGGGAGCTCCATGTTATTGCACGTAAGAAAAAAATAATCGGGACCATCGATGAGACAAGGTCCGACAGTCCGGTGCCGCCGAGGTTGAAAAGCCCCAAAAGTCTCGGTTTTCGGTTTCGTCCTTCCTCTCTTTTTTGTTATTATTTATTTTTGCTCCTGTTGAGCTATAAATAAGGTTGAATTCAACCGTGCGGGACTCTTATGATTTTTTTCTGTTGTATGCGGATTTGGTTAATGGAGCATCGACAACTAATTCAAGCTAATACAAGAGCGAACTTGTACTTGGCGACACATTTTTATCAGCCGAAGCAATTAGACGTGGTAGCCGATCATTCGGCTTCCCGATGGGAGGCGTGGCTTAAGAACCATAGTAGTACCATTAGATGGTATATTAAACATTGGAAAGTGTCACAATTTAGGACACATACCGGACAACGACCTTTCGTACACCTACGGGATTAAAAACCAGTACCTACTACTTCCACGACCATATATTACAACAAATGGGACGAGAGCAAGCGATCCCTTCTCTGAAATGTGTTTGGCCTACTTCTTTTGAACTGTTTGTAGGTTTTGGTAGTTCAAGGCAAGTTATTTCATGGCTTGAGTATTGGATAAACTTGTCGAAGTTGCTCAAACATGTAGATGAACGGACCGAACGGTATTTGCATATTATCCGAAGTGGATAACGTAGTAGGCCCCAAACGTCGTAAGGAATTGAAGGCTCCAAAACTGGATCCATAAGAAGTTGTTCCTACTGCTGCACTACTCCAAATTCACAAAGTAAACCCTCTAATTGATAAATCGGCTGCAGAAGGGAATATGAGGCTAAGAAAGCTTTAGAAAGGAGGGCCCATAGAATTGAGGAGCTAAAGAAGCGCACCAAGGAGGATGCAATCGAGTCTAGAGAGTCGAAAGGGAAGAAAGTGAAGATAGACTAGGGCTTAATTAGTAGGAGAGAATTTTTAGGAGGAATAAAAGAATTGTAGGAAGTTTTAGTTTTGGCTCTTTAGAGCTAATTATTTATTCCAAGTAGTATTCTTGTTTTATTTCCCTTTTATTATCTATGTATTCAATAAGTAGAAGGCTTACCTTTAATTAAATAAAAGTAAAAAGTAAGTTTCATGCTCACTTTCATGCTTTATTTTTTTTTATCGCTGACCTAGAGGAGTAAATAAATTGGACCGCCTAATTGGGCTGTCAAAATAATTAAAGAATTAATTAACCAAATGGACCATCTAATTGTAACACCTAAAATAAATAAATAAGTAGACCATCTAATTGGACCTCGAAACAAATAATTACAGAGCTATGACCGGGAGATTGTTCAGCCCGACCAACCCACCGCTATCCGGTTGGCGGCGGCGCCCGCCACAGTGCGCCCTAATTGGGCTAGGCTTAGCCCATTACGCCATTTTGTTTAGGGTCATGCTAAACGTGGTATTTCTTCAGTTGATCCAAGTTTGTATACTGAAAGATCTCATCACCGTCTAAATCGATTAATTTTACTACTCCTCTCGGCAGTATTTAACTAAGTACAAATGGGCCCTGGCGAGTTGGGCCTAATCATTCCTCGAGGGTCTTGTATTGGTGCTCTAATCTCCTTAAGGATCAAATCCCCAACTTGCATATTACAAGGCTTCACTTTCTAATTAAATATCCTTGATATACGTGCCTGGTATGTTTGAACATTATATAAAGCATTGAGACGCCTTTCATTTAGCAACACTAACTCTTCGTAGCATGTGAAGACTCGGACTTTACATATACATCATTCTGAGTTCCATCAAGGAATTAGGTATAAGACTTCATCTCTTATAACATTTTGATTACAAGTCATTCTAAGTGTCTTAGAAACTCTTTTAGGACTCGAGATAATTACGCACTTAATTATCTTAATTAAATTATTATCTCGTGTCTAATCTTGGACCAAAGTATTTTATACTTTGACAACCAAATTGATTTACTTTTGTAGGTTATTCAAACGAGGTTCGCCTATTTTGAAATACAAAAGTAACTCGACTTCAAGATGTCAAATCACCGACAGACAAGGCTTTTTCTACCTCCGAACGAAGACCGGACACGATGTCAAGGTTCTCTGTTTCCAAACCGAAATTCCGTAACACTAAGCTCAATGGTGGTTTCCACCCTACTTTTTAGACACCACCGGTGGATTGGGACTTCCAAAGGAGTCAAGAGCCGTTGCCCAACATTCACACCTCAACGGATATTTTACGAGTGACGCGAGAAAAACCATTGCAACGGTCATAAAGGACTTCCAGTCGGAAGATAGTCACAACGACTAGTCTGCTTGGTTATCTATAAATAGAAGCCAACTCTAAAGACTTGAAGATTGCTGAACCAACTATCAATACACGCACTTAAGCAAAAGTCATTGTATTCATACTCAATCTTCTACTTACAACTCCAACTTTATACTTAACATCTTTACGAGTTGTAAGGTCTTGTAATCGATCATAAACGATTATTCTTACTTTTTGAGTAAGGTCCCTTAACTGAGCTGTAAGGGTTAACTCAGCTCGGTTGTCCCTAGCTATAAAGGTTACCTCGGTTAGGAAGTACTAGATCGGATAAGGGAATTTCGAGTCTAATAAAATCTGGTAAGGAATTGTCTAAGTGAGCAACTATGGTTGAGTCTTTCTACTTTATTTTGTGGATTCAAAATAGGGGATTTGACTTGGTGCTTGGATTAGCACTAACAGTGGTTTTCTTCCCCAGGAGGGTCTCCACGTAACTTTCTAAGTTAGTACTTTTCCGAGTCCATCTAGACTCGGACTCTTCTCGAGTCATATCTAGTTTTATTCTTCCATTACTTGGTTAATTTTCCCCATCACCCTATTCACCCCCTCTAGGGTGACTTAGTCTCTCCAAGAGTAAACCTTCAATTGGTATCGAGCCTAGCCATTCGGAAAGGATCTAACCATCCAAAGGTTTAAAGATCAAATGGCTCGTAACAATGGAGAGTTCGATGAGAGAAGATCTTCCAGCAGACTCACCAAAGTTCAAAGGATCTAATTTTGTGCACTAGAAGAAGCTCATGGAATGTTTTACGCTTAATCACGATGAAGATATCCGGAACATCATACAAGAAGGCAACTACATTCCCATGAAGACGGAAGAAACAAGGCTCGTGCCCAAAACAAAGTCCGAGTACACCACTCGATGAAGTAGAGAAGTTTAGAAAGAACTTTAGGCGATGAACAATCTGATGTGCACCATCGGCTCGGAAGAATACAACCGAGTGTCGGCCTGTGACACAACCAAAGAAGTATGGGACATATTTGTTAACACTTATAAAGGCACAAGCCAAGTCGGACAAGCGAAGATAAGACAATATCTTCACAAGTATAGGTCTGTTTAAGATGGAGCCAGAGGAGAACATCACTCGGATGTTCATCCTCTTCACTAAGATTATTATCTCAATCTCTCGGGTAGAAAGATTTCCCACGAGGAAATGTGCGGAAAGATACTCAAAAGTCTACGCAAGAGAAGATGGGGTCCCAAGGTGACAGCCATCAAAGAAGCTCAAAACATGTCCTTATCGAAGCCGGATGAACTCATCTAGAAGCTACTCACCCATGAGATCCACCTGGAAGAGGAGGATGCGAGAGGTCGGCACTAAAAAGAACATTGCACTAAAGGCCTCGGAAAACGAGAGAAGCAAATCTAAGTTCCTCCGACTCGGAAGAGGATCCCATGGCACTCATTGCTAATGGGTTCAAAAGAATGATGAAGCACAAAAGATGGGATAAGAAGCCAAAAGAAGAGTTCTACAAGAAAGATAAGAAGGACAGAAAAGGTAAACATTCTTCCCCTTCAAAGTTATCTTTAACAAAGAATTCCAGTCGTTTTGAATATGGCAACGAAGGAACATATAGTCAAGGACTCGTCCCAAGAGAAAGAGGGACAGAAAGATGAAAAAGGCTATGATGGCCACTTCGAGTGGTGAAGACTCATCAGAAGATGATGAGGACTCGGATGCTTCAAAATGTATGATGGCACTCTCGGACTCGGAAGTCAAATCGAGTCGGACTCGAATCACTCGGACAGATCGGGAAACAAATCCTCGGGAGGTAATTGAATACTTCCTCAAATTCTCCAAAGTTGATTTAGCTAAATATATTTTTACTTTGGAAGAAAAGTCCAATTCTGATTCTTCTCAGTTTAAAGAACAACTTGAGTTTGTTCGAGAGCATCTCTTTGAAAAATGAATTGGAAAGCTGAGACTTACTCTAAGAGAACTCAAGACTAGTGCTCAATCCAATGAGACTGAGTCCGAGTCACTTAGAAGAGAAACCGAGCAAGCGAAGCAAAAGCTCAACGAGTCTCAAGAGCTTGTTTTAAAATTTACTCAAGGTCAAAAAACCTTGATATGCTCTTAGGATCTCAATGTGTCTCCATCGAAAAAGAAGGTCTTGGTTTTAACAAAGAGGAGGAATCCAATTCCTACTCGGAACTTTTCAAAAGGATTTCGAAGCTGTGAAGTTCAGGAAGGCAGAGCATGGTCCCATTCATAAGAATGAAAGGAGGACTGAGCCCAAACCAGCTTACAGGAGAAAAACTTCTCCACCAGTTTATAAAAGAAAAACTTTTCAAAAGAAAGAGACACAGACTCAGTTCTCTAAAAGAAAGACTCGGAATCATACCAAACCAAAAGTTATCCAAATCTGGGTTCCCAAGAGTCTACTTCCTCGAAAAGGACCATAGTAAAGGGAGTTACTGGGTTCGTTAGAGGAAGTGACAAAGGTTAGTTTGTTTCGACTTGCAAGTGGCTCGAAAAGAACAAAAGGGCATTGGTACCTAAACGGTGGATGCTCACGCCACATGTCGGGAGATTCAAGACTCTTTTACGAGTTAGAAGATTACAAGGGAGGAAAATTCACGTTTGGAGATGACAGCAAGGGCAAGATAATTGGGATAGGCAAGATTAGAAAAGGAAGCAATCTGGTCGGCCTAGTATACCTTGTCAAAGGGTTAAAGTACAATTTGCACAGACATCTCTCAACTGTGTGACAAAGGCCAAGAGGTAAGATTCACTCGGACCAATTGTTATATCTCCGATGATGCTAGCAAGGAGATCAAACTCTCGGGTAAGAGATCGAGGTAACACTTATACTATTCCCTTTCGACCCGAGTCGAATTTATCTTGTTTGAAAGCATCTCTTCATGATGATTCATGGACATGGCATCGTAGACTAGGTCATGTTAGCATGCATACCATTAAGAAACTTGCATCTCATAGTTTAATCGGAGGATTGCCTAACTGTGCATTTAAGAAAGATAAAATTTGTGAAGCATGCACAAAAGGGAAACAAGTCAAATCATCTTTCAAATCTCTGAAAACTGTTTCCATATCCAAGGTGCTTGAAATGTTGCATATGGATTTATGTGGTGAAATCTCTATCAAGAGTCTCGGAGGTAAATCATATGTGCTTGTTATTTTTATGACTATTCACGATTTACCTGGGTATGTTTTCTTAAGCACAAAAATGAAGCATTCAAAGAGTTCAGCAAGCTCTGCAGGAAAATTGAAGTTGAGTCTTAGACTCGAGATCCGGAGAATTCGAACCGACCATGGAAGGGAGTTCGTTTACTCGGAATTTACAGAGTTACGTGACAAGAATGGCATCTCTCACAACTTCTCAGCTCCAAGAACTCCTTAACAAAATGGAGTGGTGGAGAGGAAGGACCGAACTCTTGAAGAAATAGCTAGGACAATGACGATTGAACATAATCTACCCTACTATTTACAGGTCGAGGCGATCAACACAACGAAACTACACGTTGAACGGATGCCTTATCGGATCTATCCTGAAGAAAACTCCTTACGAGCTCTACAAAGGGAAGAAACCCAACATTTCATACTTCAAACCCTTTGGATGTAAGTGCTTCGTTCACAAAAATGGTAAGGATCACATGACCAAGTTTGATGCTCGGTCGAGATGAAGGTATTTTTCTTGGTTATTCGTCTCATAGCAAAGCATATCGTATTTTCAATAAAAGAACTAACAAAGTGGAAGAAAGCATCCACATTGTGTTTAATGAGATTGAATAGGAAAAATCAAGTGAGTCAACATTCTCGGACACTGAAGCTCAGCAGAGATGATGATCTTGATGAAAATGAGCTCATCAAGAATCAAATCAATGTCACTCGAAACGAAGTCACTCGAACGAAGTGACTCGGAACAACATGACTCGGAATGAGACAACTCGAGAGCCAGCTCAGAATGTTGAAGGTCAATCGGATGAGCAAGCTCACTCGGAACAGGACTACTGAAGATCAACCAATTCAGCCTACGGATCTCGGTGAACCAAAGAACAGTAGAGCATTCAAGTATGCTTCTAGTCACCCACTAGAAAACATATTATCACGATATCAACAGTGGGGTAAAAACTCGTTCCTCTCTTCAAAATCTGTGTGCATTCACTGCATTCATATCATTAACTGAACCCAGAAATGCACTAGAGGCCCTAAATGAACCTGAATGGGTAGAGGCCATGCAAGAGGAACTCAATCAATTCGAAAGAAACCAAGTCCGTACTATGACCAAATGACCTTCGACCACCCAGTTCTAGGAACCAAATGGGTTTTGAAGAACAAACTAGATGAAGGTGGGATAGTAGTTAGAAATAAGGTCTGGACTTGTGGCTTAAGGTTACACTCAAGAAAAAGGGATTGATTGTGGGGAAACCTTTGCACTGTTGCGAAATTGAAGCTATTACAATTTTATTGGCATTTGCATCTAGCATGAATATCAAGTAATATCAAATGGATATTAAATGTGCTTTTCTCAATGGTTTCATTGAAGATGAAGTCTCTATTGAGCAATCCTGGATTTGAAAACTCGGAATTTCCAAATCATGTTTTCAAATTGCAAAAAGCTCTTTATGGTCTTAAACAAGCTCCCAAAGCTTGGTATGAGAGACTGAGCAATTTCTTGGTTGAAAATAATTTTAGAAGAGGTCAGATTGACAAGACTCTTTTTATACAAAACCAAGGGGAAAGACTTTCTTATTGCTCGGATCTATGTTGATGACATAATTTTTAGAGCTACTAATGAAATTACTGTGTCGAGATTTTTACGAGTTAATAAGACAGGAATTTCAAATGAGTATGATAGGAGAACTCAATTTCTTCCTTGGTCTACAAATCAAGCAAGACAAAGATGGCATCTATGTCCATCAATCAAAATATACCAAGGAGCTGCTGAAGAAATACAAACTTCAAGATGCGAAACATGCAGCAACGCCTATGAGCAAGCAGACGATAAAAATGGACTCGAGACGAGAAAGGTAAAGCAGTAGATCGAAACTCTACCGAGGTATGATTGGATCTTCGCTCTATCTTACTTTCGGTAGGCCGGACATAATATTTAGTGTCTGTCTGTGTACAAGATTTCAAGCTAATCCAAAAGAATCAAATCTTCTTGCGGTGAAGAGAATATTCGGATATCTTGCAAGGACTCGAGAATTTAGGTCTATGGTACTCAAGAGACTCAAAACTAACTCTCACTTGGATACTCGGATGTTGACTATGCTTGGGTACAAAGTTGATAGAAAGAGCACTTCAGAGCACTGCCGGTTTCTCGGTCAATCCACGATATCTTGGCACTCGAAAGAAGCAAAACTCGGTTGCTCTATCAGCTGCCGAAGCTGAGTATATTGCAGCCTAGAGCATACTCGTGCTCGAATCTTATGGATAAAGCAACACTTGAGAGATCTTGGGTTTTCATTCAAATCAATTCCAATGAAGTGTGATAATCAAAGTGCAATCAGCATCACCAAGAATCCAGTTCAGACATTCAAAGACTAAACATATTGAGGTCGGGTATCATTTTCTCGAGAGATCATTACGAAAAGGGTGATATTGAACTTGAATTCATTCCTACCAATCTTTAATTAGCTGATATCTTTACTAAGCCACTTAATGAGGATTAGTTTTGCTTTATAAGGAATGAGCTTGGCATGATTAATGCATAATTATGTGCTTTTCTGAATAAAATTACTTTGCATGATTATGTGTTGTGTGCTTACTTTCTTTAATAGCCATTAATTCAGATTAAACCAGTGATACTAAGCCGATAGTTATTGGTCGTTTGCAGCTTCGAGTCACTCGAAACTTAGCCGAAGTCGGACTCAGATTTTGAGAAAAATGGACATCAAACTTCCGAAATCATCTCTAGATCGGTGGAGAATTTCGAAATTTCTTTTCAAATCTTTCTTTTTCTCTCTCTCTCTCTCTCGCATCGATCGGACAACTAGCCATTGAGAGACAATAGCTGGAATTCTAACCGTTGGAGAGCGAGAACAATCACACACCGTTGAAGAGGCGAGTCGAACGAATTCTAAAGGACGATTATTTCTCTATAAATAGCGTCTCTTTTCCTTCATTTCGTTACTTTACTCTCTACTTACTTTCACTCTCTTAATTACTTGAACCCAAGCAAGCTCTCTGCGATCAAAGAAACTCTCGTCACTCTCAAGCTAAGCGAAGTTCATCTCAAGTAAGCCCTGTCACTCTTAGCTCTCTCTTTCTATTCTTTCATTTTTCTTTTTCCGCTCACTTTCGTAGAGCTATCTCTTTCTCTCTTCTTTTCTTTCACAAAAGTTCATCTCTCTCTCTCTTTTCATATCAAACATGTCAAAAGAGGTTCCCACCCTGATTTTCTTGGTTCTACCACCAAGAAACCTCGTACCAAAAGCCAGGAAGGACCCTTAACTCCTTCAAAACCTATTGTCACCTAACACCTTACGTTGGATGACAAATTCTTCCCGACCACCAAGTTTTCGTGGTTGGCCCATATCATTTACCCAACGAGGGTTTACAATTTCCTCTGTTTCAGCGACTTCATTTACCCGGAACTCGTTTCTAAGTTCTACACCAATCTTTCTAGCTACGAGGGTATCCTCACCTCATGAATTCAAAACATAACGGTTTGCATCAACACCTTTCTTCTCTATCACCTCTTTAAAGTATCTTCTATGTTCTTGAGCGACAACCCCATACCTTTCAACGAGGTTGCTTGATGACTTTTTTGAGAAGTACGCTAAAGAATTCCCGGGTTACGCAAAAACTTCTCCGTGACCCAACTCAAATCGAAGCTCGCCTTCTTTGTTTTATGCTGATGACAACTTTCTTCTCACGGTATTCTAGCAAAGAGAACCCCAACTCCAAGCATTTCAAAGCTTTGTACGACATCCTCGAGGGCTATGAAGTAGACCTCTTTCTGCAATAGTCGAGCAAATGGCGGTTGTGCACTGCTCGGACTCGGAACAAGAAGAACACCCCACTTCCTTTCGAGCTCTTCTCACCCTCATCTCCAAACAATTCAAAGTTCCTCTTCTCTTAGATCCTAACGCGGTTTCTAAGGCTGCCATTATCGTTGGTAAAAGGAACTCCTTGGGTATGAATACCGGGAGACCCAGCTGGGTGTACGGGTTCATAGCTCGAGAACTAAGGCCCCCTTCTCGCCTCGGACTCGGACTCGGCTTACTCTCTCTTTACCTCCTCCACCTGGTGGTGTCTCCACCGCAGGTGTTTCTCGAATTCTTTCTTACGCCTTGTCCTCCGCTATCATGGACAAGGTTTCCTCGGTGTCCCTTGAGTTTAAGGACACCCTCCGATCGTTCAAGACTGTCCTTGATCTATGACCATTAATCGAAAACAGCTCAATCCCAAATCTAAGAAGCAGCAAGACGTGCTTCTCGAGATGAAGGCACAGTTAAGGAGCGAGAGGGAGGCGATTGAGCTCCTTCGAGAACAGCGCTCCAAGGCGGCTCGGGATCCGGTCAGCTCGGATACATCGAAGAATCCTTGAGTCCGGCCAAATCCTCCTCCGAAGGGGAGAAGAAGAAGAATAATAAGAAGAAGAGCCTACGGCTAAGGCGGCTCCACCGAGGAAGGGGATATGGAAGCGGAACAAGCGACGGCGGCGGCAATAGAGGGCCAAGGTGCTCCGAGACCTTAGCGGAAATGATCGGCTCGAGACGGTTGTGCGAGTGGGTCGAAAGACCTGTCGACCATGGTCGATCGGCAACCAGGTCAACTTTGAGCACACCAGTCCATCGGTCGAGTTCTAGGAGGATGAGCCTTTGGACGACCTAGTTACAGGTCGGGCACTCGAGCTAAGCCCATTCCGAGAGATCCCGAGTGTTGCCCCCGCATCGTTCGTCAACATCTTCCGGATCATATCAACGAAGGCCTACTTGCTCGTCCACCATCCTCAACTCGGCTCCATCTCCTCCATCTTAATTTTTTTCTGTTTTCACTTTTTTTTTGGTCCGGACATCAAATATGTATCTACTTGATACATTCTTCCTCTTTTGTTTTCTTTGAAAGGCAAGGAGAGAATAGTTTGAAAATTTTGTTGTCTTGTTTAGGGGAGTTTCTCTCACCTTCTTTTGTGTAACTTTTTAGTTTAAATTATAATGAAATTTCATTAACAATCCTGTTTAATGCCTTACGAGTTGCAAATATTTCTAAGTTTACTACTTGAAGCAATTTTTCGAGTTTATTACTTCGAGTTTCAATTCGATCTATCATTGCTCTATTACACGGCAATTTTTTTCTCTCTTATACTTGCTCTTTTTTTTTGCAATCTCAACTTATTTGCTTTGATAGAATCTAAGTTTCATTCACTTTATTTACTCTATACAATTCTATCATGTTTTTCGACTTATCCTTTGAGAAAGGATGAAAAATCATATCTATATCACTAACAAAGTTTACATGCTAAGTATGGAATGCCTTTCATCAAAAGGGGAGATTGAAGACTCGGACTTTACATATACATCATTCTAAGTTCCATCGAGGAATCAGGTATAAGTCTTCATCTCTTATAAGGTTTTGATTACAAGTCATTCTAAGTATCTTTGAAACTTTTACGAGTGATATAGAATCCTTTACGTGTGTTACAAAATCATTACATATGTTCTCACTTGATTGACTGACTCGAAAGCATACTCTGTTCGCACACAATTCGAGTCACTCGAGATATCACTCGAATATATTGCATGTTCAAACATTCGCTCTAATGTGCATAAACTCGATTCGACTTCATGTTCTATGTTAAATTGAATTACTATGATAATTCATCTGTCTAAGTCGGCATGCTTGGTTTGAAATTTGGTAGTCTAAATCAAGTCTCTCTACTCTAATGTTCTTTATCGACTTGCTTGACTTCTAGGCCGACTCGAGATGGAATTTGAGTATAATAGATATTAGACTCGGAAAATTCCACTCTTTTAGGACTCGAGATAATTATGCACTTAATTATCTTAATTAAATTATTATCTGTGTCTAATCTTGGACCAAAGTATTTTATACTTTGACAACCAAATTGATTTACTTTTGTAGGTTATTCAAACGAGGTTATCCTATTTTGAAATACAAAAGTAGCTGAAGCTTCAAGATGTCAAATCACCAACGAGACAAGGCTTTTTCTACCTCGGCCAGAAGACCGGACACGATGTCGGGGTTCTCTGTTTCCCAAATCGAAAAGCTGTAGCGCTAAGCTCAACGGTGGTTTCCACCCTACTTTGTAGACACCACCGAGTGGATTGGGACTTCCAAAGGAGTCAAGAGCCATTGCCCAGCGTTCACACCTCAACGAATATTTTACGAGTGACTTAGAAAAACCATATCAACGGTCACAAAAGGACTTCCGGTCGGAAGATAATCACAACGACTAGTCCGCTTGGTTATCTATAAATAAAAGCCAACTCTCAAGACTTGAAGATTGTTGAACCAGCTGTCAATACACGCACTTAAGCAAAAGTCATTGTATTCATACTCAATCTTCTACTTACAACTCCGACTTTGTACTTAACATCTTTTTGAGTTGTAAGGTCTTGTAATCGATTACAAATACTCATTCTTACTTTCTAAGTAAGGTCCCTTGGCTGAGTCTGTAAGGGTTAACTCGGCTCAATTGTCCCTAGTTGTAAAGGTTACCTCGGTTAGGAAGTGCTAAATCGGATAAGGAATTTCTAAGTCTAGGAAAATCTTGTATAGAATATAAGGGAGCAATTCTAGTTGAGTCTTTCTACTGTATTTTGTGGATTCAAAATAGTGGATTTGACTTAGTGCTTGGATTAGCACTGACCGTGGTTTTACGCCCCAAGAGGGTTTCCACGTAACTTTACGAGTTAGTACTTTTACGAGTCCAATCTAGAGGGACTCTTCTCGAGTCATATCTAGTTTTATTCTTCCATTACTTGGTTAATTTTCCCCATCACCCTATCTACCCCCTCTCTAGGGTGACTTAGTCTCTCTAAGAGCGCACCTTCGACATGCCTTAGCCCATTACGCTCGAGCATTTGACTCTCGGTTATGATTCGTAATGAGGGAATGGCAATCTATATAGAAAGGATTGCTTCTATTCCATACACTAGGGAGTAGGGTGTTGCTCTTGTTAAGGTCCTAATGCAAGTCTGGTAGCCCATAAATTGAAGGGTAACTTGTAAGGCCAATCTTTATAGGCGACGGCTATCTTCTCCACTATTTCGCGAATATTTTTGTTAGCGGCCGCTACTTAGTACGAGGAAGATATGGAGAAGACTTGTGATGTTTGATCTTGTAATTCTCAAGTAGATCTGCTACTTCCTTCTTGAAGTGACTACCATGGTCACTAATTAGTTCATGGGGTACCCCATATCGACTAATGATGTTCCATGTGATGAACTTGGCTACTGTTTTGACGTCAAGGTTGCGTAGGAGGCTGCTTCTACCCGCTTGGTGAAGTTGTCAATTACTACTAACACAAATTCGTGGCCCGTTCCTTGAGGGGTCACTTTGCTAATGATATCGATGCCCCAAGCCGAGGATGGCCGGGGTGATGCAAGTGTTGTTAGAAACGATGGTGGCTAGTGTTGTAAGTTTGCATACACCTAATAGTTGTGGTACTTCTTAATAAATTCATGGTAGTCTCTTGCCATGGTTAGCGAATAATACCCTAGCCTCTTAATTTTCTGAACCAACATCCTTCCATTCATATGGGGTCCACATTCCCCACCATGAATTTCATCCATAATGCACTCTGCTTCATGTTGATTGACACAAAGTAAGCTAATTCTGTGTTGGTTTTCTTGTACGAGTTGTCCTTGGCAAATGAAAAGCTGAGCTGCTAGCATCTTGATGGCTCATTAGGCTCTAGGTGTAGAGTCCAATGGTTATTCTTGTTTGTCCGGATATTGATAGATGTCATGGTACCAACTGATTTGGTTAGTACTAGACACTTCTAGTGCATATATGTCCATGAGCTAACTCTGTTGCTCTATGTGGATGGGAATTGAATGAATGCTTGCTAGGGATATTGATCATGGACGCTAATTTAGCTAAAGCATCCTCGAGCTGGTTATCATCCACAGGGAGGTAGGTTTATGAAATACTTTCAAAGTGTTTTGCTAGTTTAATTAGATGTGCCTGTTAGGGTGCCAAGGCTTCACTACGTACCTTCCACTTTTGTGAGATCTTATTAATGATCAAGCTGGAGTCGCCAAAAACCCTAATGCTCTTGGCCCCGATCTCTACGGCAGCTTGAAGTCCCATGATGAACACTTTATACTTTGCGGCAATGTTCGCTGACCTCAAAATCTAATTTGGCTGAAATGGGAGTATGTGCTCACTCTGGTGAGACTAGAAGAATACCAACTCGGATGCCCTTCGATTGGAAGAGTCGTCAAAGTACATTGTCCACATGTTCATCTTTACTTATAAGATATTTTCATCGGGAAAGTCTAGGTGTTCGGTTGTGATTCGATAACAAGTAGATCGGCTAAGAATTCCGACACTACCCTTCCTTTGATTACTTTTAGCGAGGACATACTTGAGTTCGAATTCGATAGCACGACGGTCCATCTTGCTATCTTCTTTGTTGATGGTTGGTTGATGAAGGATGTACTTAGTGGTATCCATTGGTGCTCTTGCATGTAATGTGTGGGCCAACATGTAGTGTACGAGTTTCTTGGTAGCCTAGACTAATGCCAATGATGTCTTCTCTAATTGCGTACATCTAGTCTCATAATCTAAGAACTTCTTGCTCGAGATAATATATCGCATACTTTTCCTCTCCATCCAGTTGAGCTAGCATGGCTCCCATACCGATCTCTATTGTGGTGAAGTATAAAAGTAAAGGTTTCCCTAGTTGGGACGGCACTAATCTTTGGAGGGTTGGCCAAATACTTAACCTTCTCAAATTCTTTTTGACATTCATCATCCCAAATAGGCTCGGACCCTTTCTTGACTTCTTGAAAATGGGTTCACGAGACCATAGTCAATTTTGATATGAAACGACTAATATACTTGTAAACATCCTAAGAAACCTCGTATCTCTTTTACTGTTTTCAGCAACGAGAATTTCCTAAATAGCTTTGATCTTGGATGGATCAACTTTGATTCCTCTAAGTGTAACACCGGAATTTTAAAGAAAACCAAGTGTAAAGCATAGAATTATTGAGTATTATTCTAGGCATCTAGGGGGTGAGTGGCTGATTTTAATTACGGCCGGACGTATTACTTGATATTCCTTTGAGAGTCTGTTGTCAAGTAAGTCGAATCAAGGAAATACCCTCCCTTCTTATTTAAGCTTGAAACTCGATGCGGCTAGGCGGTGTCCTAATTGATGCATCAAAAGAAATTAGGAGACAAAACGTAAGAGGACGAAAGAGGGGAAAGGCATAGGCTTGTTTTATGTGGAAGAGATAAAGGAGTGAAATGAAGGTCCAATAGAAGCGAGAGGCAAGTTTTGTTTAGCGGTGGAGAGATAATACAAGGAAATAAAAGAAAGAAGGGCGAAGGGAAGGGGAACACGAGAAAAAGAAAGAAAGGAAGAAAGAAACAAGAGGCGAGAACCGCGAGAGGCGGAATAGGGGAGGGGAAAGGAGCACCGAGACGGGAAAGAGAGAGAGAAAAAGAGGGAGTAGGCGGCGCGCGGCGAAGGAGGCCGAGGGGAGGACATGTGACCACCGCAAGAGCCGAAGGCGGCGGCCGGCGATGCAAGTCGGCACGCGCAAAGGAAAAGCGAGCGAGAGCTGGGCGGGGTGAGCGTAAAGGCGGGACCCAAAGTAGGGACAGGCGCGAGAGGACCAGAGGCGGAAGCCAGGAAAGTAGGCTGCTTGCCGGGTGGAGGACCGGCGGCGAATGCGCGAGGCCGGACCAAGAGCTAACGGAGGCCAAAACGACCAACCATACACGGGGAAGCGAAAAACCGAGCGGCGAGCAAGGACTGCGGAAACGGAGGCCGAAACCGAAGGCGGGAGTAAAGGAGTCCGAAATCCATCCCTAAAACCCGAAAATTTTAGGTGGGTAGTCTTATACTCTAAACTATTAGTAATTTCGAATCCAAATGAGCTTATTGTGATTGTTGAATGTAATTGTGAGTATTGATCATGTATGCTATTGAATGAGAGTAGTAATTGCTTGAAAGTTGAATTAGGAGTTGTGAAGGGAATTGGTAGTTGTCTAGGCTCGAATTGGAAAGCAGGGAATTCGAGACGGAGTTAGGTTGCTTGGAGTACGAGTAGTATTGGGAATACGGCCGGTTGGGGACGGGGATAAGCATGTGTGGTTCGGGCATAAGTTGTGAATTAATATTTCAGATTGACTCTTAGAGATTGATTGAATTTACGACATTAAGGGATGATTGCTAATACTGGGAAATAGCCACTTAAGCGTAAAAGAGAAGCGTGAGTTCATAGTAAATCTTTGCACGATTGAGGTATGGGGCTGAGAAGTGGGTGAGTATTGGGACAATTGAGTTCAAAGGATAATTAACTCCTTGAGGTTGAACTAAATGGGAAGATAAGCGGAGCTAGCGAAAGTGGAGCGATGAAAAAGGTATTAAGAAGTGTATGATTGAGTTGGTCAAGAAAGAACGATTAATGGGATAAAAACCTAAGACGAGAGCAAATTACGCTTGGTAATGAAGGGAATTACAGGAATTTTAGTAGCGAAGTAAGAATGAGAACTATCGACTAAGTATGAGTAAGAAGAGGTTGATTAGTAATATCGAGGCATAAGCTGGAACACATTGAAGCAAAGATGGTAAAGTGTGAGCGAGATGAGTTATTAAGTGGAGGCATAAAATGAGGAATTGAGGTAAAGACAATGAATTATGAAAAGTGAAAATGTCGAATTAGATAATATCTGCTTGTGGTTAATGTGGCTCGAGAAAATGGAATTAATCGTACTAAGTTGTCGAATTGAGAAAGGCATCGATGGAAAAGAGTCGAGAATGATTGTTTGCATTGAATGGTGGCTATCCATGCTATGTGATTGCTTTACATGATGCTCAAAAGTAGTTTTGATAGGAGTTTTGTATTTTACGTGAAATGATCCTTGAATGCAACTTCTTGTGAGTTACCTTTCAAACGTGAATGTGTTTTAAAGAAGCAAAACTTATTTGAGAAAGTGAATTTATAAGGGTGACACGTGGTTTCATGCCTTCCTTGATATTAAATCGATTTGAGAAAGTTGTGAAGTGAATGTGATGAATGAATATGTGCAAAGAGTTTTGAATCGACAGGCTACGGATCGTTTAGCATACCGAAGGGTTTGAGCCGGGGACGCCCGGCTAGAAACTTCGAGGGAAGGGTTCTAACGGGGGTCTTGCGGAGGCGGGATGCCCGCTGCGAGACTTCCTGAATATAGGTCCAGGAGCCTTTTTGTCGGGGTCACGCCACGAGATAAAAGAAGTGCTAGTTCGAGTCCTCCGAAGGCCCGAAAAGTTGATTGAACCCCAAAAGAATTGTTTATGAATGTAAAATTGTGCTTTTAAGTGATTGAAGAGTCATGATCTTTTTCATTGCAAGAGATTTCGGTGAAAAGTATATCGATTTGTATGACACTATTATGCTTTCGCAGATTTCATTATTATGAGTATTATCAGTAAAGAATTTCCATTTTAAGGGTATAAGACTCCGGTGAGCCCGTGATTTATTGCTCACCCCCATAAATTCCCCCTTTCCACCCCGAGTGTGCGGGTACATTATCGGAAGGTAGGATCTACGCATAGCACAATCCGGACCCATGCTTGGCTAGCTGGGTGTTAGAGCGACTCAAGGAACTAACATGCATTGTTATGATTCTAAATGTTGTATTTATAATTTAGTTCATATAGTTGCACCCGATGTACCGTAAACCATTTAGATTGTTTTAAGTTTTATAACATCATTGGTTGGACTCCGGCGTGTGGCCGTTGAGTTGTATACTCGGAGCGTGTGGCTCGTTGAGCTATAATATGCTTTTCATGCAAGGTTTTAAGGCTTTAAGCCTATGGGATAGTCCATATTACAAACAGAACTCTGCTGAAATTTTAGGAAATTTCGGATCCTTTTGGAAAACCATCCTTAATGTTTCGAGTTGAGTTTAGATAGCGAAACCAACACCGGAAAGAGCCTTGGGAGTTCCTTTAAGGAACTGCGGCGATGTAATACTCCTAGGGGGTGTTTTAGGGTGTTACATTTAGATTAAGAACCACTACTACAAAAGCTGCTTAATAGCGACGGAAATTGGCGACGGAATCGGCGACGGAAGCGACCAAAAATGACACTGTGTCAAACATCGACGGACTTAGCGACGGAATAAGGCATCCGTCG
This sequence comes from Talinum fruticosum, assembly GCA_021018815.1. Classification (NCBI taxonomy): domain Eukaryota; kingdom Viridiplantae; phylum Streptophyta; class Magnoliopsida; order Caryophyllales; family Talinaceae; genus Talinum; species Talinum fruticosum. The sequence goes on along the minus strand of JAITYX010000075.1, from coordinate 2,626,175 downwards.
CTAATTTAGAATCGGCAACGGAAAATTCCGTCGCTAAAGCACTTAGCGACGGAATATGTCAGTCGCTAATCCGTCGCTAGGGAGAGGCCGATATTTCGAGATGAAAGAAAACCCCAAAAAAAATATTCAAATTAATTTAGTAATTAGCGACGGAATTGTCCGTCGCTGATGGAAACTTTTTATTGGCGACGAAGCAGCGACGGACTATTCACGTCACTAATTATTAATAAATCCGAGATCGGCCTTCGGCGGCCCAGACTTCCCGAGCAAAGAGAGAAAGAGAGTCTCGGTTCAGGCGTTAACCCCGCTGCCAGTCGATTCACCACCCCCAACCCCCACTCCCGCCGCCGATTCGCCCCACAGCCTCACCGCCGTCCCCTCCGGCCGGCCGCCGCCCTTCCTCCGCCACTCGAGGAACACGAAGGTCGAAGACTTCAGCGTTCTCCTTGGTTGCTCCCGACCCGTGTCCCGCCGCTACTGCTGCCTGGGTGGAGGACGCTGCCGACGCACCACCGCGACTGCTGCCGCACGCTTTGTCCTTCCGCCGTCGCCGCTGGTGCCGCCCATTCTTTGAAGGTATGGTTTTGTTGATTTTTATTAGATTTATGGTTTTATAAAATTAAAATTGAAATTGATGAATATATGTAATTTATTGGAAATTAATGTTGTTTGTGAATGAATTTGAAAAGAAAAATGTGCAATTGTGTTATTTATGGAGTAAATGTTATTGAAGTTAGATTTAGGGTTTTTAAAAATGTAACTTGAAATTGATGAATATATGTAATTTATTGGAAATTAATGTTGTTTGTGAATGAATTTGATAAGAAAAATGTGCAATTGTGTTATTTATGGAGTAAATGTTATTGAAGTTAGATTTAGGGTTTTTAAAAATGTAACTTGAAATTGATGAATATATGTAATTTGTTGGAAATTAATGTTGTTTGTGAATGAATTTGAAAAGAAAAAATGTGCAATTGTGTTAGATTTGTTGGACATTATTCTTGAAGTTGAGGTAAATGTTTTTGTGATTTATATATGTGTAATTGTTTGTTGTTTATTTGTGTGAGGTTGTTTATGCTAATTAGGTATGATTATAGGTATGATTAGGTATGATTAGTTTAATTATATTTATGTGAGTTTATTTATGCTAATTAGGTATGATTAGTTTAATTATGATATAAATATTTACGAGTAAAATATAGAAATTAAAGAAATTTATGTATAATAAAAAAATATGTGTTAAATGCATAATGCTTACATATAGATTATGTTCATTACGGAAAATATGTAATCATATAACATCTCCATGTATTGGTATTATTAACTAATAAATTGTTAAATGTCAATCGGAATATATATGGACGGGCCTACGCATCGTAGATGGATGTATCGTAGGTTATTACCTGGTAGAGTTGGGTATAGACAAGAGTTTTTACACGGGGTTGAGGAGTTTGATGCACATGCTAGAAGCCGATCGGAATTTGTACATAATCAACAATATAAGTGTCCATGTCGCAAATGCGGAAATCGTAAGTATAAGGATCTAGATGAAGTTAAGTTGCACCTTTATCAATATGGTTTTCTTCCAAACTATTGGTATTGGACTAGTCATGGAGAAATAGATCCTCATTTACATGAGGATCAAACAATGGCTTCTAACATATTCAACGACGAAAGTGGCGCCAATCATATGATATTTAAATCTAACGCTTACATGTTTATATGTTTACTATTGTTTATATGTTGTTTTATATGGAATCACTTGAACCGTTGGATATTTACTAATAGTGTTTTTATGTTGTTTATGTTCAGAAAAATGGAGAGAGGTAGAGGCAAGTCCAAAAGATCGGCTACTCGGGGAAGGGCTATAAACACCACTACCGATGGGGAAGGTAATGATGTGAGCACTTCTACCCCTCTCAAAACCCTCATAACCTTCAATCTCCCGTAGGTGGAGCACTATCTGCACACTCCCTTACAACCAAACTCCAATGGGGGGTCATTTATTCCCAACCCTCCTTTTTTTCAACCTCCAAACATCCCACACATGCAAAGCCCAATGGGTGGGTCTTTCATCCCAAACCCTCCATATTCTCGGCACCCCCATATGTACTCAAACCCATCGGCCGTTACATATGCATATCACCAATATGGTACAAATAATGTACCATGCATCCACGTTGGTGCCAAACAAAGGCCACCACAAAGGCCTACAAATGATGGGTCAGCTGATGTAGGGAACGAGCATCCTAATCTTGAATCAAGCGAGTGCTAGCAGTCAGAAAATATTCGAATTGAGCCGGATGGTGAAGGATAAGTATGATAATAAGTAATAAAATAAATTAAGCATAATAGTTTATTAGTAGAACTAACTATTTTATATGTTTCTTGTTTAGGTTCTTCCCCATTGACAAAGTTGTGGGTATGATTTCCCACATCTTCCAAAGCAAGTACAACGGAGCTTGGCCTACATGGGGTAAAGTTTCTCGATCACAATGTAATCGGTGGTTTTACGAGTTTAAGGTAATGGAAAATCTTTATTTTTTGAATTTCGAGAGAACATAATGACTTATTGTGCATGTTTGAACATTATATTATAATTTCATAACTTATATATTTACTTTTTATTTATATAGAAATTTTTCACTTGGTCTCCAACCGATGAAGCCCAAATAAGAAGAAATTTTGAAAAGAAAGGAAGTGATCGATTAAAGGACTTCATGTTCAAGGCGAGGAAAAATAAGAAGAAGCCGAAATGGTTGGGTGACAACTACTAGCGCGAGTTGCTCGAATATTGGGAAGCTGCTGACTACAAGAAGTTCTATGAGCGAGGCTCATAAAAACCGCCATGCTCGATCAAGGGAACTTGGTTCATCGCTCCATACTTGTGACTTAATCCCTATGACGGAGTATAAGCGGCGATTGGTACATACCCCTTTATTAATGATTACGCATGCAACTATTAACATGTTCATATTAGTAAATTTCTTCTCTACTAACTTTTTTTATTTAGATGAAGGAGCTTAAAGGAGTTCGGCCTCTACCGACCCAACTATTTTCACGTACCCACAAAACAAAAAAGGACGAATGGGTCGACCAAAAATCCAAGGCCATTTATGTGAGTAACCTTATATATGCAATTTTCATATTTTTCAATCTATGGTTTTCGTTAACAACTTGTGATATTTACATGCCTCAAATATTTATATTATATTCGGGACAAGTTTCAAAAAGAGTGGGAAGAGTTGCAAAGCACTCAACATTCTAGTGATGACCCCAACTCTTCGAGGATCATGTCTCCACCCCTTCACAACATGAGTTGTGGGTCAAACCCAATGCGAACAAGAAAGGTCGCATTTATGGACTTGGATGCTGAGGCTAAAAACTTCAAACCAACCATGCCCTTCAAATCACTGAAAGCTTCTACTCCGGATGACTCAGATTTGACAGCAACAGTGCATAATTTAACTTCTGAGTTACATCAATGGATTGAGCATGCTCGGGTGCTTGGGTTGGAAAATAGGCAGCTGAAATAAAAGGTCGACGATTACGCTAAGCCAATAGCACATATGAATGAATTTTTGTAGTCTCGGCAAGCATCTGGATCTCACCAGTCGACCAATACAACCACGAGAGGAACGAGGAAGAGGAAGAGGAAGAGGATGAGGATGAGGATGAGTGAGGACCATGAATGCATTGTCAACTTTTGTGTATATTGGTGATCATCACTTTGCGAATCTGTTTGGATGTGTTCAAGGTTTCTTGTGAACTTTTGTTTGCTTGTTTTATTGAACTTATGAATTTGTTTTAAATATGTGTTGGTTGTTCATGATTTTGAACATGTAAGTTGGATTTGTATATCCAACTTTGATGAGTTATTTGTGGCTTGCATATGTAAATGCCAAATGTAAGTGTCACATATGTGAATGTTGGATTTGTATATCCATTCACAATTTTTTGTACTAGGGTAAAGAATAATTAGAAAATTGTATTTTGGATTTTTGATGGACCGGCGACGGAACAGCGACGGATCGGCGATGGATGATAACAAATCGGCGATGGAAATACCACCATTTCCGTCGGCTGAATGGCATCATAGCGACGGATCGGCGATGGACGTAACATTCCGACGCTGAATTCACTCAGCGACGGAAGCTTTTTCGTCGCTAAGTAAGCGACGGAATTGAAAATATCCGTCGCTAAAATTTAGCGACCCGTCTTTTAGCGACGGAAAAATTCCGTCGCTAGTTCCATCGCTAATTGCGGAATTCCGTCGCTAATGACCGATTTTCCATCGCTATTTCCGTCGCAAATTATCAATTTTCTACTAGTGAACATAGCGTAACGGTTTTCTGAGGTTACCCCAAATGCACACATTTGAGGATTAAGGCGCATGTTGTATTTGTTTAGTTTTTAGTCTTTAGACTTAATAATCATGTCTTCCATGTAGACCTCAATTTCCTTGTGGATCATGTCGTGTAATAGTATCGTGCCTATCCTTTAGTATGTATCTCCTTTATTCTTGAGCCCAAATGGCATTACCACATAACAATATGTCCCCCATTGAGTGATGAAGGTTGTCTTCTCCATGTCTTCTTCGGCCATCTTCACATGATTATACCCAGCATACCCATCCATGAACAAGAGTAAGGCATGTCCCGTCGTATTATCTACAAGAATATCGATATGGGGAAATGGGAAATCTTCTTTGGGACTCGCCTTATTTAAATTCCTAAAGTTGACGCACATCCAAACCCCGTCGTTTTTCTTCGGGACTGGTACTATTTTTGCTACCCACTGAGGGTAGCACACGACTTTGATGAACCCGACCTCTAACTACTTCGGACCTCTTCCTCAATCTTCGGTGCCCATTCGAGTTTCATCCTTCGAGCTCCTACTAAGCCGGCTTGGCGTCTTCATAGAGTGGAATATTACTGTTCTACTATACTTGAATCTATCCACTGGCATGTCTTTGTAGGACCATACAAAGACATCTATGAATTACTGTGAGGAGCGAAGTGAATTGATTACTGCTCTTACGGATCCCGAGTCTTCCTAATTTTAACTTCTTGGGGTTAACCAACCGATCCTAAATTAATTGTTATTGTTTCATCTATTATTGGTGAGCGATTTTCATGATCTTCCATAGCTTTTATTAATTCTTTAGGGATCTTTTGTTCATCATTAGAGGCAAAACAACTAAAAATAGGAGAAGGCAAAGTGCAAGCGAAAGGTTCATCTTATTGAATGAGGAAATGAGTACATCGGACTCGGAAACAAAAGATGCGGAATTAGAAACAACGAGAACTAGAAAATGAACTAGAAGCAACAGGAATGGAAATAAAAGCCTAGTGCTAGACACGGGAAGGGGATGCTCTCCTAAGCTAACAACGAAATCTTGACCCTCTTTAGCATCGATCCAAGTAATATGCTTGGACCCTTCATTGTCAACGTCGGTGATGAATTTGGACGAATCAAACTATGGGTGTGACATGGTCGCATCATCAAATCCGAGTTCGAGATCCCGAGATCAACGGGTGGGATGACCTTAGGACACCAATCCGGCCTTCACAATGGTTTATTTACTTAATGTTTTATTGCTTTCCGTATTGTGGAGAAAAAAGTTGCATCGTATTTAATTCCTCCCCGCTTTGATGTAATCTCTTTAGTTTCTCGCTTTTCGTTTCTTTTCGTTTTTCTTTTCTTTTCGTTACCACTTTCCTTATTGCTTTTCGTATTTGCCTTGCTCTCATTATCATGTTTTAGGTGCTTATAATTCCGCATCGCATGCTATGTACTTGTGTTTAATATGTTATGTAAATTCACTACTCAAACTAGTAGAGGTCGTCATTTGACAGTGGAATGGAACGGCTTATCCCTATATTTTGTACCCTCGCCCTTAAATCCGATTCTCGGTTCTAGACCGATGGAGTCATTTTTAACCTCTTCCAAGTTTAGTTTTCCCATACTAAGATTGGAAGAGCGTATCTTTATTTTTGTTTTGTTAGTTTTTCATTCCTAAAAACTAGCTGGTAACTCCTTATTTTTTATTTATTTCTATCAAATTGCTTCTCGGCTTTTCCGACTTAACAACTAAAAAAATGAATTTCTAAATCTGTCGGCCATACCGGAGGCCAAGGGTGATCGCTTCAACCATGGCCCTGGCCAATGCCGCTGACCACCGGGCACTCGGCCCTCACCGGTGTCGAGTGGCTAGTGGGTGAGAGTTGGGTCCAAACCGGTGTTTTCACACCGGTTTGGCCCTAAAGTGTAACACCCCAAAATACCTCCTAGTTGCATTACATCATCGAGTTCCTCGAAAGGAACTCCAAAGGCTCTTTCAGGTGTTGGTTTGGCTTTCTAATTGCAACTTAGAGGTAATAAAGGTGGTTTTCCAAAAGAATTTGAGATTTCCTAAAAATTTCGGCGAGTTACTGTTTGTAATGTGGGCTATCCCCTAGGCTTGAAGCCTTAAAACCCTGCATAAAAATCATAACATAACTCAACAAGCCACACGCTCGGAGTATACAACTCAACGGCCACACGCCGGAGTCCAACCAATCATGCAATAAAACTTAAAACAATCTAAGTGGTTTACTATACATCCGGTATAAACTACATGAGCTAAATTACATGTACAATACTTAGAAATATAAGAAATGCACGTCGACCACTTGAGTCACTTTTAGCAATCAGCGAGTTAGCAAGAGTCCGAAATGTGCTAAGTATGGATCACACCTTACGAAAGTGTACTGCAGACATTGGGAAGGAGAAAAGGGGGAAATTTGTGGGGGTAAGCAATAAACCATGGGCTCACCTGGAGTCTTATACCCTTAAAATGGAAATTCTTTACATATATAACTCATAATAATGAAATCGGCGAAAGCATAGTAACATAATACAAATCCATATACTTTTCAATGAAATCCTTTGAAATCAATTGTCATATATGAATCACAACACTTAATCATTTGAAATGCGGTTCACACTTATCACAATTCTTTTTCAATTTGAATCAACCTTCGAACCTTCTAGGGATTCGAACTAGCACTTGTTAATTTCTAGGGCGTGACCACTGAACAAAAGGCTCCCGGGACCTATCTTCGGAAGTCTCGAGATCGGGCATCCTGCCACCGCGAGAACCCCTATTAGAACCCTTCCCTCGAAGTTTCTAGCTGGGCGTCCCCGGTTCGAACCCTTCGGTATGCTAAACGATCCGTAGCCGGTCGATTCAAAACAATTTGCACATAATCGTTCATCACATTCACTTCAATAACTTTCTCAAATCGATTTAACATCAAGGTAGGCATGACACCACGTGTCACCCTTATAAATTCAATTTCTCAAATCTGATTCACTTTCCTAAATAAGTTTTTCTTCTTTAAAACATATTCACGTTTGAAAGGCAATTCTCAAGAAATTGCATTCAAGAATCATTCGCGTAAAACACATAACTCCTTTCAAAACTACTTTTGAACATTGCTTAACACAATCACTTGCACGAGATAGCCACAATTCAACACCGATAGTCATTCTTAGCTCCTCTCCGACTATACCTTTCTAAATTCACCAATTTAGTAAAATTAATTCCCTTTTTCTAAGCCACAATAACCACAAGTCGGTACCACCTAATTCAACGTCTCAACTTCTCACGGTTCTCTGTCTTTACTTCAATTCCTCATTCTAGGTCTCAACTTTATAAATCAACTTCCTTTGCTCATACTCAGCCTTCTAATCTCACTTTATCACTTAGGTTCCTTTTCCTAGGCTCATCTTCCGACTTAATTTTATCTCAAAGACTTATATATATTCCAAACTCAACTTAACCTTACAATTCCCAGACTTGTCATTTTCTTGCCTCAAACTCCCATTGTATGTCTCTATCTTATTACTCAACTCTTGTTCGTCCATCCTTAGTTATATAATCCTTAATCACTTTTCGTCACTCTATTTCCGTTAGCTTTGCTTACCTTCACGTTTAGTTCAACCTCGAGGATTTAAATATACTTCGAACTTAATTAACATGACAATCACCCATTTCTCACTCCCATGTCTCAATTGTGCATCCATCAATATGAATTCATACTCCTCTTTATACTTCACTCATTATTTCTCGATATTGGCAATGTTTTCTTAATGTTGTTATTTCAATAAATCTCTAAGGCTCAATCCGGAATATTAATTTCATAATTTATGTCCAAACCACAACGTGCTCGTCCCCAACTAACTGAATCCTTGATACTACTTACTATACCCAAGCAATCTAACTCCGTCTCGAATTCCCGATTTCCAATTCAGCCCTAAACATCTACCAAATCCCTTCAAGACTCCTAATTCAACTTTTAGCAACTACTAAACTGGTTTAATCGCACACATATTCAATATTCACAACAAAACTCAATAATCACAATAAATCCATTTGGGTTTTGAAATTACTAATAGTATAGAGTATGAGACTACCTACCTCGAATTAAGGATCGACGGTTCACTGAGTTTCAGATTGGCCTAGAGTCGGTTTCCTCTTTTCCTTCCTCTTCCTCCACTGCCAATCCTGGTCTCACTTGCCTTTCTCCGTGCCTAACGTTGTCGTTGGCCGGGGTTTCCGTGCTCACCAGTCTGTCGTTCCCCTTCTTCTTCGTGGTTTTTGTCTCTCGGCGGTTCCCGCTCGGTCTCTCGGTCTCTCGCTCTGTCTCGGTCCTTCGCTCCTTTCTCTACGCTCGCTAGGCTGCGGGGTTCTCGCCGTTCGAGCGGCCATCGGCCTCCGGGCTCTCACTCTCTCTCTCCCTTTCTTCGCCGCATGCTCGAGCCTCTCCCTCTCTCGCTTCTGCTGTGTTTCGCCCTCGCCCGACCTCCCTTCTCTTGTTTTCCCCTATTCACGGTTCTGCTCCTTCTTTCTTTCGCTCCCTCTTTCCTTTTTCCTTTGTCCGTTGCTCTGTCCTCGGGCACGGCGAGCCCGTCGGTTGCCGGTTTCCGGTGTTCCTCTCGGTCCCGTTCGCTCTCCCTTTTCTCTCTCTGCGTTGTTCTCCCTCGCCTTTCTTTGCCTTTCCTTTGCTCGGGCCTCAGAGCCTTCTTCCTCTTTGCTTCCCTCCTCTCTCCACCGCCTAATTGGTTTGGTATCTCATTATCATTGGACCCCAAATTTGGTTTCTATCTCATTTCTCCACTTAAGCCATCTCCACTTAAACCAAAACCCACCTCCTCATTTCCTTTTTCCCCTTCGTGTTAAGTAAAATAGGGTTGGTTCAATTAATAGTTACCGGGCCCACTCTACCAAGTCCAACTCGAGTTGTTATTTAGCTAGTCCAGGTGGAGAATTTAAAGGAAAGAATTAAAGCGATTTACTAATAATAGTTACGTGAGCTAATAATAATTCGCCCAAATGAAATAACGAATATCTAACCACGTAGATATCCTAGTTACTCGACCCATTTTAAGTAACTAGGGCTAAATAATTATTTAAACTCATATAACTACCTAACCCAAAATCACGGGTTTTACATAAAGCCTCACGGTAGATTCGGTAAGCCCTAGTTTTATTTATTTTCCGGTTAAGAAATAATATCCCTGGACTTCGAAAATAATTTCTAGAATAAAATAATTAATAAAGCTGTCATTGAATTCCATTTAATTCATTTTAACTTGATTTCTAAAATTCGAAAATCTAAATAAGAGGTTCATCCCCACTTTCAAAATAACGTTCAAAACATCGCCAATTCATGAGGAAGCTCGGGCCTACGGGGACCGTGGTTCATACAATGGCGACTCTACTAGGGACAAATCACTTATTAAGAGGGTGAAACTTGAAAATTTGAGTATTGAGTTTTAATAATGTATTTGTATTAGGCATCCTGCATTTTAAGCAACCTTGGACATACTTTATTTTCATATTGTTAGACCTAGATTTTACCTTCTAAGAATTGTTTTGGAGGAGGTTCGAACTCTGTCCCAGGCGGGCCCGGCTAGGCTTGATTGCCAACGGAGGCAGCACCTCTTCCCTCATAGCACGCGCTCTTAGCTTACCGAGAGGTAACGAGGATTCATGCTTTTTCTGCCATGCACCCCACGGAGGACAAAATTCTCGAAATATTAGACACCATGTACCCTACCTAGTCTTAACCCTCTTTTGACCATAAACCCTTGATTGTTAGGTTATACCTTGTCTCTTCATTTGTATGCTTGGATGAGTGTGGTTGCTTTTTATCATCTACTTGTGAGCCTTAAGGATAGATGAGGAGTGCTTGATTAGCCCTTGTACGGGTGCAAATAAAATATCATAATAAATAATTTCTAGAGTCGGTCCATTATGTGCATTTAGCCAAAACTTCAAATTACCTTGACCTTTTAGGTCGGTCCATTAATTGCACTTCGAGTCATCCTAAAATCTTTCTTTAGGTGGTCTAGGCAGCCACTGCCAATCGGTCTAAAAGGGTCCTACCGAGGTTCCCTTTATCTCTTCGATCAGTCGGTCTTTAGATTTTGACCTTTTTATTTACCGCATTTCCATAAGTCCATTTTGCATTTTCCATTTTTTCATCTAGCCAAAATAATTTTCATCCCAAATTAGGTGAGTCCTATTTTCCATTTTTCGTTTAACCAGAATAAATTTCATCCCAAATTAGGTGAGTCTATAGCCAAAATAAAATTCATCTCAAATTAGGTAAGTCCATTTTTCATTTTTCATTTAGCCAAAATAAAATTCATTACAAATTAAGTGAGTCCATCTTGCATTTTTCTTCTTTTTCATTTAACCAGAAATAAATTCATCTTCAATTAGGAGCAATCATTTATGCACTATGCATTAGCCGAATTATAAAATCATCTCAACTTAAGCATCATTGCATACCATTTCATTTGTTTTGAATTCTTTATGTGCATCCAAATAAAAGAGCATTCTTAGTCCCTTCAAGTCTCGTGCTTAAGCCCCTTCCTCCCAAGAGTGGTATTCTTTTCAAATGATCCTAAGCATCATCCTTTGGGCTATAAAATAGGGACGTCTACTGTAATTGAATATCGTCGGAATCTAAGCTCTAAAAGGTTAGAACGCTTCAACAAAGACTCGACACATCTTCTCCCCGCTCTACACCGTGTTCCGCACCGCGATCTACATTAGTGCGACGTACTTCGATGCACACCACACCAGTTCAAACTATCTTTCATCGTAGGACAATACCTAAAAAGAATTCCCCTCCAATGGACCAAACACCGGAACAATCCCTATCCTAGCCTTGCTTAACGAAAACTCGGCCAAAATCGAAGCCGGGATTGAGGCTTAGGACAAGAAAAGAGAGTCCATATCAAGCAATCTTAAGGCTATCCTAAAACACTACAAGATACTTACCACATCATCTTCCCATGGACTTTCGACACGGACGTAATGAGGTGGTATAATGCGATTGACCCACGCAAGGTCACCAATTGCACCGATACTGTGTAAGGATTTCTTACACCAATACTCCTATAACACCGATATACCTGTCACACATAGAGACTTGGAGTTGATCAAGCAAGGAGAGAAAGAGAACTTTACGGACTTCTCACCGGATGGAGGGCAAAGGCTGCCCACATGGTAGACCTACCTTTCGAGAAGGATCAAGTATGGATAATCATCAAGAACCTTCAACTTGCCTACAATCGGCATCTCAAATTCCTACCTTTCATGAGTTTCTCAACCCTTAGTGATGTCGGCATGTTGATAGAAGAAGAACGGTCTACCATGACCACGAAAGTCGTCACTTGGGTATAGAGGTAAATATTAGTCTAAAGATAAGAAAACCTCAAACTAAGGTAATACTAACAGGGGTGTAGATGTTAATGCCCTCAACAGGTATGATGACTACACTCCAATTAATACCACGTATGCTCGAGCCCTTGATTGCTCGTTGGCTAAAAGGAAAATAGAATTACAACCCATAAGAGCGGAATCAAAAACTACGAAACAATATAAAAATTGGGACGTAGGAAAATTCTACAAATACCATTGTGCACGAGGACACGACACTAAACAATGTTGGACATTTAAGAACAAACTAGAGAGTATGTTCCGTAATGCTCAACACCTTCTTCCTAAGGCTGCCTGAAACCAAGTAACAACAAAAATCCTTTCGAGTGGAACCTTTGCTATATTTTCTTAACCCATTCCAGGTCGGTAGGACCCATCTATCTTCATTCAAGACATCGATGAGTCCAAACCACTTCCTAACTTTCCTCCTTTAGATTCGAAGTCCATGGATTATGGGTAAGTGATGAAGAAGACGTGTACGAAACCAAAGACAACAGTGACAACGATGACTTCTAGGGTATACCACCCTTAGAAGAAGAAGACTTTTGGGGAGACCCAAAGGGTCCAGAAATTCAATTCCTTACTAGATCCGGACGGCGGAATGCACCGGTGGGTCCACAATAGACTCATGAAGCCCCAAAAGAACCCGGAGCTAAAGACCCAATTATGAAACAACCTCAAAAATTAAAAGCCGACATCTCTATTTGGCAACTCATATCTACTTCCACCAAAAGCATAGGCATGCCTTAATTGACCCACTTAGTAAAATTGTGGTCTCTCCCGAAACCGCGTCGGAGGAAGTAGTAGGATTGGTCAATAGTGGGGACGGAACTATTACTTTTGATCGGAAAGATCTCCGACGATTACATATAAAAATGCCCTTTATTTAACTATAACTTGCATTAACAAGTTTATTCCCTTAACCTTGGTAGATAACGGATTGGCTGTGAACGTTTGTCCTTAGAGGATCTGCCAAAAGAATAGGTATTAGAGAGTAAGAACTCTCTAAACAAACTGTTCATCTCTAAGCCTATGACAATTCTAAGAGAAAAGTCTTGGGGATAATAAATCTACCAATAATATTGGGACTAGTGGTGAAGAACATTGAGTTTCAAGTCTTGGACATCCTAGCCACACTTAACTCGCTTCTAGGACTCCCTTGGTTACATGACCATCAAGCGGTTTCCTCTACACTGCACCGGAAAGTTAAGATGATCCTCAAAGGTCAGGTCATAACCATCAAGGAGACAATCTCTATGCTAATATCACCTCCAAAGAGTCGGTCATCGAGATTGGACACAATGCCAATGACGAAGAGCTTTACGAGTTTAGACTGTCACCTTCCTAGACAAGGATGCAGCACCTCTTAACTTCAATCCTTATAGCAACCCTAGCGTCTATTCGATGCTTAGGAAGAAGGGGTATTGTCTTGACCTAGGCTGCAGGCTGGATGGCACACCATCCTATCGTTGCACCTCTTGAACCCACCAAAAACTATAAATTCGGGCTAGACTATCAACCTACTGCCGAGGAAATAGCCTAAGCCAAGTGGGAAGTTCGAGACCGGGAAAACTACGGAACACACAGTCCATTCCATCAAGCCTTTTCTCATACACGGAAATGGGCGGTTTATAAGAGAAGTGGACGACTTCCCTTATTATGGCTTTCCCGAACCTCACTCGCCTCAAAAAGAAGGACATCTTGGTTCCTGGCTTAGAGGTCTTCGGTGATTGCTGTATACTAGAGAAGGAGGCACCTGAAGACTTGGATTCTACATGTATATCATTCTGAGTACTATCAAGGAATCAGGTACCAACTTCATCCCTTCTAAGTTTTGATTACAAGTCATTCCGAGTGTCATAGAAACTTTTCAGAGTGTTACAAAATGTTTTCATTTGATTCCGATCGACTCGTAAAGCACACTCGTGTTCATCAATTCACTCGGACATCACTCGGATTTATCGCATGATCAAACATTCACTCTAACTCTTTCAAACTAAGTTCGACTTCATATTCTAAGTTAAAGTGAATTACGGCGTTAATTCATCTTTCTAAGTCGACATGTTTTGTTTGAAGTATATTTGTCTACATCAAGTACTCTTACTCGATATTCTCTATCTAACTTGATCTGTCTCTAAACCGACTCGGATGGAATTTGAGTATAATGAATATTAGACTCGGAAAATTCCACTCTTTTAGGACTCGAGATAATTATGCTCTTAATTATCTTAATTAAATTATTATCTCGTGCTTAATCTTGGACCAAAGTATTTTATACTTTGAGAACCAAAATTGGTTGACTTTTGTAGGTTATCTAAACGAGGTTATCCTACTTTTGAATTACAAAAGTAACCAACTTCAAGATGTCAAATCGCCAGCAGACAAGGCTTTTTCTACTTCGACAAAGATCTAGACACACGTGTCAAGGTTGTCTGTTTCCGAAACTGGAAATCTTCAACACTAAGCTCAACGGTGGTTTCCACCTTACTTTTCGGACACCACCGGTGGATTGGGACATCCTAAGGAGTCAAGAGCCGTTGCACAACATTAACATCTCAGCGGGTCTTTTCCGAGCAACTCAAAAGAACCTTTACAATGGTTACTGAGGACTTCTAATCAAAAGATAGTCACAATGGCTAATCCGCTTGGTCATTTATAAATAGAAGCCACTTCACAAGACCTGAAGATTGCTGAACCCATTGTTGAAATTATATTTCTCTGTATAATACTCATTCAATCTTCTACTTGCAACTCCAAGTCTATACTTAACATCTTTCCGAGTTGTAAACTTTTGTAATTAGTTACAAACTCTCTTTCTTACTCTCTAAGTAAGATCCCTTGAATGAGCTGTAAGGGGTAGCTCAGCTCGGTTGTCCCTAACTGTAAAGGTTACCTCGGTTAGAAAGTACTAGATCGGATAAGGGAACTTCGAGTCTAGGAAAACTTTGTAAGGAATTGTCCGAAGGAGAAATTCGGTTGAGTCGATCTCATCGTATTTTGTGGATTCAAAATAGTGGATTTGACTTGGTGCTTGGACTAGCACTGGCTGTGGTTTTCTCGCCCGGGAGGGTTTCCACGTAATTTTGAGTTGATATTTTTCTAAGTCCGATCTAGACTTAGAATGCATTTTTGTCTCTATTCTCGTGCAAAAGAGTTTAATTCTCTTAAAAATCTTCCAACACCCTATTCATCCCCCACCCCTCTACGGTGACTTAGACTCTCCAGGAGCAAACCTTCAGACACCCTACCTTCGGTATCTTTGTTTGGACACGAGAAGAACCTAGAGGGGAATTCACTTGTACTCGTCGATGGCGAATTCAAGGGGCTTTTTCGAATTTTTGTGGAGATGGGGTAGGTAGAAAGATGCATGATGGAGTTTTTCGATTCGGATGTATTAGGAATGGGGAGTAGAATAGGAATACGCTGAAAAGAAACCAAGAGATTAGAATACAAAAAGAAGTATTCAGTAGCTCTTAGTTAGGTTTCAGCGAAGTGTGGCATAAGGAATAAGTCGTTCAAGCTTAGTATTTAACAACATGACGCTAAGGAATAAGCCGTATCGACTTAGTATTTGGCAGCATGACGCTAGGAAAAATTCATATGCAAGCCGAGAGCCTAACCTCTCTATTTACAGGCAAAGCCTAGGTCACAAAATAACCTAGGGTCTGGATTTAGCCAGCCGTCCAAAGCAAGGCGTGAACTAGCCGCAAAATCACAAAAAATCGAGCTAAAAATGAAAGGTTAGAACCGAGATAAAACCGGATTCGGGGTTGGCGGCGCTGGCCATACGGTGTCGTTTGGGTCGTCTAGATTCTTCCGTGTTGCAGTGAGATTCTTAGGCAAAACACAGCATTTTAGGCAAACTAGAACCTGGTACGCGGCGCCGGACACGACGTCATTCCGATGAGGTGAGCTCCGTGTCTCGGGCGGATCTGTCTTGGAGCAAAACGCAGCGTTTTAATGCTCTTGATCATGAAATGCAACACCGAACATGACATCATTCTGATGTCTTCAACTCGTGCCTAGGTGGGACACCGATGGTGAAAAGCGGTGTTTTGAACCTAGAGTCTCCTCGTACATGGAGCCGGACTTCGATTGACTATGCAGGTTTGACCCGAGCTTGGACCATCCGAACGAAAAGGATTTTTGGACCGACTCAAAGCAAAAGGCTATTTATTTGGTATTGGGGGTTTTTTATGGTTTACTAGCTTACATCGCACCAATCAAATACCGTCCGTGATCTAAATCCCCAAACGAGGACTTGGGATTTCATCATTCAGCCAACAAAATAAATAAGAAAAAAGGGATGACACGTTCTAGGTGTCTACACATGTCGTGCAACAAAGTTGTGGCTATCCTCTCGGTATGTGGCTCCCACATTCTTCAATCCATAGGGCATGACTACATAACAATATCTCCCCTATTAAGTGATGAAGGTCGTTTTTTCCATGTCTTTCCCGGCCATCTTTACTTAATTATACCCGGTGTAGTCATCCATCAAGGAGAGTAATGTGTGGCCGGTTGTATTGTTAACTAAGATATCTATGCGTGGTATAGGAAAGTCATCTTAGGGGCTCGTCTTATTCGGATCCTCGAAGTCAACACACATCTAGACCCTTCCATCTTTCTTTGGGATCAACACAACATTTGATACTCATTGAGGGTTGTAGACACCTAAAAAATGACGTCCCTTACCTCTTTATTTACGTATTTTTATTTTATTCGCCCGATGATGAAATCCCAAGTCTTTTTGAGTATTTAGATCTTGGATTTTGATCGATTGGTGCAACATAAGCCGATAAACCACAAAGAACCCCTAGCACTAAATAAATAGCCTTTTGATTTGGGTCGGTCAACAAATCCTCTTTTCTTTCGGACGATCCAAGAACCGGGCCGAGCCTTTAGAGGTAATGAAGTCCAATGTTATGCGACAAGAAATTCCAAGTTCAAAATACTGCATTTTACTTTTGTCCAAATCATACAAGGAGTCGAAGACCTGAAGACGACGTTAAAGCATTACATTTCATGATCACGAGTATCACGAGTGTTGCATTTAAACTTCACAAGACAGTCCACACGAGACTAGAAGCTTCTCCCCTCAAAACGATGTCGTGGTCCGCACCTACCTTCTAGAATCATTAAGTGGAACACTGCGTTTTAGCTTTGAGATTCCCTTGGAGACATACTAGGGCACGAAACCCTAGGGGCGCCCGGGTGGCCGGTGCACGCCAACCGGATTCTATCCGATTTTATCACCTTCTTATCCGGTTCAATCTCTTAGGATTTGCCCCGGTTTATTTTTTTAGTTGCTTGGACTAGCTGGATGAAGGCAAACTCTAGGTCATTTGTGACTACGTCTTCTCCTATAAATAGAGAGCCTTGGCTCTCATTGCAATATGGCTTCCTGCTTTAGCATCACGCTGCAATGAGCTAACCGTAATATTCTCCTCTAAAATGTTTGCCAAAATAACTATAAAACATCCATCTTCTTTTCCTACTACTTGTTGAATCTGTGTAAAGAGTTAAATAATATTTGGTTATTCTAATCTCTCGGGCACTCATTTAACTAATTATTACTTTTCTATATACATAAGTCACAAAACAAGCCCTTTTCCGTTATATTTTTCGCTGTTGCATTAAGAGATCCAGTGTGGAGATTCGGATCAGCAAGGTGGGATAACTTGAGGGAAATTATTCAGCCTTCAAACGGTTTATTTATTTTCATATTTTTCACGCTTTCCATATTGTGGTTTAAGAGATGTAATCGCTCCTTTAATTCTTCCCCGATCGATGTAATTCTTTTAGTTTTTGCTTTTCTTTTCTTTATCGCTTTCTTTGCCGCTTTCTTTATCATTTTATTTATTATGTTTGGTTGCTTTTATTTATCGTCGTAATATGCCGCTTGCTTGTTTGTTTTACATCATTTCAATTCACTACTTGAACTAGTAATGGTCTTCTTCGGACGGGTGGAACGGAAGAGTTTTCCCTATGTTTCGTACCCTCGCCCCGAATCCGATTCTCGGTTCAAAGACCGATGGAGTCTATTTTTAGCCTCTTTTAATCTTAGTTTTCCCATACTAAGATTGGAAGAGCAAGCTTTTGTTTTTGTTAGTTTTTCTTTCCTAAAAACTTACCTAGCGACTCCCTTGTTTTTTGCTTTATTCTTATTGAATTTGTATCCCGGTTGTTTTTTAATTTGCATGATAAAAAAAATTAAGGTCCTAAAGCTGCTAACTAGGCGGACCGAGGCTGATTCCATTAGCAGCCATGGCCTCGGCCGGCGCCGGTGTAACACTCGAAATATCTAAATGTTAACATGTTAATGAGTTTCACTATTTATCTACGACACACTAAATCATCAACCGATTATTGGTAGTGCTCATAAAGGAATTAATCATATGGATCCATCTCCCAAAAATCGGGATTTCTATGATTAAATTGCTTAACCTGAGCCTTAGCTATAAATATATATGTCGTGATCAAAAATCGAAAAGTGCATGAGCACAAGAAAATGAGAATATTGACGAGATTGTAACTTGGGTTATATACTGGTTTGAAACTTGGTTTTTGTGGTTGTAAATATACTACGGCGTGTGGTCGTTGAGTTGTGTACTCCGAGCATGTGGCTCGTTGAGTTTTATTGTGGATTTTATGCGGGTTTTTAAGGCTTTTAACCTAATGATTAGGCCATGTTTTAAACGAAACTCCGCCAAAATTTTTAGAAAATTAGAAAACCAAACCGACATCTTAAGTAGGAAATATATTTGGTTTACGAGATAAGAGGACATCTGGGCATATTAGATGAAACGAGTGGTACAATTAAGGTTAGTCCGCATTAAGCATAGACTAGAGGTGATAGAAGCAAAAGATCCAGACTTGAGTTTTATTACAAGGATGGGGAATTAAACTCATCAATTGTTTTATACAAATTCAAACTATATCATCAATAGCTTATTTTAGGGAAATGTTTGAATCTCGAGATCGAAGTGAACAATATGGATAGGTACGCGAAAACTAAAAGTTTAGTGATCGTAAATGCACATAAATGTTGTTAAAAGACTAGTAATCTACGGAAGTAGATTCATTTTGGAAACGAAATCGAATTAAAATTGTGTTGTAGAAACAATCGGCAATTGAAGTGTTCGGCACGCTGAGGTACGTTATTGCCTTTACATTTATACTAAAAGTAAAAGTTTTGCAGATTAATAGTTGGTGCTTCCAATTCATTGCATTTATAAATAAGTTTTCACAATTTATCATGATTTGGCCATGCAAAGGACCCATTAATCGCTATGACGATCCATGAATGAATGTGATCGTAATCGTAATCGTAATTATAAATGGTTGATCCGGGAACGCACGGACAACGTTGCTCGCTAGCGAGCATTGAACCGTTAATTGTTCAATTGTGAACGAATCGTTAATTGTTCAATTGTGCACGTAATCATTAATCGTTTAATTGTTCACAGAATCGTTAATTGTTCACGAGAATCGTTAATTGTTCACGGAATCGTTAATCGTTCAATTGTTCACGAGAATCGTTAATGGTCCAATTGTGAACAAAATCGTTAATTGTTCAATTGTGCACGTGAATCGTTAATCGTTCAATTGTTCACAGCCGATCGCCTTATGGTTCAATAAACCTAGGAGTCGGATCCCATGATTGATTGCTTCACGATACGGGTCCTAAGTTTGGCTAAATCAAGCAAAGCAAATCGGCAAATGACAAGTTTGCAAACTATTCATAATTACTGGTTAATGGTTCAATTCAAGAAAAATGATTTAAGATATGCATGATTTAAGAGCACTTAAAGTATAATTTTATTTTATAACGGTAACGTCATCGAGCTTCTAGCTCATGCGTCTATTGTTTTATGTTTTAAAATTTTTAGGAGCTCGAGCGCATGGCGGACTATTCACAATTACACCTAAAGTTTAAAGAGGAAGAAAAAGATAAAGCTGGTCGGGAGAAGTGATGTTCGGTTGTTCCTCTTGACCCCATACATGTTAGTCCCTTCCTTGGTCTCTTGGCTCATGATTCCTCTCCAGCTGATCCTCGGGATTTTGAAGATTTTATTTTCACGTGAAGAAAATTTGGATTGGATTGCTACATAAATTGTTTGAATAATGAATTTGCTCAAATGAATTTGCCTTATTTTCATTATGAAAACGGAGGTAACGTCTCCCAATTTACAAGTCTTCCGCTGTTAATTACTTATTTATGTGTTTATGTATTGCGGGCGTTACGAAGTGGTATCGAGCTTCGAGGTTGAGAGAATCATGAGCCAAGCGTATGGATACTTAGTCCAGCTGATTCGAGTCATTTTATGTGTAATGTGGAGTCCTATGTGTGAGTCCCGTTATTCGTCTTGGTCAATATTATAAGTTTTGTTGGGGATGGCGCCTAAACCCAACAAGTCGCATGTGTCTATGATTGTCCTTACATATAGATGGTCACTATAAGAGTTGACATTACAGGACATTGATGTTAAGTGATTCTATATTTGAGTCAAGATGATCCGAGTCCAATATCACTTGCTTGATCGAGCATAATGATAAAACTATAAATCTATCGAAATAACAAAAAAAAAAAAAATCTTGTTCTGAAATGAATAATTGCCCAAATTTTGATACCTTCGATAACATAAAAAAAAATGTTCTTGTAAATAATAAATCAAAATTGTTCAATCTCTATTGATAAAAGGAAGATTTTCAATTCATTCCCACATAAATGAGTTTAAAACCACATGTAAATTAATGTTGAAATTTAAGTTTTGGAACTAATAATAAGCATCGAAGCTCTAAGTGCTTTATGAGGGCCTAAAGATTCAATAATTGTCAAATATGTCAAATAGTAACTTTGGTTGCTGGGTAATAAAGAATGAAAATGAAAATTTATGTAATAAAAGCGACTCCAAATTAACTAGATTGAGTAAGGTATGAGTCCGAAATTGAGAGGGAGTGCATCATGCTGATGCTCAAACTAGTGAAGTTCCCTTATATAGTGTTACATGTTAAGTCAAAGAAATAGAATAGACAATAATAAAGCTACATGATACCAGGTGTTTATGCCCAAGGAACACGTGGTAATTGTATGTTCAAAGGATGGTGAATCAAGTAGTTGAGGTTTAGAGAATGGTGAAATTTTGGGGCTACACATATAAGATTATAGGAAATAAACTATTAATATGAAGTATAAAATATCTTCTACCTACAATAGATGAGAGATTGAGATTTATGGTCACAAGCGAAGGTCTCCCTAAAATGTTGTATGAAGATAGAAATATCTTGAACTTGGGACTAGGTCAAAGAAGGTACCCAAAACCAGTTCTAGACTCTATGAGGGAAGACAAATGCGTGGAACATTTGGAAACCGCATTGCAAATCTTTGGAAGTTTTCACAAAAGGAATTTGGAATAAAACCGCATTTTAATAGTTCGTATAACTCGTGAAATCAATGGATAAATAAAAAAGGGGGAGACAAGTGATTACGAATATGTTATTGGCTACGTAAGAGAAAGGGGACGAATATATTCCATTAGTTGGGTTATCGTGTAACAACATTCTTCATGGCATCGAAATGATTTAAGAAATAGTTGGGAAGATCTAAATTATACAACATAATACGAAAACAATTCGAGATAGACATAATGCTTCATTAGGCCTTACAAAATTGTCGAGAGAATAAATCATGTTTCTTATAGGTTAAACAATTGCGCAACAAAGTGATACCTTAGAGTCACTTGGGCCATCATGAGATTTATGAGGCAACATGGGAAATAGAGGATGAAATGAGAAATCGTTACCCTTCATTTGTTTCAAGGGTATGTTACTAAGCGATTACAGTTTCGAGGACGAAACTTTTTATAAGGGGGAAGGATGTAACACCCCGAAACTTAATCATAATTAATTATTTTAAATCTGCATTTTATCGTCTTAATATTGTTTAAGAGTAGTGAATCGCGCACAATATGAAATCGAAATAAAAGGTGCAAACAATTTAATAATTGTAAATAATAATGGGTAATTTGTACAAATTTACGTTTATACCACGAAATGTATATTTGTTCAAATAATTTCATTCCGAATTCGAATAATTTAAAAATAATAAGCAAAAATAAAATAATGTATAAATTATTATCACAAAAAAATAAAATTTAGCCAAATGTGTGAGTAAACATTTAAGTATGTGGTCAAATTAACTATAAAAAAATAAATAAATAAAAAATGGGGGAGAATTGCTAGAAGTATCGGGAGTCGGTAGGAACTCCGGAAGGCAAGCCTAACACATTCCATCATCCATCTCTCTCACCTCTCCTTCCTCTCTTCTCCCTCTCGTTCCTCGCTTCGCTCTCGTCACCGGCCACCGCCAGATCCGCAGCCCCAACAGCCACCTCCGGCTCCTCGGCTACCACCCTTGCCGTGCCAACGCTTCTGTCCTCCTTCTTTTCGCTCTGTCTCGCACGAACAGGGCGGAACCGCCCTGCTACTACCGCTGCTCGGACCGACTACCGCCACCGTTTCTCGGCCGTCGTCGCTGCTCGACGCCGTCGACCAGGTGCCTCACACCGCACCCGAGCCACCCAATCTCCACCACCAAACTTCCAACACCAAATTCCACCCCAAATCCCTTTTGAGGTATCTCTCTAATCCTCGATTTCTAAGTAAATTCTATCCCAAATTTACGTAGTACCCGAATAATTAGATAAGTAGTTGTTTTTATTCAAGTTGTAATTGAGTTTTGAATTGATTTGTGGTGGAATTGGAAGAACATTTGGAGCAATTGAAATTGGACTTAGGGTTTATTGTGCGTTGATATGAAATTGAAAATTTATATGGGTATGCTCATATTGGTGAATAAACTCCTCTGATTTTATTGGGTATGAATAGATTATTTTGTTATGCGGAGTTGATCGAGTCAAAATTTGGTTATGTTAATCCTGGAAAAAAATGGACGAAACTATATTTGAGAGTGTGATTGGAATTGGTAGGGGATTTTTGTGGAATTTAACTAAGTAATTATGTGCTTTATTAAAATTAATTTGAGAAGTATGTAGTTGTAAATTAGGCAAGTCATGCTTGAATTTGAGAGGAAGAGTAATTGAATTACTCATATTGTTCTCTAAAATGTTTTTGTTAGTTGGATAAGATTAAAGGTTGGAGAAATTAATTTGGGTTGCAACATAGAGCTTGTATAGAGTAAATAATGTTGTTGGATAACTCTGTGATATATGAGTGTATAAAAATCAATTTTAGGACATATTTAAGCCGAAATGATTGAGTAAGAGTTCCATTGAGTGGAAATATTTCGTGGTAAAATGGATTGAAATGATGAGGTATCGGTATTATAGGTTAATTAATGGAATTGTGAAGTTTGGGGATGTAAAATTCCATGGCCAGGTACAATGAAAGGAAAATAGGAAATTCGCTTGATTATTTGGTTATAGAACTTATCGGAAAGTATTCGAGTTACCGAGGGATTCTTTAATGAATAACTAAGGAGATAAATAGACATGAAAGTCTTTAAGAGTGACAAGGAAAATAGTTAACTTAAATAACAAGAGTTCAAAGAATACAACACAAAGTATATAGGTAATATTAATAATTTATTAAACGAATATGACTTATAATAGTCTTGCTCTAAACACGAACGAGTCACAAACATGGTAATCGGGAAGCTTGTATAGGAAGTGAAAACGCATTAAAAGGTACGTTACTATTTGTACTTTCCAAAATATCTAAATGTTAACATGTTAATGAGTTTCACTATTTATCTACGACACACTAAATCATTAATCGATTATTGGTAGTACTCATAAAGGAATTAATCGTATGGATCCATCTCCCGAAAATCGGGATTTCTATGATTAAATTGCTTAACCGGAGCCTTAGCTATAAAAATATCTGTCGTGATCAAAAATCGAAAAGTGCATGAGCACAAGAAAATGAGAATATTGACAAGATTGTAACTTGGGTTATATACTTGGTTTGAAACTTGGTTTTTGTGGTTGTAAATATACTCCGCGTGTGGCCGTTGAGTTGTGTACTCCGAGCATGTGGCTCGTTGAGTTTTATTGTGGATTTTATGCAGGTTTTAAGGCTTTTAGCCTAATGGTTAGACCATGTTTCAAATGAAACTCTGCCAAAATTTTTAGAAAATTGGAAAACCAAACCGACACCTTAAGTAGGAAATATATTTGGTTTACACATAAGAGGACATCTGGGCATACTAGATGAAACGAGTGGTACAATTAAGGTTAGGCCGCATTAAGCACAGTCTAGAGGTGATAGAAGCAAAAGATCCAGACTTGAGTTTTATTACAAAGATGGGGAATTAAACTCATCAATTGTTTTATACAAATTCAAACTATATCATCAATAGCTTATTTTCGGGAAATGTTTGAATATCGAGATCGAAGTGAACAATATGGATAGGTACGCGAAAACTAAAAGTTTAGTGATCATAAATGCATATAAATGTTGTTAAAAGACTAGTAATCTACGAAGTAGATTCATTTTGGAAACGAAATCGAATCAAAATTGTGTTGCGAAACAATCAGCAATTGAAGCCTTCGGTACGACGAGGTACGTTATTGCCTTTACATTTATACTAAAAGTAAAAGTTTTGCGGATTAATAGTTGGTGCTTCCAATTCATTGCATTTATAAATAAGTTTTCACAATTTATCATGATTTGGCCATGCAAAGGACCCATTAATCGCTATGACGATCCATGAATGAATGTCATCGTAATCGTAATCGTAATCGTAATCGTAAATGGTTGATCCGGGGACGCTCGGACAACGTTGCTCGCTAGCGAGCATTGAACCGTTAATTGTTCAATTGTGAACGAGAATCGTTAATTGTTCAATTGTGCATAGAATCGTTAATCGTTCAATTGTTCACGGAATCGTTAATTGTTCAATTGTTCACGTGAATCGTTAATCGTTTAATTGTTCACGGAATCGTTAATGGTTCAATTGTGAACAAAATCGTTAATTGTTCAATTGTGCACGTAATCGTTAATTGTTCAATTGTTCACAGCTGACTGCCTTATGGTTCAATAAACCTAGGAGTCGGATCCCATAATTGATTGCTTCACAGTATGGGTCCTAAGTTTGGCTAAATCAACGAAAGCAAATCGGCAAATGACAAGTTTGCAAACTCGTTTATTCAAGAAAAATGATTTAAGATATGCATGATTTAAAAGCACTTAAAGTATAATTTTATTTTATAACGGTAACATATCGAGCTTCTAGCTCACGCGTCTATTGTTTTATGTTTTAAAAATTTTAGAAGTTCGAGCGCATGGCGGACTATTCACAATCACACCTAAAGTTTAAAGAGAAAGAAAAAGATAAAGTTGGTCGGAGAAGTGATGTTCGACTGTTCATCTTGACCCCATACATGTTAGTCCCTTCCTTGGTCTCTTGGCTCATGATTCCTCTCCAGCTAATCCTTGGGATTTTGAAGATTTCATTTTCTCGTGAAGAAAATTTGGATTGGATTGCTACATAAATTGTTTGAATAATGAATTTGCTCAAATGAATTTGCCTTGTTTTCATTATGAAAACGGCGTAACGTCTCCCAATTTACAAGTCCTCCGCTGTTAATTACTTATTTATGTGTTTATGTATTGGGGACGTTACAGTCGGCCACCCTTAAGTACGAGCCACGGCCTGCACCTTAGGGACGATCGATAAGGCTTCGGTCCAGATTGGTGTTTTCACACCGATCTAGCCCTAAAGCCTCATGGCGTAAATTAAAACCTAATTCCATTTATCCCTTAATTAGTAAACAATATCCCAGCAACTCTAAAAATAATTACTAAAATAAAATGGTTAATAAAACCGCCATTCAACTTTGCTTAATTCGCTTTAAATCGGATTTAGTAAAATTCGAAAATCTTAGTAAAAGGTTCATCCCCATATTACAAAATCAACTTTCTAAAAATATCAAAATCAATCTTAATAAAATAAAAAAAAAAAGACACCCAACACAAGTGGGGAAGCTCGGCGGATCCCGGTCGGTCACGGTTCCTTCAAGGGTAGTGGACTACTCTAATGAACCCGACGTCTAGCTGTTTTTGAACCTCTTCTTTGATCTTTAAGACCCACTTAGGTTTCATCCTCCTAAGCTTTTGCTTAACCGGTTTGGTATCTTCATAGAGCGAGAATTTTATGTTCCGCTATACTAGGATCTATGCATGGCATGTCTTTGTAAGACCAAATAAAGACATTTATAAACTCTGTAAGGAGTGTAGTAAAATGCTTTATCTCTTTTGGACTTAGAGTTTTCCCAATATTAACCTCTTGGGGTTGATCTAGAGATACTAAATTAATAGTTATTGTGTCTTCTATAATTGTTGAGTGATTTTCATGACCTTCCATACTTTTACTAATTCTCTAGGGGTTTCTTGTTCATCATTATAGGTAAAACAATTAAGAATAGAAGGAGGCAAGGAGTAAGCAGAAAGATTCATCTTATTGAATGAGGAAAGAAGTACATTAGACTCGAAATAGAAATTACAAAGCTGGAAGAAGAACAAACAGAATTGGGAACTAAAAAATTAGCCCTAACCCTAGACTCGAAGCGGATCGCTCTTCTAGGATGATAGCAAACTCTTAGCCCTCTTTAGTGTCAATCTAAGTATGTGCTTGGACCCTTCTTCATCTATGTCGGTGATAAACCTCGACGGGTCAAACTTTGGGTGCGACATTTCTTGGGACAATATTGAAACCAAATTCCCCTCCTGGTGCTTCTCTTGTCCGAACAAGTAGACCAAAGATGTTGCTTTCTACTAGATTGGTCCAGATCCTAAGGTGGACTGTTCCTTTTAAGGAGGTATGGTGCGTCCTCCTCTAACATCCGGCAGTCGTTGAAGATCTATAATCTTGGGACTAGGATGCCCTTCTCCTTTAGATATTAGGGGTTAGGAAAACCGTAGTAAGGGTAGTCATCCCCTTTTTCGTAAATTGCCCATTTAAGGTGTGAGGATAAGGCTTAATGGAGCGGACTGATAACGGTGCGAGTCCTCTTACCTTGTGTTTCCCACTTAGCTTGGTTTACTTCCTTAGCAATTGGATAGTAGCCTAGAAAAATTTGTAGTTAATAGCAAGAAGTGGATAAATTGGGTGGTATGCCCTCCGACCTATAGCTAGACCAGGAAAATACTCCTCTTCCTTAGTATTGAATGGACACTAGGGTTAGTATAAGAATTGAAGTTAAAAGGTGCTTCATCCTTTTCAACGAGTAGCTACAATTTCGAATCTATACAGACTCTTCGACCACACATCAAAGTCTATCCCCCACACATAAAAAACTTCAACCACAATGATAGGGTTTAAGGGCATCATGTCTCTCTTGGGTATCCTCTCTAGTTGTTGACATCTAAGGCAACTCTTACAATATGCATGGGCCTTCTTAAAGAGTATGGGCCAATAAAAACCACCTTGAAGGACCTTAGCGGTAGTTTTCTAGCCACTAAAATGTCCCCTACATGGTTGGTCATAACAAAAGGAGAGAACACTTCTAATTTCCGAATCGGGGACACAACTCCTAATGATTTGGTCGGGAAAATACTTAAACAAGTAAGGATCATCGCAAATGAAAAACTTAACTCTAGCAAGGAAAGTATTACTGATCGTTTTTGGTCCACTCATATGGCTTATCCCTTGTCACCAAATAATTCACTATGTCTACATACCAATGTTCTAAATGCATCCCAAATAATTGCTCATTCGGAAAACATTCCAAAATAGATGGTTCATTCACATTGCCACACACAATTCGAGACAAGCTGGTTTGCCACACAATCAAATTTTGGAAGAGCAAGACCCATCTATCAAATGTAGATTTGGTATCCTTCTTTCAAGGAGGTAACTCAAAGTGGTATGGCCGGTGTGCACAAACATATGAGACCTAAGGAGATGAGGTTTAAACTTTTCAAATAAACACCACCACTAAGAATTCCTTTTCGGTCACGAGTGTAATTCGAAACCCAAAATTTTCAGGTGAGCTCGGGTTGGATTTTAGGTCGGGTCACTTTCGCCAAGTCTAAAAGTGATGAAGAAAACGTTGGGACAAGGAGGAAAGCGGAACAACCAAGTAAGGGAAGATCAAATGGTGACAACCAAAAAAAGAATCATCGTCGGAAAGAAAAAGATCGAAGGATAATTTAGAGTGAACCTTTTTATCGGTTTGTATATCGACAAAGATTTAATAAGGCAGGAGTAGATGTATCTCTGTGCATGTTACCGTTACCAACCTGTCATGTTTAATTGTTTGTATTTTCTATCTCTTTTAAAAAAACTAAATGTATAAAAAATATAAATAAATTCTTTAATTATTATCTAAGAGTAATTTTTCCAAATAAAAATACTTAACATTGAATATTTAATAAGGCAAGAGTAGAAGTATCTCTGTGCATGCTACCATTACCAACCTATCATGTTTAATTATTTACATTTTCTGTCTCCTTTAAAAGAAACTTAAAATATAAACAATATAAATAATTTTTTAGATTATGATCTAAGAGTAAATTTCCCTAAATAAAAATACTTGAACATTGAAGGAAAGATCCGAGCGGAAGAGGTAGATTAGCACTCAAGGTACAGATTGCCGACAGACAAGTAACAAACAAGGGAGAGTGGAGAGAGTGAAGCGGGTACACGTCCTCCCTCCAAACGCCCCAGAAGGACCTTAGCGGTAGTTTTCTAGCCACTAAAATGTCCCCCACATGGCTGGTCATGACAAAAGGAGAGAACACTTCTATTTTCCGAATCGAGGACACACCTCCTAATGATTTGGTCGGGAAAATACTCAAATAAGTAAGGATCATCGCAAATGAAAAACTTAACTCTAGCAAGGAGAGTATTCTTATTGTTTTTGGTCCACTTACATGGCTTATCCCTTGTCAACAAATAATTCACTATGTAAATGTAACCCAAAACTTTAAAAAAAAGTATTATCTCTAAAACATTCAATTATAAAGAGCGCGTGCATTTCAATTTCAAATATTTTCATATCATATATATGTGTATCAAAATTTTTCTTACAGGACCCGAGATGCGAACAATGACGATGGATGACCGATATTTTTCGTAAAACTTTCAACAAGTGCTTATATGCACATAATCCATATTTAATTCCTAAACTTAAATCATAAATAATTTTTCATAAGATTAAACTTTATGTATGTACCTACATAACTAAATACAATTAAGCGCAATTTTATGTACAACTAAAACAAACATCCATATATCAATCGTAAGGAGTAATTTGCTAATAAAACTAACCTAATCTAAAGCAAATCATATATTTTAAAGCACATTAGAATAATGACAATAAAACTATAATATTAACAAAAGTAATAATAAAAATACAAATAGCACCACCACAATTAGTATAAATAGGCGTGATTAAATCAGAAAAATCCAACCCAAAAATCTGATTCTACCCCATTTTCTTTCTCCTCCCTCACCGCCTAGCACCACCACTTCGGCCACCTCCACAGCCGCCCACCAGCCCCTCTAGCCGGCCACCTCCAACCAGAACCCTTCACCATCTTGCACCGAGTCCATAGCCACCTTCGGGCCGACCCACCGACCACCACATTGGCGGAAAACCCAAGCCAAAACCACCCTAATCACCAACTTTCCACCTTATCTTTTGTATCCTCACCCTCACTTCCAGCCACCACCACAACCACCATGGGCGCCACCTACCTCCCGTCACCGGCCAGACCTACAGGATACCCATCACTGCCCCTAACGCCGCCACCGGACCACCAAAAATAGCCACCAAGCACACACTTTCTCTCTCCTCTTTTAAGCCCTAAAACCCACCTTCCTTAAAAACCTTACCACCATCAACCACCATCACTGCCGCCAGACACCACCCCTGTCGCCGAGCACCACTCCTGCAGCCTGGACTCCGCCCCGCCAGCCACCACTAAGCTCCACCACCACAACCTTTATCCTCATCTACTCTTTTTCTAGGTAAAAACGCTCAACCCTATGTTTTGATAATTTAAAGTTTTCAATAATTAAGTTAATCATTTTTATAGATTACAAGGAATTAACTTAGCCAAGAAAATGAAATTAAAGTTATACATGCATGGTTTAGTGAAGGCAAAAATTTGGATTAATCTTATTAGAGTTATAGCTAAATTATTATAGATAAAAATAGCATAATAAGATTAAAATAGTTCATTATAAAATAATTCATATAATGCATGCATACTTTAGTTTAAATAATCTTGTTAAAAGTTATGGTTAAATAATTTTAGCAAAAATAAAAATGGTATAGTAAGGATAATTAGTTCATTATGTGCATGCTTAAATAAATAAACAAAAATTGACATAGCTATAACTTAGATGACTAATTTCCTAAATACATGCTTAAGTAAATGAATTAGTGATTAAGCTATTAAAAACATAATAAATAATGCATGTTTTAAATTCTATAATAATAATTCATAGTAAATTAACTATGTGCATTAATAGAGGTAACTTAACACATAAATAAGAAATAATAAAGTAAAAATATAAGGCATAAATCATGTGAAAATAAATCATAACAAAGGTATAGAATAGATTATTATAAAACTTAAATCAAGGAATATAAGTCCTAAACAAATTCTTATTTTATTAACTCTTATTTAAGGTCGCTTGGTCGACGTACGCTCAAGGGTCCTGCTCAAACATCACAAGGAACGGAATCAAGTTCAAATCATCAACCAATTTCAGTTCATCGAGTACGTTCATTAATCGTGCCCTTCAATGTTTTATTTACAAATCAAGGCCGGATATGACCGACATCAACAACAACAAAAATCATTTGCAAATAGTATTTGCCATATAAAAAGTGGACCCGCCCATCAATACTTCACCATTATTCAAAGTCGGTACACCTAACCGTGTCGCGAGCAATTAGACTTACCGATCGGTCCGGGTGTGTACACATGTAGGGAAACCCGATGATCGCAAGGGTAACCACACAGATAATTAATTAGTAACGGCTTTACATTATGCTCTCCCCTCATTTACAAATGAATTGAAATGCATGCGCTTATCTCAACTATTTATCAACCTTTATTTTACTGACATGATAAATGGACGTATTGAGCTTCGGCTCACATTTCGAAAATGTTTTCTTGTTTTGTTTTAGGTAAAGATGTTGAAGGTATAAAGTAAGAGAAAAGTTATGTTGGGACTTAGAGGCTCGCATTGGCAAATTGGGTAATTAGTGGTCAAGTGCCGTTGATTCGTTTATCAAGTCTAACATGTACTTTTTGTATAAGTCATAGTCGCCTAGCAAGGTACAACCATGGATAAAGATACACATAGATATATTTAAGAGCCTTGCCCTTTCCTCTAGTAAGGGCGGCGGTAATGTCCCCGACCTCCTTTTTCCGTTGCGCTAATCATCGGCTAGCGGTTTGCTTAGACTCAAACCTAGGTGATTACGGGTTTGGGGCGTTATAGTAACATATCAATGTTCTAAATACATCCCAAATAATTGCTCATTCGAAAAACATTCTGAAATAGATGGTTCATTCACATTGCCACACACAATTAGAGACAAGTGGTCTTCCACACAATCAAATTCTTGGAAGAGCAAGACCCATCTAGCAAATGTAGATTTGGTATCCTTCTTTCAAGGAGGTAACTCAAAGTGGTATGCCGAGTGTGCACAAACATATGAGACCTAAGGAGATGAGGTCTAAACTTTTCAAATAAACACCATCGCTAAGAATTCCTTTTCGATTACGAGTGTAGTTCGAAACCCAAAATTTTTAGGTAAGTTCGGGTTGGATTTTAGGTCGGGTCACTTTCTACCATGTCTAAAAGTGATTAAGGAAACGTTGGGATAAAGAGGAAAGCGGAACAACTAGTAAGGGAAGATCAAATGGCGACAACCAAAAAAAGAATTATTATTGGAAAGAAAAGATCGAAAGATAATTTAGAATGAACTTTTTATCGGCTTATACATCGACAAAGATCTAATAAGGTAGGAGTAGATGTATCTTTGTGCATGTTACCATTACCAACTCTGTAATGTTTAATTATTTGTATTTTCTATCTCCTTTAAAAAAACTAAATATATAAAAAAATATAAAAAATTCTTTAATTATGATCTAAAAGTAAATTTTCCCAAATAAAAATACTTAACACTGAAGATTTAATAAGGCAAAAGTAAATATATCTCTATGCATGCTACCGTTACCAACCTGTCATATTTAATTGTTTATATTTTCTGTCCCATTTAGAAAAAAAACTTAAAATATAAAAAATATAAATAAAATTTTAAATTATGAAAAAATTTGAACATTAAAGGAAAGAAGTGAGCGGAAGAGGTAGATTAGCACTCAAGTTACAGTTGTCGACAGACAGTCAACGAGAAACAAACAAGGGAGAGTGTGGAGAGTGAAGCGGGCACACGTCCTCCCTCCAAAGCCCTTCATCTATCTCTCACTCCCCTCACATGCCCCAAACAAAACACCAGCGCGTGTACACCACTCTCCCATACGAACGTGTGGGTCGGTGGATTCCCCGCCCTCCCTCTCCCTAGGGTTCCCTCTCCCTCTCTCTCTCCCCCTCTACAAATATCCATTGCCCTCTCGCCTCCCGCTTTCCTCCACTCTCCTCTTTTCACTCTCACAGATTGCATTCCATCCGCCAAGCTAAATGCACAAGCCCCCAACTAGCTTTCTATATCATCAGCCCAACCCCATAAATAATTCCCCAGGAATCTGCAAATTCCTCAAACTATTCCGCCTTTTTCTGTTGGCTGTTCCTGTTTGTATGCTACTCTTCTGAAATTTTCTCCCAGTTTCTCCTCTGTATTTCAGTCCTTCTCGAGCTTCGGTCATGGCGGAAGATTTGGATGACGGCGAGTTTTGGCTCCCTCCTAAGTTCCTCGCCGACGACGACATCCTGACAGACTTCACCCCAAACGGATCAGATCCTGATTCGTCTTCCGGAACCAGCTCCGAGCCCATTACCGAGAGCGATGAGGACGAGTTGCTTTCCTTGCAGACTCGCCACTTGCCTCCTTCAATCGAGGTTTCCAACGCGCATTCTAAGGTGAAAACCTTCTACCCCTGATTTCCGATTTTTCTGCTGGATTTTGTTTCCTCTCTCCTCGAATATAATTCGATATTATTGTTGCGTTTTTTCAGGGTTGGGTTCTGCCGACTTCCCCGAAATCGACACTTTGCGGCTGCGTGGGGAAAGAGGGCTCTAGCCTTGGCAGCCCGAACCAGCCGGTGTCACCGCCGTCAGAGGCGGCGGAGAAGGTGGAGGACGCGGCCACCTTGAATCTGCTCAAAAAGGCTGCTGGAGAAGTTGCGCTAGTGAAGATGAGGACGGAGAATAAGGCAGGAATTACGGGAACTGGGTTCTTCGATTGCAGTCAATTACGAAATCCACCACCTCCTCCCAAAAACAACATCAAGAAGTACCCTTCATATTGCTTTCCGCCTCAATTTCATCCTCCTCCTCGAGTAAGTTGTCACCCAATTGGAAGGATCAGTTAAGAGGAGAGAGAAAATTAAAGCAGGGGTTTCTGATACTCTGGTTTTTGGAATTGTGACAGGGGTTGGTTTGGGGACAAGTTCAGGCTGCTAATGCCCCGTTGCGGTTGCCGCCGTCTGCTTGGCCGCCGTTGCAGACCCAGAACAACTGCCACCAGGAGTCGCACCAGCAGCAAAACCACTGTGCCGTTGCTCCGATGCTGATGGGTCAGCCTTGTGCCGGCACCGGGGTGTTCTTACCTCGTCAGGTCTCTGCTCCAACTGTCACCCGTAAGAAGCCTGGTAATTTGATATTCTTGTTTAGTTCTGAATTTTGTTCTCTATGATTTTGGGTAATCAGTCATGGATTTTTGCTGTTTCTGATGGGAATTATGTAACCATAACGATCTAATTTGGATTTTTGCTGACATTGCTTTGATCCCCGGGATGAATAATATACCAGTGTGATGAATTGGGGTATCGTCACTGTTTTGAAAAGCCAGATTCAAATCAAAATCAATATCCACACTTCGTGTCGAAATTTTTTATTTAGTTTTTATTTTTTATGGGTAATTGACAGGTTGTATTGTGCGATGATTTTTCGTATTGTAGGCCAGTTGGCTATTGTAATTGATAATTTACACACCCTTTGGACATAAAAGGGGAGGGGAAGGGGGAGGGGAGGGAGCTTAATCAAGGGGAGGGAAATGGAAGTGAGGGAAAGCGAGGGGATGGCAGACTAACATATATATCATCTACTTTATTGATTATAAATATGAATCCAAAATTAGGTACTTAAAGCTGAATTAGAATAGCAATATAATTCTATTATTTATAAATATGAATTAAAAAAAATAAAGGGTGAACGACGATATGTAAAATAAAATAGAAGTACACCCCTATTGATATATTTATATATAATTAATTTAGAGAGGGAGGAAATAAAAGGATTTTAAAGAGAAGTAAGCAAAAATATTTAATAATAAAAAGAAATAAAATAGAATTAAAATTAATATAAAAATAATTTTTATTAGTTATCTTAACTAATAACTCTCCCTCATTCCCCTTCAATTTGGAGGGGAATGAAATAGGGTTAAAGGAGGGAACAGTTGTCCCACCTTCACCCCTTTTTATTTCCCAAACAAGGGAAAAATGAGTTAATTATCCTCCTTTCCCTTTCTTCCCCTCATTTAACCCCAATCCAAACATAGTGTTATAGTCTATTTGGATTTTATGACGGGAGGGGAAGAGAGGTTAATCGAGGGGAGGGGAATGGAAAGAAAGGAAGGAGAAGGTAGGTGATAGAACTTCATGCTGTTTGGATTAAAATGTAGGAAAATGGATGGGAAGGATGGTGAATCCATTAAAAATCTTCCCGTTTCACTCCCTCCCTTACCCCTCTTTTATTTTTCAACAAAGGTAAAGGAGGAAATAACCTCCCTCCCTTCCGCACCCCCTCCCTAATCTCAATCCAAACAGAATAATATGATATGGTCTTGATCCAAAATAACTGAAAGAAACACAAATCATGTGGCGTCATATGGCCTGAGTTAGGCTTGAAATCAACATGTTATGATTATTTTGTGTTTTGGGTAAATTTGTTTTGATTATGTTGTTGCAGATGCCAATGAGAAGAAGACGAGAAATGGAAAAAGTTACTCAAAGCAGAAGAAAGGATCACGTTCATCAATGGCTAACCAAAGCGAGATCAAGCTGCCTCAGGAATGGACTTACTGACCCAGATCGAGATCCGGACCCAGTTAAGCCGGTTCATCTTCTGGTTTTGAAGGCTGAACAGCAGGAATGTTGGTTTGTGTTTTTGGCAAATATAGTACTATGAAAGGAGTAGTAGTATTACATTAGGTAAGATGATGGAGAAGAATTTTATAGGTTAGAGATAGGAATATTGAATAAAGAAATTGGTTAATTTTGCTTGGACCTGAAGAAATTCTGGCTCATAAGGTTGGCTCCGTGGGGGTGGTTTTGTGGTCCATGGGGTGATTCAGGTAAATAATAAGAGCAAAAGGGGTGAAAATTTTGGGATCAGAGAAGGTTTCAAGCTTGAGGGAGTCTGGTTTATTATGCAATAAGATTACCCTCTTGGTTCATTCCTTGATATTGTTATGTTCTTTTGTGTAGAGAGTGATACTAATAGCTCCCCATTATTTGAATGGATTAATATTATTCAATAATACAATTACCATAAGGTTTCAGCCTGTCAGGTCTTCCAAATTAAAAATTTATGTTATATTTTGTTAAATTTCATTTGTGTCTGCTTTTTAATTACCGACTTTTTGTGGTTTATATTCTTTATTTGTTGATTTTTTATGTTCAACAAATAGTTATGGTGTTGGTAATGTACAACTCATTCGATTTGTCATGTACATTCATCTGTTTTGTGCATATGGATTTGTTGACTGCGTCGCAGTCTGATTGACTTTGTTCAGAGCAGTTTGGCGAGGAGTTGTACTGCGGATCAGAGAGGAGTTTGACAAGGAGCTGTACTAGGAGAGAGAGAGAGAGAGAGAGAGAGAGAGTGTGAGGATGGGTGTCTATGGAATGGAGCTGGACCTTCTTTGAGAAAATGAATTATTTAAGTGGCGGATGATTATTTGTATAATTGTTTAGATAGTTGATATTTGTTAGATTTTAACTATTAGATTTTAGATGTTTAATTAACTGGCTATGTTAAGAAAATTGGGTCAGGTTCAACTGGTTGGATTGGGAACCGACCAATTCTACAGATCCGATTACTCCCAAAATTCATTCCAAATAATGAGCCGGAAAAACTCGATCCAATTGGGGAACTCTGGCAACCCAATTAACCTGTGTTCAGATCTGGATTTTCCCATTTACATGAAAGCATTTTCTTTCTTTGCTTTCATTTTCAGACCTTTGTGAGCAATCAACAGTGAGCAAGAGTGAAATGTCGGTTGAGAAGGAGCAAATGTGATTGAGGAAGTAAGAGCAGAGAGAAAGGGGGAGGGGCAGCTGAAAGCAAAGAGAAGTAAAGGGAGGTTGAAAGACCAAAGGAGCAGAGGAGAGAGAAAGGGTGGGGGTTGAAGAGCAAAGAATTAAGTGTTAAGTAGGAGTATAATAAAGAATTAAGTCTCCTCTATTAGAGGATTTTTCTCAAGGAAAATAAAAGTTTCGGATTCTTAGGTTTGGAAATGTTTGCTTAAAGAACGTGATTTTTTTAAAAAGGGCTTAACATGGAAAATAGGCAACGGTAA
This sequence comes from Talinum fruticosum, assembly GCA_021018815.1. Taxonomy (NCBI): domain Eukaryota; kingdom Viridiplantae; phylum Streptophyta; class Magnoliopsida; order Caryophyllales; family Talinaceae; genus Talinum; species Talinum fruticosum. The sequence goes on along the minus strand of JAITYX010000075.1, from coordinate 2,589,647 downwards.
AAATACGAAATTCGGTATGATTTTTGGTGTGGTAATTTTAAGTTGTTGAATTATTATGACAATAATATTCAAACTATTCCCTCTTTGGATGCCATAGTAAGTGAATTTATAACCCCGAGATAAAGAGTGAGACTCGATACGTCTTAAATCTTTGCCAAGTTATTAAGACTATGCTGTCTCTTTTCATGACATTGAAGATTATGTTTGTTGGGGTTTGTCTAACGGCAGAAAGTTTACTACTAAATCTGCCACTTGAAATGTTCATAATATTCCCACTAATTCACCATCGTGGGATTTTGTATGAATTTGGAAAATGAAATTGATGCCTAAGTTAAAATTATTTATGTGGCAAATTGATCACAATGCGTTATCAACATGGGATAACCTAGCTAAAAGAAGGTTGAACATTGACACTATCCGTCCGCTTTGTCAAGACCACTATGAGTCAATTGACCATCTTTTCTCACAATGCACTTGTGTCATGGACACTTGGGATACAACTTTTCGACATAAGTGGCTAGAGGTGAATCTAAGCCGGTTGCGAGAATCCATCTTTGAATCATATTATCCATACAATCGGAAGGTGAGAAAACCATCTCGAGATGACCCATTTGATTTATTTGTTATAGAGTATTTGGAAAGCGAGAAATGATAAAGTCTTCAACAATGGAACTTTCAATTCCATTGCCACGATCCTTCGAGCCAAATCATCTTGGATTGAATGGCAATCTAGGAGCGAGATCGGATCAATATTTCAACCCATCTTCACCTTCTCCCTCACTACGTGCCAACACTTCTAACCATCTGATTTGTTGGCACAAACCACCCGTAGGATTTATCAAAGTCAACTTTGACGGTTCAAAGTCTTTTTAGCGGCGGCGGGAGGCTTCGTCATCGAAGTTGGGATAACGGGTTTCTTCGAGCAGGAGTAACAAATTTGGGGTCATCCTTGGTTCTTTTAGCAGAGGCTACTGCCATGAGAAATGGCGTCAAGCGGCGGTTCAAGTGGGATTTTGTTCTATCATTTTGGAAGGAGATAACCTAACGGTCATTAAAGCAATTAAAGGAGAAATCCAGGTTCCTTGGGAAATCCAGGATGTTGGTTCAAAACACTCATCGTTTCCTTCGAATGTGCAACCAAGTTTTTTATTCATCACACATTCACAAAAAGGAATCGGGCTCGTGACTAGGTAGCCAAGTTTGGTCAATGTATTTTTTCTACTTTAGTTTGGTTTTCTATCCCCTCTTCTTCTTCTTTTCTCTCCATTTTAATGGAGGACAACTTACGTAGAACCCTTGCGAGAAGAGGCTGCCTATTAGTTGTTGTACTCACCCTTTCAAAAAAAGAAAAACAAAGAATTAAGTCTCGAGTGAAGGGGAAGGGGCGGCTTAATACGAAAAGAGCAAAGGAGTAGAGGAGAGAGAAAATGATGGGGGTGGGGGCGGGGGAGGGGCTATCTTAAGATAACCGGACCGGTCGATCGATTCGGTCGGATTGGGAACCAGACTGTTTAGCGGTCGGGTTAGTGATTTGGCTCATTCATACAACTAAAGCGGAAAAACTTCGGTTTGAATTGGATGACTCGGTCGAATCGTCGGACCCACCTCGATCGTTGTTTGACTGTGATTTTGCAACTTTTGTTTACCTCTCTCTCTCTCCTCTCTTGAGCCCTTAGCTTCGCGCCCGTTGTTGCTTGCCCACATTGTTTGGTCGTGGCCGGGTCGGCGCGAGTGGTGTTACGGCGGTCGGTGGCCTGCCCTCTCCTCTTAGATTGGGCTTTGGTCATTTAGAGGAGAGAGAGAAGATTATAGCAATGGAGCTTTAGAGGAGAGAGAGGGGCATGAGAGGAGGAGAGCTGTGATGATATAATATCACAATTCAAGCTGCGTGATGATATTGCCTTCATTGCATTTACTCATTCATGTTTAGAGGCAAGAGGCGAGAGGGAGTCTCGAGAGGAGAGAAAAAGGCGCCACGTGATGGTATAGAGGAGGGAGACGGACATTGTGTTGGAGGAGGAAAGGGGTTTAAAATACTTAGGTTTGGTTAAAAGTATTAGGGTTTTTATTAGCCTTGTTAAATAAGACCCATAATTTAACAAGCCCATAATTTTTTATTTAAATATGGATTGAGCTGGTTTTTATTTAAATATATATCGGGTTTGACCGGTCTAATCCAGTTTAACCATCAATCGGGTCAACCGGTTTAATTCGAGTTAAACGATTTGAGTTGTTGAACCATTGACTCACTTTATCGACCGGGTCGATTATCGGTTTGCTTCTCTCAACATAGGGGAGAGACACAAGCGAGAAGGAGATATGGGGTTTATAGGATTTTAATTTAATTTATTTAAAGGATAAAGTGGTAAAAGTGGAATATATGTTATGGACTTAAATTTTGAATAGAAAAAAATTAAATGACTTTTATCACTTTTAGTAACTTTTTTATAAAAATTAATTTTTCTTCTCTTAATTTTTATTTTCAAAAATAGACAATTTATGTCTTTATTTTATTAATATATAGAGAAATAATTTTATGATCAATTGGGTCATGCCGGTTTAACTCGATCCAACCGAGTAAACCGAGATCAACCAGTCTAATCCGATTTAAATGGTCTAATAAGTTGGCCCATTAACCTACTATCCTAACCAAGTTAATGGTCGAGTCGAGTTCTCTTAACATAATTAAGCGGGTGAATAAGTGTGTTTTATAAATTTAATTATTGAGTTAGATGATTATTGTAAATTGAAATAAAAGGATATAAATAATTTGTCAAATATAAGTTGATAAATTGATATGTTTATCAAAAAATATGAATACTACTTTTAAATGTGAAAAACTAATATTCTTAACTTTTTAGAAACAATAATTGAAACACTATAATATAATGCAAATGTTAGTTGAAACACTATCTTATCAAACACTAATATTTAGTTGGTTAGTGTTTTGATTTAGTCAAAATATTAAACATTACTCCAAATACTATTATCGGACGGGGTTTTAGATTGCCTTGGAGTTGGAATGGATTATAGAGTTCCATATATTGAATTTGAGCCATTCCCAGTAAAGGACTACTATTCAAAAGGGGTTTTAGATTGCCTTGTAGTTAGGATGATAATGAGTCATACTCAAATTGGATGTAGCAATATTTGAATCTTAGGGCATGTTTGAATTTACATATAAAACACAAATAAAACGAAATACAAATAGAAACGAACATAAAAGAGTATAAACGAACAGAAATAAACATGAACAAACTTAAATGATATAGAAAAAATGAGCGGTTAAATAGATTATTTCACAATATCGAATATTTCTGAATGAATATTTCAAAAATTATTATTTATAATATTTAAAAATATTATCTTTTATTTTTATAAGAAAAATATTATAATATTTCTCAAATACCGAAAAATTTTATTATCATTTTTTTCAAATATAAGAAAAATAATATTTTATAGTTTAAGAAAAAAATTAAAATACTATCCAAAAAACCTAAAAAAAAACCCCAAATTGCATCATTTCATCAGGATGTATAAAAATAGGATACCAATTTACGGTAAGCCTAGTATCGTGTATGAAGGACCATCGATAAGAGCATTGCATGGTCCTTGTAGCAGATAAACAATGAATGATGTTAGGGACGAAATAACGTATATAGACCTAGCAAAGCGATTCGAACCGAACGGGTCAACCCGAACTACCCGAAACCCAAACCGAACCGACATCCAAAACAGTTGAACCGATTTTGACACGAAAACCGAAATGAACCGACTGAAGCCGAATCGACCCGAAATCGAATGAACTCGATTCCGACCCGAACCGAAACCGAGCCGAACCCAAAATGATCCGAACCGAATCGGACCGAATCGATTTAACCCAAATAAAAGTGACCCAACCCACATTTTTTAGGATGGACTTTTGTGCCTATAGACTATAGTGGTACAATTTTGAATTGATTTTGACCCAAAAAGTGACTCGATTCCGACCAATCCGAAATAAATTCAAATCGAACCCGAACGAGATTGATTCAAAGTTGAACCGAATCGAAACCGAACAAACCCGAACGAGATCGACCTGAAGTTTACCCAAACCAAAGTTGACCCGAACTCGAAATTGAGCCTGGACCCGAACGAGATCGACCGAAGTTAACCCGAACCGAATTCGAACCGAATGACCAGGTTGCCAGGTATAAGCGTATATGATAGTGGTGTAATTAGGGATATTCCCTAATAACTTGTTCGATTGTAACTTTTAATATTATATTAGTTAGTTTTGCGTACATTTATAATATCAACAATTTTAACACTTCACATATGATCAAGAGTACCGTATAAACATTCCGTGGATCAACTTTGTGCAAATCGAGTTTGTTGTGACTTAAGGAGTTGTGTAGTTTAATTATCTTGCTCCCGAAACACGTCCTCCAATGAGATATGTCGGTAAGACAAATCTAGCTAATTGACATGAAAATTTAAATTTGTATTAAAGCGATAATTATCACTCCCTCTATTTTAAAATATACTCCTCATATTTTAAAATACTTGTCGCTTTAAAGTTATGCGGAAATACTAAACGAACACAAAATTTATGAAAAATTTTATATTAAAAGACCAAGTTGTCCCTATATTTCATTGGAAATAAAGAAAATTAATAAAAAAAGATAATTAATAAGGACAAAATTAGTAACTCAGTAATTAATACATATGATCATTTTAGCGGCCCTTTTGATACCCAAAAAAAAAAAAAATAATCTAAAACAAAAACGAAGAAAAATTAACATAAAGAATATAAAAGAACATAAATACAAAATATAAATATATACTGTTTTTTTATGTATGGTGGAACATACTTAATTTTCGAATACGAAAATTCAATCCTGTAATTGACCCGATGGAACCAAATATGCCTTGAATCTGATCTGATTTGACTCCAACCGGCCCTCCCCTAAAAAATTTGGCTTGCCGTGGTTTGATCATACCTTGGGTCTATCGTTGATGTGTTCTTGGGTACTTCTGGCACATCTTTGTTTTCATGAAATAGTCAAAAAGAAAAATGTTTAAACTTCCTCTGAAAATGGGGAAGCACACTGATGTGTGCTGGGATTAGTGTCAAGATTACCGTATAAACGTTCTGTGGATCAGTTTTGTGCAAATCGAGTTTGTTGTCACTTAAGGAGTTGTGTAGTTTAATTATCTTGCTCCCCAAACACATCCTCCAACAACATATGTCACTAAGACAAATCTAGCTAATCGACATGAAAGTTTAAATTTGTATTAAACTGATAATTACCACCCCTTTATTTTAAAACATATTCTCTCTGTTTTTAAATATATATTTTTAAAAATTATGCAGAAATATCAAATAAACATAAAATTTATGAAAAATTTTATATTAAAAGATTAAGTTGTTCCTATATTTCATTGGAAATAAAGAAAATCAATGAAAAAAAGAAACTAGACAATTAATAGGGGTTACTAATAATTAATACGTCATTAAAATTATAAAATGATAAGTATTGTGAAACGAAAAAGTTAGTTAAAGTGACATGTATTATGAATTGAATGGAATATGTGACTTTAACTAATGTTTTTCATTTCGCAATATTTGTCCTTTTATAATTTCAATAACGTATTAATGACTAATTTATCAATTTTGTCCTTATTAATTGTTTTCTTTTCTCCTTTTTTATTAATTTTTTTATTCCAATGAAATTTTGTAATAATTGTCTTTTAATACAAATTTTACCTTAAATTTTGTATTTTGTTATACTCCGTATTTCTTTAGAAACAAGTATTTTAAAAACGAAGGAATATTGAGTTCAGGAGGTTTTAATAGTGGGAGGCAGGTCATTGTGTTACTGGTCCCCAGCTAATATTAGTTGGTCGTGGGTGGCATTAATTAAGGAGAAGATGGCGGGTCGTATATGAATTAATGAATGAGGAGGGTTAACTAACGGCCGTATTAGTATTACAATTCACTATTTGTCGTTATTGTAATTGAGAGTTAATTAATTTTTGGATTGGGATTTCAAGATTGCCGTCAACGAAATTCATTTATTATTGGAGTATTTACAATACAATTTTGGAGGATTTGAGTGGTTTCGTTGTTTTATGGGAGGGTCAGTTTGAGCTATCAGTGTCACTAAACACAACAAATTAGTATTCACAATGGCACAAGAATTCTCCGCTTTTGTCGGGGTGGGCCTAAATTGGGGAAAAATCTCCGCCCCAAATGGGAAGGAGGGTGGGGATGGGGTTGGTGTCGGGAGAAAATTTTGGTCCTATTCCTCGTCCTGTTTCCGTTTTTAGAATTTTTTAAAATTAAAGTGAGGATATTTTTATAATATCACCCTCCAAAATTCTAACTATAAAGTTACATACTTCTCTCTTTCTCCTCGCGACCTCCTCATTCTACTATCTCTCTCCTCGGTCTTCCTTTTTCTCTCTCTATCTCTCCCATCTCTCGCTCCTCGGTCTTCCTCTCTCTCACTGGAATCACGTAGGTCGTAGTCGTAGAGCTTCCTTCTCTCTCTGTCCTCTCGCTCCGCTTTCCTCAATCTATCTCCTCTCTTCCTCTTGCTCTCGATCTCGTCTGTTCTCTCTTTGGTTCTTGCTCTCTTGTCCTCAGCCCACTTGTCCGCGATTGCCTCGCCAACAAAGCTTATTTGCTTGTGTTGCCTCTCCTCTGAACTCTTCATTCCCGTTCTTGTTCACCTCTCAAATTTGGAATTTTCGCTTCTCATTCTTGTTTGCCTCTCGAGATCTTTAATCTTTAACTTATAGGCTTTAAAATTTGATTCGGGAATAGCAGGGCCTCGGTGGGAATCGAGATAGGGATGAGCACGGCTATCTGGGTACCACGAAACCAAATCGGAACCGATCAAATAGATAAGGTTCCAAAACCGAAACTAGTCGGATGGTTTCGGGTAAGGTTCATAAAATTTAGGAACTGTCAAACAGAGTTCCGATTCCAAAATCAAACCTTGAATCGAAAACCTGGAACCGTTTAGACGGGTTCATCGGGAGCCTCAGTCATTAGTTATCTGAGTCGTATCTAAGCGCTTAGACGACTAATTGAGTCAAACTTATTTATAATTAGAATGGACATTCAAATATCTAAGGTCATCTCTAATTGATAAGGAATATTGGATAATATTTTCGCAAATTTTTTTCCTCTTTATCCGACGTGTTTCTAAACGAGAAAATAATCGTTGGAACTATCGACTCATCACTACACTCGAGAACCGGCGAGTTATAGTTCTAGCCATTAGAGAGCTCCGGCATTCGGTTTGCAATTCTAATCGTTTGAGAATGTTTTTAATAAATACTCCTCATTTTCATTCATTTTCTACTTTTCATTTCATTCTAAAACTCTTTCACATTCGTTCTCAACCAACTCGGACTACTTGCAAGATCACTCGGATCTTTCACTAAAGGAACCACTTTTAACTACGGTTTCGAAAGACCTTTTACCACGATTATCCGAGTGTCGTGTATGTGGCCGTCATTATAGGTGGACATCTTTTACTATGGTTTAAAACCACAAACGAGTGCTAATCCAAGTACTAAGTGAAATCTATTATTTTGAGTCTACAATATATAAGGATCGACTCTTATAGAATTGCTCCCTTAGACAATTCAAAATATAGATTTTCCTAGACAAAAAGTTCTCTTATTTGTTCTAGTACTTCCTAACCGAGATAACCCTTACGGTTAGGGACAACTAAGTTGAGTTAATCCTTACAGCTCGGTCAAGGGACTTTACGAGAGAATAGAAATAAGTAAGAGTGTTTACAAGACTTTTCTCTTTACAACTCATAAAGTATGAACTTAAGTATAGAGTTGTGGGCTAAAGATTGAGAGAGTATAAACTAAGTAAGTGTTTAGCAATGTGTTCGTCAATCTTCGGTTCTTGTAGGAGCTTCTATTTATACTCGGCGTGGTAGAGTAGCCGTTGTGGATCGATTTTGGACTTGAGAGCTTCACTAGCCGTTGTAACGGATAGTATGAGTCACTCGAAAAGGAGCCGTTGTAAATATGAACATTCCGCTTAGGTCCTTAGCTCGGAGCAGATCCATCCCATTAGTCTGTGATCGAAATGCGGGGTGGAAACAACCGTTAGACTCAAAGTTGAAGTTTATCGGATTTGGAAACAAACAACCCTAACATGGTGTCCGAGCCTTGTCATGAAACAATGCTTTTACGTACGTTGGTGTTTAACGGTTAGAAGCCGATTAATTTTACTTTTTAAAACAAGATTAAAATTCTTTAATCAACTCTGCAAAAGAAAATCAAAGTGGTACTCAAAGTATAAAAATACTTTAGTCCAAGATTAGGAAAGGATAAAATTAATTCATCATATAGAATTTTTTGAGTCTAATATTCAATAAGTTCAAATTCCATCTTGAGTCTATCATCTAAATAATTATGATATTAAGATTTAAATAGACAATGTGCATAAGCTTGATCGGATAAATAATTTCTTTTAATAAACTTACTTAGAAATAAGAATTAACGTAATAATTCATTTTCAATTAGCTTATTAAGTCGGGGCTCGAAATAACATATGTTCGTGAAATTATTTATTCACAACAAGCTGTCTTAGTTGTATATGAGTAGGCCGGACAGTGTTGAAAACTTAAAGATAAGCTTCTTAAAGACTTAAAATGACTTGAAATCAAAACCATAGATAGATAAAGAGTTATACCCGAGTCTTCAATCTCCCCTTTTGATGAAAAACATTCAACACTTAACAAAAGAAGCTAAAAGTTTAGAGAGTTAAGTTCTCATTACTTAGACACGAATAATCAGTAGGTCGTGCTTTGTGAAACAAAGTCGGGATTCGTTGTTAGAGCATATTGATGTTAGAAATATCAAAGTAAAAATTATAGAATTACGGAATCGGAGCAAAAATAATAAGATATGGATAATACAAGTTAATGATGCTCGAAATTATAGAATTTCATTGATGCTTAGAAAGATAGTAAACGAAACAAACTAAAAACTAAACTAAACTCCCCTACACCAAACATCCATATGACTTTTCTCTCCCCTATGCATTTCATAAAAACAAAAAAGAGAAAGATGGGAAGGGAGTAAAAAGTGATACATAGATGTCGAGCAAAAAAAAAATAAAAAAGAAATCAGCGGGGGCTTGGAGCGAGTGTGATGGGAGGAGGAAGAACAAGGACCCCTTCTTCTGCGTTGATAGCCATGACTCGGAAGCTCGTTGGGCGAGGAAGAGATGGTAGGAGCAAAGGTATATCCGGGACTAGAGTAGCAGACACTGCATACTAGAGGTTGCACCTCCTCTATTTCCTCATCCGAGCCCTCACTCTTCATCTTGAGGTGTACTATGCAGAAGGTTGAGCTTGGGATTAACCAACATCCCCAAATTCTTCGAGGCGGACTCGGAATGTTATGAGAAAATAACCTCAAGTTCCTTCTCCCCTTGGCCTTTAGCTTGACTCGCTCCAATTTCTACTTCTTCTTCTTCGACTCGAGTCGGAAGAGCTAGAGGAATCCGAGGATGGTTCTTCTTCTTCAGAGTGGGATTCCTTAGTAGCCTTTGATCTGTGCTCTTGAAGATGACGAATATGGTCCTACTTGTTTCTTGATGACATCTTTCAGCTTATTGACCGGGGCTTGACTTAGATCGAAAGGAATTGGGTTTGAGTTCGGGAAGAGAGTCTAAACATCAAAAGCTTATGAAGCAGGGAGATGTTAATATGAATAACCTTCTCTTGAACGATAGAAAAGAGACAACATTTTCTCTCGCAACCATATTTTTATAGAACTCAATGACGAGTTACGGGTAGATGTAATAACGAAACACAAATACTTGAAAGTACTTGTGTGGAGGATAGGCTTGATCCACGAAAGTTTTGTGGATGAGAAGAATTTTTCTTCAATGAAGTAGTGCTAGGCAATGATGAGCTTTTGGTCATCGAAAGCGAGTGCTTTGCCCTTAAAGGGATCCTTTTGAGGATTTTCACGGTTGGATGGTTCCGGTTCTAGCCTTCTTGGTGGCTGAACCTCCTTCAGCAACTTCCTCACTTAGGCATTTTCGAGAGAAAGAGAAAGAGATTAAGATTGAGAAAATGAGAGAGTAGGAAGGTGAACAAGTTAGAGAGAGAGTAGAGAGTTGAGAGTTTGAAATTTGAGGGTATCCGGAACCTAGAACCTGAAGCTGCGGTACCGAAACTGTTAATAATATTTTCAGCATTTTAAGTTTTCAGTTTGTAAATATAACGCCCATATAGTTTCGGGTTTAATTTTTAATGTGAGGCTCAATTGATTAGAAGCCTTAATACTAGAATTTTTTTCTGTTCTCCCTCATTTTTCTATTTGCTTTGTTGCTCCTTCTCGCCTCCTACTATCTCGTCGCCTCCCTTCCTATTGCAAATCCAACCTGACCTCTTAACCGCTTGTTTAGAAATTAACGCTTCTTGTTTAGAAATTGAGAAGGACGTAGGGCTATGCAACAATGAGAAAGTGGAGAATGGCATAAGGCTAGAATTCATAAAATTCATGAGAAGTTGTTTGTAAGTTTTTAAGGCTTAAATTTTTTATTTTTATTTTCATAAGAATAATGGTATGGACAGGGTACCACTGGAACCGAAACCACGCCACGAGGTTCAGCTTCAAGTTCCTAAAATTCATTAATCGGTCAAACGGGTTCCGGTTCGGGTTCTTAAAATTTAGGAACCGATCAAACAGGTCGAGTTCGGGTTCTTAGTTTTAGAACAGTAGCACTGGAATCACTCACCCCTAGAATCGGGTACCCATTAAGGGCGGAACGAGGGCGGGAGCTATCCTCCTTGCCTTAACCCGCCCGTTGTGAATCGTAGTAGGAAAACCACTAATTACCATGATTAAACCTACAAATGGAAGTTCTTTTATGCCTCCGGCTCTCTTCCCAAGCCAATATCTAAATCGTCGAAATCTTCTCAAACAACACATAGATGTTGCTTTCCAACTTAACAGCTTGTTGCACAATGGATCCCCATCTTCGGTTCTCAGCCAAAAAAAAACCTTCATATTTTTGTCAATGATGGACGATATTTCTAAATTGAAAAGAAATTCCTTTTGAAACTATTTTCTCTTTTCATGCATTAGTTGAGCATGTGAATTGTCGGGAGAACAATATGAAAACTTAGGTATGATTAACTAATCATTTACTTTGTTTTGAGTTAAGGACATTTATCTAAATTTAGTATTAACTAAGAAGCATCCTAAAATAAATTCACAACATAAAGTCATTTGAAATAGTAATCACTTATTCAACATGACTCGATAAATGACTCGACCTAAGATTTTGATCCTAAAAGTTTTTTTGAAAAGTCTAAGGACTTAGTTCTACTTCAAAAATAGAAATTGAGCTAGTCATACTAACTCGGCTTGAGTGAGCTACTCGGTTATGAGAAACCGACCAACTTAGTATGACTCGGACATCAAGTTTTTCTAAATAATTTCACATTTATAACTTCACTTTGAATATGGCATGCTTCAAGAATTAGACTAGAATTAGTTGTCTTAATCCTATTTGAGACATGCATTACGTTAGAATTATTAACTTCGCAAACAATAGAAAATGTCTAAATAATTCATCGATATCGAACTTATCCTTCGAGCTAAGACATATTTGGAACTTGAATATGTTGAATATTACACTTGAAAAGTTATAGATTAATAGATTAAAGAGAACTAGTATTTGGAACTTGAATATGTTGAATATTACACTTGAAAAGGAGTGCTATTCTAGCTCGCTTAGAGCTATCAAGCGACACATCAAGAAACAGAATAAGGCTGATTTCACATATCAAATGTCTTATGTCTCACTTTACGGCCCAAACGAATTCATATTGAACATTTTCATATGCCAAAGCTTTTGTGGATGCGGCTAGAGACTTAGCCTTTAATTTAGATATTTCATCTCGTAACTCGGAAGTAGCTATCTGCAGCGAGAAGGCTGCTGCAGATCAACAATAGCTGGTACTGCGGCTATCTGCGATGAGATAGTCTGCTGCACTAGCCATTGTTATTTGCAGCAGACAAGGCTGCCGCAGTGCGCAGCAGATGGTCGCTTCGACCAGCGAACAACCTTCAGCTGCAGATAACAATTGCTCGAGTTACAAGATGAAATATCTAAATTAGAGGCTCGATCTATAGCTGCATCTGCAAAAGCTTTGGAGTATGAAAATGTTCAATATGAATTCCTTTTGGGCCGAAAGTGAGACATAAGACATTTGGTATGTGAAATCGACCTTATCTGTTTCTTGATCTGACTGCTCGATAACTATCGGTGAGCTAGAATAGCACTCCTTTTCTTTATGCTTGTAAATTGGCTCAATCTTCTATTCTACCATCGGAGTTTCATAGTTATGAGTCCATTGTATGAAAATTTTGTAATTCCGCACGGGATCTCAAGGTTCAAGGATTCATTATTTTGCTTGAAGCAAGAAGTCATGAGCCCCTACGGCACGAGTAAAGTTAACTCGTATGTTTTGCTTGAGCAAATAGGTGCTTTGAGCTAAAGAATATGCTTCATCATGGCATGTGACCCCAAAGGATCTAGCGTAGTATCCGAATAACCTAAAACATGGGCTCTAGAGATCATTGTACTCCTGGATTTGCAGGTTATATGATCGAGGCTTAAGCACTTGTGAGTCGTGTGAGTGTCCGGGTTGGCTTGTTTCCCTTAGCTAGACTTGTGAGCTCTAAGCTTTTCCTACATTCACTAGGAATCGAACATCTTAAGAGCCACGATTGACAAATTCACAATTGCTAGCTTCCTTGAGTTCATGATTGTCATGGCATGCTGAGGAAATGGTTGAATTTCATCCTTTTAAATTAGCAGTTTGTTGATTTTCTATTCTTTATTAATTGTAACTCCACTCAAGACGTTTCTTGAATAGAATAATACAACCAAATATGGATCCTATCAAGGTTGGGAAATCTACACGTAGGCAGCGTTAAATTGTCATGGTCTCGTTATTTTACATGCAAACCCATGGAGTAGTGTAGATGCCATTGCAAGTTGTCTCCCTGTTATACTAACCCCCGTGATTTTCTTATTTCGGTTGCCAAGGAGAATTTGATTGCCCCGGAAAAGCCATACTTGTTCGAGTAAACATTGAAACCAAGCAATTATAGTAAAAACATGTTAGCAAAGGATAGACATAGATTTAACAAACCAACATGACATAGAACTTCCTATACAATGCCAACGAAAGCTAAAATGTTGAATTGAACAGACTACAACAATCAATATAGTAGCCGGATCAAGAGTGTGAACCATTATAGCCTGAACTCTATCTCTTTTGATTGGAACATAAATTCAGCGAGCATAAGCAATTTTGAACCTCTAATTTCACCCAACAAAATTCAAAATCGTGGACACACAATCGCACAACATGTAAAAGAATAAAGACTAAAAATCGAAGCGTAAATCAATCAAAAAATTAGAGGATAATTTGGACAATGTAAACCCTTGTACTTGGAAATCAACCGTACAATTCGGTAGCGCGAGGTTTGGCAATGGCAACGCTGTCGACGACGGCGATTGATCATCGGAGAGACCGAATGAATGAGGAGGGCGGTGGGCGAGGCGGTCCATGGTCGGCGATTTCGGCTCGAGTGTGATAGTAGTAGCGAGTGCGAGAGGTAAGAGTGAGTGAGAGAGGAGGGCGGAGGGTGAGGCGGTCCGTGGTCGGCGACCGGCGATCGAGTGTCGGAGAGAGATAGAGACCGTGAGTAGTGCGAGAGGCTGAGAGTAGTGCGATTGAGAGTAAGGCGTTAATGACGATTCTATAGAAGTAGAGGCAAACAAAGAAAGAAGAAGTAGCAATCGTGCTTTGATAGTTTCATGCGAGTAAGTTTAACATAGGAGGGAAATTATAAGTAAAATGTTTTATTTTATTTTTATTTTCCCTCCTATTTATAATAACGACCATATTTTAAATATTAATAACGATGATTTTTGTAACCCATCGTCTAGTGATAATTTTTCAAGTAAAACTAAACGACAAAAAATACTTCCATCGTTATTAGTAACTTTTAATGACCAATTGTATGATTCGTCGTTAAAGTGCCGTTGTTAGAAGCCTAATTTCTAGTAGTGTACAAAGACATGCTTGAGGATAGATCCAAGTATAGCGGAACATAGAATTTCACTCTATGAAAATGTCAAGCCAATTAAGAAGAAGCTCGAGAGAATGAAACCCGAATGGGCACTGAAAATTAAGGAAGAGGTCCGTAAGCGGTTAAAATGGTCCACTACCCTTAGTGGGTAGCAAACATAATGCCAGATCCCGAAGAAAGATGGCGGGGTCTGAATGTGCGTCAATTTTAGGGATTTGAATAAGGAAAGCCCTAAAGATGATTTCATGTTACCTCATATCGACATTTTAGTAGATAACACTCTCGTTCATGGAAAGCAATCTGGGTATAATCAAGGGAAGATGGCTGAAGAACATATAGAAAAAATGACCTTCATCACTTAATGGGGAAGATACTTGCTATGTTGTAATGCCCTACAATATTATTACACGATATGATACATAAGGAAGCCGAATTTTATGTAGATGACATTAATATCAAGTCTAAAGATAGGGCAAGGCACTTACCTAGCCTTAGAAAATTCTTCGAAAGACTAAGAAAGGATAACATATGCCTTAATCCACAAAAGTGTGCCTTTGGGGTTACCTCGGGTAAATTGCTAGGCTATGTGGTTCCACCGCCAAAGACGAGAGAATGAGATATGGGGTTTCTTCGGATATTTACATTACATTAGTTGTTTCATATCAAAATTGACTATGGTTTGTGAACCCATCTTCAAGAAGCTTAAAAAAGGATTTGAGCCAATTTGGGATGAAGAGTGCCAAAAAGAATTCGAGAAAGTCAAGGAGTATTTGGCTAAGCCACCAGTGCTAGTTCCAGTCCCACTCGGGAAGCCATGTTAGCTCAATGGGATGGAAAGGAAGAATATGCAGTGTATTATGTAAGCAAGAAATTAATAGATTACGAGACTCGGTATATCGCTGTTAGATAAGACATCATTGGCTTTAGTCGGGGCTACCAAGAAGCTCAGGCACTATATGTTGGCCTACACGGTACATGTAGTAGCCCTAATGGATCCTAATAAGTACATCCTTGAGCAACCAACTATCAGTAGTAAGATAGCTAGATGGATAGTCATGCTATCGGAATTTGAACTCAAGTATGTCCCTTGAAAGGCGATAAAAGGAAGGGTAATATCGAAATTCCTAGGCTGGTCTACTAGTAATAGAATCACAACCTCGAACATCTCGACTTTCCAGGCAAAAACATTCTACAAGTAGAGGTCAACATGTGGATAATGTACTTTAACGGCGCTTCCAATCGAAGGGCTTTGGAGTAGGGATCCTTCTAGTCTCGCAAAAGGGAGCACATACTTCCATTTCGGTTAAATTAGATTTTAAGGTCACCAATGATGTCTGCAGAATATGAAGCATACATCATAGGGAGACTTCAAGCTGCCATAGAAGTCGAGCTAAGACCATCAAGGTTTTTGGTGACTCCAGTGTGATCATTAATCGATTTCACGGAAATAGAAGGTTTCGTAATAAAGGCTTCACACCCTACGAGGCACATCTCGATGGAATTAGCCAAATGTTTTGAAAGTATATCATACATATACATTCCTAAGGATGATAACCAATTCACGGTTGCCTTTACTAAGTTAGCATCAATGATTAAAATCCCAAGCGGCATTCATTCAATGCCTATTCATATAGAACAACGTAGTCAACTTGCGCACATATACGTGTAGACACCAAAAAAGTGTTGTCATTTTCTCTATTTTTTATTTGTTGGCCCGATGATGAAATCCCGAGTCCTGTTTGAGGATTTGGATCACGGACTGCGTTTGATTGGTGTGATGGAAGCCAAGTAAACCACAAAGAACCTCCTCCACCAAATAAATAGCCTTTTTGCCTTTGGTCGATCCAAAAATCTACTTTTCCTTCGAACGATCCAAGACCAGGCCAAGCCTCTAGAGACAACGGAGTCCAGATGTGCGTATCGGGAAATTCCGGGCTAGAATATCGCATTTGACTTCGGTTCAACAAGACAAGGAGCTCAAGACCGATGACGACATTAAACTCTACATTTCATGATCACAAGAACTAAAGTGTTGTGTTTTGAGTCCAAGACAGTCCACCAAAAATGGAAACCTGCTAAAAATGAAAACTTTTCATTTTTGGAAAGACATTGTGACCGACACACCGCCACCCCAAAATTTTAAGTGGAACGTAACATTTTGCCCCGGAGACTCTCTTAGTAACACAGTAGGGCACGAAACCCGAGAAAGCCTCTTATGGTCGGTCGCCGTGAACCGGCTCCTATCCGGTTTTATCCCTTCTTTATCCGGTTCAATCTCGGGATTGTCATGCCCGGTTATGTACCCTATTCCGGATGACTGGTTGAGCATAAACCTAGGTCTTTCCTTGACCTAACCTCTCCCTATAAATAGAGAGCCTTGGCTCTCATTCCCACACGACTTCCTGCCTTAGTACTACGCTCGTTGAAATCTGCCTAAGAGCTCACCGAATACTCTCTTTGGTATTCGATGTCTTGGTCTCTTTTGTGCCTATTCCTATTCTACTCTTAAATCTCACCACATCCGAACCCATTAACTCCATCATTCATGCAAATAACTACTTATCTCCATAAAATACTTACAAAACCCCTTCAATCCACCACCTGTCGCAACACTAGATCCAAATCCGATATCCGGATCAGCGAGTGGGATAACTCGAGAGCACAGATTCGATTCTCACAACTCGTTTAATTATTTTCATGCTTTCTTTATCGCTTTCCGTATTATGGAAAAATGATGTATCGCTTTTAATTCCTCCCCTGCTCGATGTAATCTTTTAGATTTCTTGCTTTCTTTTCCTTTTTCTTTTTAATTTCGATTTTGCTTTTCGTTTCCACTTTTACGGCTTTCTTTATCGCTTTCCTTAGCTATGTTTGGTTGCTTTTAATTTCGTTTAGCATGTTGTTGCTTGCTTGTTTGTTTTACATTATTCCGATTCACTACTCGAGCTAGTAATGGCTGTCTTCGGATGGGCGGAACGGAAGGGTTTATCACTATGTTTCATACCCTCGCCCTAAATCCGATTCTCGGTTCAACGACCGATGAAGTCATTTTTAGCCTCTTTCAGTCTTAGTTTTCCTAGACTAAGATTGAGAGAGCATTTATGTTGTTTCGTTAGTTTTCTTTCCTAAAAACTAACTCGTGACTACCTTTTAATTTATTTCTTCTAGGTCTATTTCCCGGCTTTTTTTGGTCGAACGAGTACAAAATTGAATTCAGGATCCGTTAGCCGAGGCCGAAGCGAGGCTGAATTCCTCAACCAGGGCCTCCGGCGGCGTCGGCCACCACCGGGTGTCTGTCGCCGCATGCACCGAGTGGTCGGTAGGCAAGGCATGGGTCTAAACCGGTGTTTTCACACCAGTTTGGCCCTAAAGCCTCACAACATAAACATAATTCTAGCTTTATTTGTTTTTCAATTAAGAGATAATATCCTGGGACCTTTCTGAAAATAATTGCTAAAATAAAATAATTAATAAAACCGCCATTCAAACTTTGCCTAATCACTTTAAATCAGATTTAATAAAATTTTGAAATCTTAATAAAAGGTTCATCCTCACTTTCCAAAAATCATCTTCTATCCGCTAAAATCATTTTTTCCTCTTTCTAAAACCCTTATGCCAAAGGCAATCGTGGGGAAGCTCGGTCCAGTACAGTCCGAGTCGATTCCAACCATGGTTCCTACAATATGTACCCAAAGTGTCTAGTACTCGACCAAACTAGTTGGTACCATGACATCTATTTTTACGTAGAAAACCAAGAATACTCGCCATAATCCACACCTAGAGCCCAATAAGCCATCTCGTACGCTAGCGGTGCAATTCTTCATCAACCAAGGGCGATTGTACAAGAAAGCTAACACGAGGATTAACTTAGTTTGTGAAAATTAACATGAAGCGGAGCGCATCATGACCGATATTCATGCTTTGGGAATACGGACCCCATATGAATGGAAGAATGTTGGTTCAAAAATTCGGAGGTGAGGATATTACTAGCTGACCATGGCAACGAACTATCATGAATTTGTTAAGAGATGTCACAAGTGTCAAGTGTATGCAAACTTGTAGCACCAACCACCATATTTCTTAATGACACTTGCATTGCCCTGGCCATTTTCAGTATGGAGCATTGATATAATTGGCAAAGTGACCCCTAAAGGAACGGGTGGTCATGAGTTCGTATTAGTAGCAATCGACTACTTTACTAAGTGGATAGAAGCAGCCTCCTATGCAACCCTAAAGTTGAAGCACGTGGTAAAGTTCATAACTAGTAACATTATTTTTCGATATGGGGTACCACATGAACTAATTAGTGACCATGGTAGTCACTTCAAGAAGGAAGTAGCGAGACTTATTGGACATATACAAAATCAAACACCATAGGTCTTCTCCCTGTCACCCTCAAACCAACATAGTAGTGCACGTCGCCAACAAGAATATTCGTAAAATAGAGGAGAAAATGGTTGTCGGCTATAAAGATTGGCTTGACAAGTTGCCCTTCACCTTATGGGACTACAGTACCTCCATTAGAACCTCAACAGGAGCAACACCCTACTCCCTAGTATAAGGTATGGAAGCAGTCCTTCTAATAGAAATTGCTATTCCTTCATTATGGATCATTGTAGAAACTCAAATTCTTGAAGCGAAATGGGCTAAGACACACTATGAGGAGTTAATGTTGCTAGATAAAAGACGCTTAAATGCTTTACACAATGTTCAAATATACTAACCACTTATATAAAGGAAATTTAACAAGAAGGTGAAGCCTTGTAATTTGCAGATTAAGGAGATTAGAGCACCAATTTAAGATCCTCGAGGAAAATTTGGGCCCGATTGGCAAGGCCCATTCATACTTAGTTAAAAATTACCAGGTGGGTCGATTAAATTGACTAATTTGGATGGTGAAGATATCTTTCAATATAGAAACTTGGATCGAGTTAAAGAAATAATATGTTTAGCATGACACTAAATAGTTCCCATAACTAGCTAAGCACTCGACCAAACCAGGTCGTGCCTTAGCTGGTGCCTGGCCACCGTCCGGACAACGGCGGGCTAGTCAGGCCGAGAAATCCCTCCGGCTATATTTTTATTGTTGTTTTTTTTTTCTACAGTCTAATCGGATAGTCCACTTAATTAATTTACCTCTTTTAAGGGAAGTATTTTGTCCTTAATTTTTGGTTTAAGGATGGTCCAATTAGGCGATCAAATTTGTATTTCATCGTCTAAGTGCACGATAAAATAAATGAATAGTGAAAGTGACCAAAAACATACTTTTTATTAATAAAAGGTAAGCCTACTACTTACCTGAATATATAACTATATAAAAGGAAATAAACCAAGCACACTACTTAAAAAAAATGTTGAAAAGAAGTAAAACTAAACTTCCTTAATTTTCTTTATTTCTTCCTAAATTCTTAATTCTTCCCGATTTCAAATACTTTCTTCGGTTTTGCATCACTAGACTCAGTCTGCATCCTCCTGGGTTCGGTTCTTTAGCTCTTCGATACTACGAGCCCTCTTTTCCTCGGCTTCCTTAGCTTCCGCCTTTCTCCTAAGGGCTCGTTCATCTATCCGTGGGTTAATTTTGCGAATTTAAAGCGAATGCTACAGACAAGGACAACTTCTTTTTGGGTCTTGTTCTAGAATCCTCATTGCCTTGCGTTGTTTGGGGTCAACCTCTTTTATCCATTCCGGATAAAATTTAGAAAGTGCAGCGGTTCGCTTATCTTCGAGGTTTCAACAACTTCGAGTAAGTTCGTCTAGTAACTAAGCCATGTCGGAACTCGACCTAGAGCTACCGAAACACTGCAAATAATTCAAAAGAAGTGGGCGAAATGCAATCCAAGTAAGGAATCTCTTAGAACCATCCCATTTACCGTACAACACGGTTAGTGAAATAGTATGTACTGGTTTTCAAACCCAACGAAACATACCAAATGATGTTGCTTAGTATGTGTCCTAAATTGGAACACTCTCCAATGTTCAATATACAACTCGATGGGATGGCCGGGTCTCAAACATGCTTCCCACCAAGAGAAAGAATAGTCATTCGAGCACTTAGTTGTTGCTTGTTGACAAAACTACATAGCTAGGTGCTTGAGTCCGCTCTTGTTGGTGCTCGTACCAACATAAGGTGCTCTACCAATCGGATCTCGCACACAACAAATACTCACATTAGAGTCTTGCACGGTTGAATTCATAATTATTTATGACCTAACAGGAGCAAAATAGAAATAAAAAAAGGAATAGGGCAAAAGCGAGACTTTGGGCAAAGCCGAAAACTTGCCAACGCCGAACTACAGGCTCTTGGTTGGCGCTGCCTACCTCGCCTCACGAGAATGATCCTTGGATATTCTTCTTGCTCATCTGTAATAATATGGAGCTTCCCGTAAAGTCCTCCTTTGGATTTGCTTTAACTCGGTTCAGCCCTACAATAGTTTCTACGACGATTAGCGAGACTTAGGGAGCAATAATCCTCTAACCGCTCGATGAAATTCAGCAATGCAACAGGTGCCATGTCCGTATGACCTGCCACTAATAGGAAACCACCTATCGGGCAAGTGATTATGGTCCGATGTCTCTCGAATGTGTGCATCCCCTAAAGAATACATCGGACGCTAGTACGAGATCATATTCATTAGATGTAGGTCGTCCCTTAGAGGAACCCAAATTAGATTCGTATTATTTAGCTTTAGAAGATGCTTATACGTTTCATACATATTGGTAGAAGGCATCGAGAATCAAAGGTTTGGTCCGATGATGAATGCCTAGGATGGCATCAAATACTTCAGGAAGGGGACATAATTCTCTATCTCCTAACACTGAAGACATGGTATTTTGGATCCGAAAAGGCAACTACAGACGCTTACTAGAGTCCACTAGACTTTCACTGCCGAATGCTAAACAAGGTATTAAGTCCATAAAGGGACAACCTACTTTATCAACCTTAGTCATCTTGTGCACCCGACGGGATAGTTCGGGAATGAAATTCATCATGGAAGGGGAAAAGGAATAAAAGGCACTTGGGAAAAGGCACAACTTGGTTGGGTTGGGCTTAGTTGATTGCGGGAACTATTAAATTTTATGATAAACATAGTATTTCTTTAACCGATTCGAGGTTTGTATATTGAAAAACTTCTTTACCATCCAAATCGGTCAATTTAACTATTCCTCCTGGCAGCATTTGACTAAGTATGAATTGGCCTTGACGAGTTGGGTTTAAATTTTCCTCGAGGATTTTGAATTGGTGCTCTAATCTTCTTAAGAACCAAATCTCCGAGTCTGCAAATTATGAGGCCTTACCTTTTTGTTAAATGCCCTTGATATATGTGCTTGGTATATTTGGACATTATGTAAAGCATTTAAGCTTCTTTCATCTAGCAGCACTAACTCCTCGTAGCGTGCCTTAGCCAACTCCACTTCAGGAATTTGACTTTCTTTAATGATTCGTAATGAAGGAATGACGATTTCTATTGGAGAGACTCGCTTCCATACCATTGTAGGAACCACGACCTCGGGTCCACCGGGATCGGACCGAGCTTTCCTATGAATTGCTTGGCATTAGGGTTTTTAAAAGCTTAAAGAATGATTTAGGGTTTTGAAGATGGATTTAGAAATGTGGGGATGAACCTTTTATAAAGATTTTCAAGTTTTATTAAATCGATTTAAAGCGACTTAGGCAAAGTTTGAATGGCGATTTTATTAATTATTTTATTTTAGAAATTATTTTTAGAAGTTTCGGGATATTATTTCTTAAAGAAAAGATAAATAAAATTAGGGTTCTAAATTTGTCGTAAGGTTTTAGAGCCATATCGGTGTGAAAACACCAATGCGGACCGAAGCCACGAGAGCTAACCCCACGGTGCAAGCAGCGGTCTACACCAGGGTGGCCGGCGCCGGCCGGAGGCCACGGCCGAGGAGATCAGCCTCGGCCTTTGCCCTAGCTAGCGAGATCTAGAATTCTATTTTTATCCTGCGGTTAGAAATAGGTAGGAAGCGATCTAGAAGAAATAAATGGAAAGGGAGTCACCAGTTAGTTTTTAAGGATGAAAAACTAACACAAGCATAAAAGTAAAGATTTGGTCTCTCGATCTTAGTATGGGAAGACTAAGACCGAGAAAGGATAAAAATGACTCCATCGGTCTTTGAACCGAGAATCGGTTCGAGGGCGATGGTAGGAAAGATAGGGATGAACCCTTCCGTTCGATCGTCCAGAAGACGGCCATTCTTGGTTTGAGTAGTGAATTAAAATAATGTACAAAACAAGCAAGCAAGAAACATACAATGAGAATTAAAGTAACTGAGAATAAAGCGAGAAATCTAAAAGATTAATCGGGCGAGGAGGAATTAAAGCGATACATCATTTGTCCATAATACGAAAAGCAATAAAGAAAGCATATAAATAAAATAAAATGTTGAAGATCGAGTCTATGCCTTCGAGGTTATCCCACCTCCTGATATGGTCTTGAATGCTGGATCTAGTGATGTGATGGTGCTTGAATTAAAAAGTCTTTTTGTGAGTATTTTATGGAGATGAGTAGGTATGAGGATGAATGATGGAGTTTGTGGGTTCGGATGTGGTGAAATTGGAGAGTAGAATGAGAATAGCATGAAAAGGGACCAAGAGATCATAATACGGATGAGAGTATTTTGTAGCTCATAAGTCGAATTTCAGTAGAGTAACATTGAGGGATTAGCCATTGTGAGAATGAGAGCCAAGGCTCTCTATTTATAGGGAGAGGTTAGGTCAAGGAAGTGACCTAGGGTTATGCTCGACT
This sequence comes from Talinum fruticosum, assembly GCA_021018815.1. NCBI lineage: Eukaryota > Viridiplantae > Streptophyta > Magnoliopsida > Caryophyllales > Talinaceae > Talinum > Talinum fruticosum. Next base: position 2,566,731 of record JAITYX010000075.1, on the reverse strand, counting down.
CGAATTTCAATCGATGATGCGGCGTCGGCAAATTCATAAGGGATTTTGTAGGTTTTTATGGAGATGAATGAAAGGATGCGTGGAGAATTAGGAACAAGCTGCAAAGTGACTAAGGGATTAGAATATGAAGAGAGGTATTCAATCGCTCTTAATCGAGTTTCTTCATCGTGATGCATAGGTAGAAGCCATTGTTGAAAAATAAGACCCTAAGCTCTCTATTTATAAGGAGAGGCTAGGTCATGAAATGAACTAGGGTTTCAATGCGACCAACCATCTAGAATCAGTCCGCAAAACTAGTTTAGGAAAATCGGAAGATTGAATAGGATAAAATCGGATAAAACCATGGTCGGGGGCACCGGCCACCCGATGCTATTCTAGGGTTCCGTGTCCTTTCTGTGCTGCAATAGGAACCTTAGGCAAACATTGGTGTTTCGATCGTAAAATCTTGGTAGGTGGCACCGACCACATGGTCGTTATGGAGATTTCGGCTCCGCGTCTCGGCGGACTTGTCTTGGAGCAAAACGCAGCACTTTGATATTTCTAAGTATAAAATTTAGCGCTTAATGTCCTCTTGATGTCTTCGACTCCTTGTATGGTTGGACAAAGGTAAAATGCGAGTGTTTTGAGGCCTGAATTTCCCAATACGCAACACTTGGACTCCAGTTAACTATGGAGGCTTGACCGGAGCTTGGATTTTCCAAAAAAAAGGGATTTTGAACCGACCCAAGGCAAAAGGCTATTTATTTGGTGTTAAGGGTTTTTGTGGTTTACTCGACTTCCGTCACACCAATCGAGATATCGTCCATGATCAAAATCCTTAAACAGGACTCGAGATTTCATAATCGGGCCGATAAATAAATAAAATAGAAAAGGGATGTCACTTTTTAGGTATCTACGATTAGCCCCCACTTTGATCGATTACGAAAGACGATAGTCAAAGTAGACACTAAAGGGTACTTACTGTTTCTTCGGATGTCGATTGAATCGATGCGTATAGAATTAATTGTCTTTTAACCTGAACTCGAACATTAAAGCATGCGCTTGACTCATGGAGTCCGAAGTCTAGGTGGCTAATTCCCGAACTTGGCTAATTGAAGACCCGAAGCTCAGATTGGTGTGTTTAAACATGACCACGTGCTTAGTATGAAGCTTATTAGGGGGTGCCCGAACTTGACCGTTTCATGGATCCGAAGTTCCGTAATGTATCCCGAGCTTGGTTCGACTCAATGTACTAATGCTTAGATGAAGGCGCTAAACTTGACAACAGTACTTGCTCCGAAGCTTGGCTAAAACTTTCCACACTAACAGTTTTATTAGCTAATAATTGAATGTAAATAGTTTTAAATGGTTTATAACGAGGTCACATTTCAAATATATTTCCTTGACTTGGCCATAGGGAGGTTCCGAAGTCCTGGCGTTGTGTGTAAACCTTGACCACTGTTAGGCCTAAAGCTCAACGAGGATGTGTGAACCTTGATCGCCTTTAGGTCTAAGACTCGATTGGGAGTCCGAACCTTGACCACTGTTGGGCATGAAGCTCGATGGGGTGTCCAAACCTTGATTGCTTTGTTGGGTCTAAGACTCGACTAGAGTGCGTCTAAGCCTTGACTGCTCCCGGGTCCGAGACTCGACGGGGCTGTCGGAACCTTAACCATTGTTAGACTTGAAGCTCGACGGAGATGTCTAAACTTTGACCGTTGTTGGGCCCGAATCTTTATAGGGGATGTTTGAACCTTGATTGCTATCGGGCTCGAAGCTCAACTTCTATCCTCTTTCGTTGAAATAGGGATAAATGAACTTGACTTATTTGAAAATTTGAGGTTATGTGCCCCATTCTAACTTTAGGCTTTTAGTTTTTGGGCTAATAGCTCTTTCGCTTATGTGGTAGAAGATTTTTGTCTCCTTTTGAGTATTCTTGGAGTTTGTTGTGGTTGTGTCACCCTTTCGATCATGAGCCCCCACGTTCTTCTTGAGTGCTTGTGTCTAGCTCTTCTCGAATGTTGGAGAGTTGGTGAGCTTTGATATTCTTGGTTGAATTTCTTTCAAGGTGGCAATGCCGGTGACCTCCTTGATGCTTGACTTGATTGAATAATACTTGATTGAATAAATCCTTGTAGCGTGCATTGTTATTAGTTTTTGTATTTTTAAGAGTTTGTCTCATGCAAAGGAGATGAATGCAAGACTCTATTCTAAGAACAAATGCATTCTTTTATTAAGATGATGTAAAAAAATTCAAAAGACATACAAAAATTGCACTTTTAGCCCCCACTCCCCAAACTAAATCCTAAAAAAAGTGGGTCACTTGAATTGTAATTTACTCGCTGCTAGCGATGAACTATGATCCTGACGGTTTGGTGCTAAGTCGAATGGCATGCATCCTAATTGACTTTTTCTCCTCCGAGTATGGCAAAAGGTGGCTTTGACTTTGGAAATGGGAATTGGGATAAAGATTAGGATTTGGGTCTGGATCTCATGGGTTTCCTATGTATCCGTTATAGCGAAAATTAGGCGTTCATAGTTCAAAAAGGAATACTCGATTGATGTTTTTGTTTTCTCTCTATTTTTGGAAAACAAGAAAAGGAAATAGATATAGAATGAATATTAAAGGGAAATGCACATTTTATTAGCATCCTTCATGAGTAATGGGCTCATTGGATGATCTTCTAGCTGGTTGTGGATGCGTGCTCCTTTTCAATAAGCACACCAGCATCTCTCGAGCGTTTTGAAGTCCATGAAGGGCAAGAACTTCAAGTGCTCGCTAATAGGCAAGTTGCGGGTTTTTCATGATGAGTCTAACCTAATTCTTTCTAGAGGGTCGATCTGCCATGTGGGCAGCCTTTGCCCTCTAGCGAGTGAGGAAGTTGGTGAAGCTCTCCTCGTCTCCTTTCTTGATTAATAGAAGGTCTCAAAGAGTGCTAGTAGATCGATATTGTAGGAGTATTGATGTAAGAACTCCATACAAAGATCCCGCCGGTTGTGACCTTATGTGGATCAACGAGTATTGGACCACTTCATGACGTCTATGTTAAACGTCCATGGGAATGACATGGTATGTGTCCTCCAAGTACATTCTTTAAGGTCATTGCCCGTATAAAGAGTCTCACATGGTGGTGAGGGTTTTCAGTCTGTGGAACTTGATGTCAAGCATAGTGAATTTTAAGGGTAATTTGCCTTTAGGGATTGAAGTTAATCCCTAAGCTAGATAGTAGTTATTGAATATTGATGACTCCGAGTAACATCTTCTCTATCGGATCTATTCGTGGATCGAGCCGACGCTTGGGCTGAGGTTCGGGCGGGGTTCTCCTTCTTTTGATTTCTTCTCTAGTTCTTTGAGCCTTAATCTTAGCGTCCAATTTTTAGTAGACTCCTTAAACTATGGGTGAACATGACTGATGGGTACCACAGAGCCGGACCAGAACCGGTCAAACAGATAAGGTTCGGAACCGGAATCGGTCAAACGGGTAAGGGTAAGCGTGAGACCCCGAAATTTCAGGTGTTTGCTTGCTAGTAAATTAAATTATTAAATTAAGTGAATTAGAATTTTTTGAGTCGGAATTAGGAATCCGAGAACCGAACCCGAGCATGGGCTAACTTATTGGGCCTATTGAAATTGAAGTTGGGCCCAATTAGAATAAAAAGAAAAGGGAATGAGAATGGATGAATTGGCTGGCATTGAGAAGGATTGCTGTGCAGATGAATTAAGGAGAGGAGGATTAGTGTAAAGTGAGAAGATAGGGTGGCCTTCTTGGAGGGAGCCACGAAGAGAGAGAAAGTACCGAGGAGAAGGAGGGGACCGAGACATTAGAAGGAAAGAAGGAGGAGAAACGAGAGGAAGGAAAACAAGAGAGGCAGCAGAGGAAAGATGCGAGAAGCGAGCAAAGGGGAAGGAGAGCGAGAGGGACACCGAGAGGTGAAGGGAAACGAAAGAAGGAGAAGCAGGGGAAAGCAAGAGAAGGGAGAGCTCGGGCTTGGGAGGCTGAGCAGAGCAAAAGAAGAAAGGGGAACGAAAGAAGCGAGAGGCGGAGGAACGGGAAAGCGAGAGGGAGCAGAACGCACGGAGGGAGAGGAAGAGCGAGTGTGAGCGGGAACGAGAGAAACGCGGAAACCGGCTGCTCGGCGGGCACGGCGAGCCCAAGGACGAGCGCTGGACGAAGGAGGAAGGAAAAGGGGAGCGAAGGAAAGAATAAGCAGAGCGGAGACAAAAGCGGGGGCATAACAGAGAGGGAAGCGAGAGGGACGAAGAACCGAAGCGAGAGATAGGCGAAGAGAAAGCAAAACCCAAATCGAAACCCAATCCGAAACCTCGTAGAACTGAATTCTTAGAACCTCTAAGAATTCAAGGTGAGTAGTCTGAATTCATCCTCCAAAATAAAATGAATTAGGTGGATGAAACTTGGAATTGATTCATGAAATTGGAAACTCTAGGTTTAATTGAAGAAGTTAGAGGCCTAAATTGAAGAAACTAGAAACTCATGAACCGAAAAGCATGTTGCGATTTATGCCTAGTTTATGAATTTAATGATATTTGAGCATTGTTGAGCACGATTATTGAGCTGTGTGATTAAGAATTTAGTGAAGTTAGCTTGAACCGAATTATTGAGAAAAATCGGGAAATTGAACATCATGACTTAAGTGCAGATTTTTTATGAATTAAGCATGTTGTCTGAATTGTTGCGAAGTCATGTGTAGCTCAAATTTCCTGAAACTTTTACTGCAGCTTTGTGGCAATTTATGGGAATTTCCTGTTAAATTTCGTATGCGTTGGATGAGTAGATTAGGAGATATGCAATTTTGAGTGAAAATGTCCTGTTTTGGGCTAAATCGTATCTAAGTGAGTAATTGAATCAAGAACTGAAATTTAAGAAGCTATGTGGCTAGATTAAAAGATATATACTGATTAAGGAAAGTTATAAAACCATTAACCACTTATACGCGATATTACGCGAGCATGAAAACGATAAGTTCGTCGATTAGAAATCATAAATGGTATGCTTATGTGATTGTGTGTTTATCTTGAATTACGTTGATTATGAATGGCACAAGCATGCGTATGTGAAATGAATGGATTGTGTTGGAGTTGGAACTTGCTTATGTGAATTGCTTGTTTTGAAGAAGTTACGCATGAACTTGTTGAGCATGAATCATATGAATTAAGTGCATCTCTTGAATAAGTAATAAGAAGATAATGATAAATAAGAAACTTAAAGAAGCTGAAGAAGGGAGAAAGGATTGTGTTATTGATCTAAGACCCCACGAATTAAAGAACCCTCTGAAGCTATGGCCATAGAAGTGTCTGTCAATCCGAAGCCACGAATTGAATTGCTTCCACTAAGAATTGACGGTATGTGTCCTTCGGGGATGGGAGGCCGCCTCGAGGCCACGAATTGTATGCCTCCGTGAACCGAGCCCACGAATTGTTTTGGCTCCAAGAACTGGGTCTTTAGAGCAGTGCATAAATCTTCTTTCCATTCGAACTAAGAAAACTTAAAAGAAGTATGATATGAAGAAACGAATGATCGTGCATATCGAACCGAAAAGAAGCGAATCGATGATTTATGAAATGCATGATTGAACTCAAGAAGAAGAATAAGAAGAAGGCCGAATCTTGATTTCATAAGAAATGTGTGCCATAAGAACTAAGATATGATTTACGTGATGAATGAATTGCATGATGAGTGATTATATGATTTACTTGCGTAGAAAGACGAATGATGCATGTTTAATTGAATTCTCGAATAAGTGATGTCATTATGATTCTTGGCAAGTTGGTAAGTTTAGAATCTCGCATGTCTTAAGCTTATTTGATCTGAATCGCATGTTAGGAATGAAATGTGAACTTAGGTGTGTTTGTTAATGAATTAATGTGCAAAGTGAAACCCGGGGTTGGGTTTGTATTATTCATCGGGCTAGTGAGCTCATGACATCACCAACATTTCAGTACATGAGTTAAGACCAGGCAGGAGTTGCCTTTGGCTTTTGGAAATAGCAGGACGAATAGGAGATGCCGGGCTCACTACTTGTTTTTCTGTCTTTTGTTTAGAAAGATGTTGTAAAGACTATTGTATGTGAGCTTAAGTTTGATTATGAATGTAAATCCCTATGTGAATACTCCGAGCGTGTGGCTCGTTGAGTTGTGTTGTGTTTCTCCGAGCGTGTGGCTCGTTGAGTTTAAGATTGTGTTTCGTGCGGGGTTAGGGCTTTAAGCCCATGGGTTTAGCCAGCTTACGAGAGGAAACTCTGCCGAAATTTCCGGAAAAACCTTTGAAAACCTAGAATTACGCTTCCGCCAATCCAAGAAAGGGTTATTAACCCCAAGTTGAGATCTTAAGCAGCCTTAGGGGTTCCTCCCGAGGAACCCCGGCATGTAATACTCCTAGGGTGGGTCTAGGGGTGTTACGATGAAGGTTCCTAAAATTTAGGAAGCGGTTAAACGGGTAAGGTTAAGGTTCCTAAAATGAAATCATGGAACCGAAACACGGAACCATTTAAAGGGTATTTTATTTTATATTTCATAGATCTTGCCGACGGTGATGGACAAGTTATTGATGTTGAAGATGCAATGGAAGTTTAAAGGTTGCATTATTTTTATTTAAATTTAGTTAATGAACTTGAGACATTTGGTTGTATTAGTTTTTGAAGAGAATTTGTAAAATTTTGATAACATCTCTCTTTAAGAATGTTGTTTTTACTACCAACTTTGATTTAGTAAAAATATTGCTAAAAATTGTGGTATTTAATTGTTTGCTTTTTGAACTTTATTTAATTAAATGATTAACGTGAGTCGATCTTTGTAAGTTCTTAAGGCCTTAATGTTTTTTTTTCAATAAGAATAATGGTGTGAATAGGGTACCTTGGAACCGAACCGAACCTGAAGCCAGGATCGGGTTCCTAAAATTTAGGAACCTAGGTTAAACAAGGTAAGGGTCGGGTTTGTAAAATTCAGGAACCGGTAAAACAGGGGTAAGGGTCGGGTTCCTGATTATGGGACGAGGTACTGGAACCGCTCACCCCTTCCTTGAACAGGTCATGATGGTAGTTTTCTCCGGCTTGTTGGCCATTTTTAGAGGAAGATTAGGCTTTGATCGGGGCGGCGCACCGGTGTCACATGTAAAGGTGTTAGACGTACTTGGTGTGGTATGTGCTAATTTGGACCGTACCGGTGTTGAAGTAGACTTTTTATTTCCTAGTTGTTTCGTGCGAGGATTCCCGATTGGAGTAGGATACACTACGTTGTATCCCAAAAGAGCGAGTGCTCATGATTGGCTATTGAAAAAGAAATATTTTTGGGGAGATGGGGTTTAAGTGCTTGACTCGAAGAATGACTAACGCTAAGAGAAAGGAAAATTATATTCTCTTTATTTGGGATGCACATAAAGAATGCAATTGATTATAGTGAAATGCAATGATGCAAATGGAATCCCTTAGGTTGGGATGAATTTTAATTTGGCTAAATACAAAAAAGATTCACCTATTTTGAGATGAATTTTTGAATTTGGCTGCAAACAAAGACTCGTCGATTTAAGATGAATTTTTATTATTGGCTAATGTAAAAATGGACTGATCTATATGAGATGAAATTTTATTTGGCTAAATGAAAATGGAAACGCAAAATGAACTCGACCTTAAAAGCGAGAGAAAAATTGGACCTTTGGCTAAAATGCACAAATTGGACGAACTAAAAAGGTTCATTATTTTATTTTGTTTTTGCACCCATGCATGGATTATTTAGCACTCCTCACCTATCCCTAAAGGCTCACGAAAAGATGATTAATAATCAGACTCATCCAAGCATTCAAATGAAGAGACAAGGTGCCACCTAGAGACCAAGGGTTTATGGTCAAAGAGAGGTTTAAAACTAGGTAGGATACATGGTGACTCATAGTCCGAGGATTTAGTCTTCCAGGGGTGCACGACAAGAAAAATGCATTTAATCCTTGCTGCCTCTCGGTGAGCCAAGAGCGTGTGATATGAAGAAAGAGGTACGCCTCCGTTGACAATCAAGCCTAGTTGGGCCTGCTTGGGACACAGTAGGAGCCTCTTACCCCAAGTGTTTAAAAGGGGTAAAACCTAATGGTTTGCCACTAGAAATAAACTATGTTCAAATGTGGCTTAAGATGCAGGATGTCTAATGAGAAATTAATCCCCAGCAGAGTCGCCACCGTAAGAACCATGGCCGGGACTCGATCGTGCTTCCCAACGAATGTCAATTCCCTTTCTAAAAGAATGATTTTGAAGATGGTTTTGGAAGTTTATTAAAAAAAATGAGGATGAACCTCTTATTTAGATTTCTGAATTTTATTAATTTAAGTTAAAAATGAATTAAATCAGATTGATTGGCGGTTTTGTCAATTATTTTATTTTAGAAATTATTTATAGAAGTCTCGGGATATTATTTCTTAACCGAACAAAATTAAAAAAAAAAGGTTAGGGTTTTGAATCTGCCGTGAGGCTTTAGGGCCAAGCTGGTGTAAAAACACTCGGATGCTTCGGGTGACAAGGGGTTTAGAATTTGAGGGGCCTTGTTGGCTTTTGGTGCGAGGTTTCTTGGTGGCGTAATAAAGAAAATCAGGATGAGAACCTCTTTTCGGCATTTTTGGTGTGAAAAGAGAAAAGGTCAACTTGAGAGAGAGTAGAAGAGAAGAAGACTCGAAGAGAGTGAAAGATAAAAGGAAAAAAGTGGAAGAAGAATGAGTTTGAGAGCAACGGAGCTTACTTGAGATGATTTTCACGAAGCTTGAGAGCACTGGGTGTCGCGTTTAGTCACCGAGATCGTGGTCACGAGGATTTGATTTTGAGAGAGAGAGTAAATGTAGAGTAAGGAAATGAAGGAGAATAGGCGCTATTTATAAGAAAAATATATGTCCTTCGATGATCCGTTCGACTCAGCTCTTTCAACAGTCACCTCGGACCGGTGTGACTGGTTCTCTCCTCAACGGTTAGAATTCCAACGGTTTGTCTCTCAACAGCTAGTTGTCCGATCATGGCGCGCAAGAGAGAAAAAAAGAGAGAAAAAAAGATTTTGAAAGAAAATTCTGAAATTCTCCACTTATCTAGAGATGATTTCGAAGTGTGATGTCCATTTTTCTCAAAGCCCGAGTCCGACACGATTCGTTTTCCGAGTGACTCGAAACTGGAAATAAATAATTACTACCGGCTCAGTATCATTGAATCAACTCGACCTAATGGTTATTAATGAATTGTGAACACATAACACATAATCATGCAATGATATTTTCACATAGAAAACACATAATTATGCATTTAACATACCAAGCTCATTCCTAATAAAGCAAAACTCGATCCTCACTAAGTGGCTTAGTAAAGATATCAGCTAATTGAAGATTTGTAGGAATGAATTCGAGTTCAATATCACCTTTCTCGAATGGTCTCTTAAGAAATGATACCCGACCTCAATGTGTTTCGTCTTGAGTGCTCGAATCGGATTTTTGGTGATGCTGATTGCACTCGATTATCACACTTGATTGGTACCGATTTGAAAGAAAGTCCAAGATCTTTTAAGTGTTGTTTGATCCATAAAATCAGTGCACAACATGGTCTAGCCGCAATGTACTCAGCCTCGGCAATTGATAGAGCTATTGAATTTTGCTTCTTTGAGTGCCAAGATATTAATGATTGACCCGTAAATTGGCATGCTCCTCGAAGTGCTCTTTCTATTAACTTTGTATCCAGCGTAATCAGCATCTCGAGTATCCAAGTGAGAGTCGGTTCGAGTCTCCGGAGTACCATAGACCTAAATTCCGAGTCCTCGCAAGATATCTTAATATTCTCTTCACCGCAGTTGACATGTGATTCTTTTGGATTAGGTTGGAATCATGTGCATAGACAGACACCGAACATTATATCTAGCCTACTTGGAAGTAAGACATAGCAAAGATCCAATCATACCTCGATAGAGTTTCGATCTATTGCTTTACCTTTTTCGTCCGAGTCCAGCTTCAAGCTACTCGCTCATAGGTATTGTTGCATGCTTCGCATCTTGAAGTTTATATTTTTCAGCAGACTTCTTGGTGTACTTTGATTGATGGACATAGATTCCATTTTTGTGTTGCTTGATTTGTAGACCAAGGAAGAAATTGAGTTCTCCCATCATACTCATTTGAAATTCCTGTCTCATTAACTCGGAAAAATCTCGACATAAAGTTTCATTAGTAGCTCCAAAAATTATGTCATCAACGTATATCCGAGCGATAAGGAAATCTTTCCCCTTGGTTTTTATAAAGAGAGTCTTGTCAATCTAACCTCTTCTAAAATCATTTTGAACCAAGAAATTGCTCGGTCTTTCATACCAAGCTCCGGGAGCCTGTTTAAGACCATAAAGAGCTTTTTGAAGTTTGAAAACATGATTTGGAAAATCCGAGTTTTCAAATCCAGGGGTTGCTCAACATAGACTTCCTCTTCGATAAAACCCTTAAGAAAAGCACACTTAACATCCATTTGATATAACATGATATTCATCCTAGATGCAAATGCTAACGGAATTCTAATGGCTTCATTCTGCAACAGGTGCAAAGGTTTGCCCACAATCAATCCCTTCTTCCCGATTATAACCTTGAGCCACAAGTCTAGCCTTGTTTCGACTACCAACCCACCTTCATCCAGTTTGTTCTCGAAAACCCATTTGGTACCTATGACTTGGTGGTCGAAGGTCGTTTGGTCAAAGTCCAGACTTTGTTTCTTTCGAATTGATTGAGTTCCTCTTGCATGGCCTCTACCCATTCAGGTTCATTTAGGGCCTCTAGTGCATTTTTGGGTTCGAGTTAATGAAATGAATGTAGTGAATGCACATAGATTCTCGAAGAGAGGAACGAGTCCTTACCTGTTTTCTAGTGGATGACTAGAAGCATACTTGAATGCTCTACTCGTTCTCCGATTTACCAAATCAGTAGGCTAAATTGGTTGAACTTCGAGGTTTGTTCTGGGTGAACTTGTTCATCAATTTGTTCTTCATTATTCCGAGCAAGTTCTCGAGTTGTCTCATTCCGAGTCACTTCGTTCCGAGTGACTTCATTCCGAACCGATTGGGTTTGATTCCCGATAGGATTGTTTTCATCATGATCATCACTTCTGCTGAGCTTTAGGTCCGAGAATGTTGACTCACTTGGTTTTTCCTGTTCAAGCTCATCAAACACAACGTGGATGCTTTCTTCCACTTTGTTAGTTCTTTTATTGAAAATGCGATAAGCTTTACTATGAGATGAATAACCCGAAAAATACCTTCATCAAACTTGTTGTGAACAAAACACTTACATCCAAAGGGTTTGAAGTATGAGATGTTGGGTTTCTTCCCTTTATAGAGCTCGTATGGTGTTTTCTTCAGAATGGGCCCGATAAGGCATCTATTCAAAGTGTAGTTGGTCGTGTTGACTCGCCTCAGCCCGTAAATAGTAGGGTAGATTGTGCTCAATCATCATTGTCCTAGCTATTTCTTCAAGAGTTCTGTTATTTCTCTCCACTACTCCATTTTGTTGAGGAGTTCTTGGTGCCGAGAAGTTGTGAGAGATACCATTCTTGTCGCAAAACTCCGAAAATTCTAAGTAGTCGAATTCCCTTCCATGGTCGGTTCGAATTCTCTGGATTTGAGTATGAGACTCAACTTGGATCTTTCTGCAGAGCTTCCCGAACTCTTTGAATGCCTCATTTTTGTGCTTGAGAAAACACACCCAGGTAAATCGTGAATAATCATCAATAATAACAAGTACATATGATTTACCTCCGAGGCTCTTAACAGGATTTCACCACACAAGTCTATATGTAGCAATTCAAGCACCTTGGATGTGGAAACCGTCTTCGTGGATTTGAATGATGATCTAACTTGTTTCCCTTTTTGTAAGCTTCACAAATCTTATCTTTCTCAAAAGCACAATTAGGCAATCCTCTCGACTAAACCATGAGATGCCAGCTTCTTGATTGTATGCATGCTAACATGACCTAATCAACGATGCCATGTCCATGAATCATCAAGAAGTGATGCTTTTAAACAAGATAACTTCCGACTTGGGTGAGAAAGAGGAATAATGTATGTATACCGATCTCTTACCATCTATGTGAATCTTACCTCTTGACCTTTATCACACAATTGAGAGATGCTAAGCAGGTTGTACTTTAATCCTTTGACAAGGTATACTGGGCTGACCAGATTGCCTTCCTTTCAATCTTGCCTATCCCAATTATCTTGCCTTTGTTGTCATCTCCAAATGTGACTTTACCTCCTTTATACTCTCCTAACTCGGAAAAGAGTCCCGAATCTCCCGACATGTGGCGTGAGCATCCACCGTCCAGTACCAATGCCCCTTTGATCTTTTCCGAGTGGCCTCGCAAAACGTAAACAAACTAACCCTTCTCACTTCCTCTAACAAACCCAAGAACACCCTTTACTCGTGGTCCTTTTTTGAGGAAGAAGGTTTTTCTGAACCCGCATTTGAATGACTTTGGGTCCGGTCCGATTTTGAGTCTTCCATTTAGAGAACTGAGTCTGTGTCTCTTTCTTTTGAAAAGCTTTTCTTTTATAAAACGGTGGAGATGGTTTTCTCCTATAAGTTGGTCCGGGCTCAGTCCTTTTGTGAATGGGACCGTGCTAAGCTTTCCCGAGCTTTACAGTTCCGGAATCCTTTTGAAAAGCTCTAAGTAAGAATTGGATTCCTCCTCTTTGTTAAAACCAAGACCTTCTTTTCGAAGTAGACACATTGAGATCCCAAGAGCATGTCAAGGTTTTTCCGACCTTGAGTAAACTTTATCACAAGATCTTGAGACTCGTTGAGCTTTTGCTTTAGTTGCTCATTCTCTTTTTTGAGTAGCTCGGACTTAGTCTCATTGGATTGAGCACTATTTTGAGCTCTCCGAGTGTGAGTCTCGGCTTTTTCAACTCATTTTTTAAGGAAATGCTCTCGGAGGAAATTGACTCAAGTTGTTCTTTAAAATGAGAAGAATCGTAGTTGGACTTTTCTTCCAAAGTGAAAATATACTTACCTAAATCAACTTTGGAGAATTTGAGAAAGTATTCAATTACCTCTTGAGGATTTGCTTCCTAATTGTCTCGATTGATCCGAGTCCGACTCTGTTTCCGCTTTCGAGTCGAAAGTGCCATCGAACACTTTGAGTCATCCGAGTCCTCGTCATCTTCCGATGAGTCCTCGTCACTCCATGTGGCCATTATAGCCTTTTTCTTCTTTCTGTCCCTTTTTCTCTTTGGATAGTCTTTGACTATGTGATCCTTACTCGCCACATTTAAAACAGACTGAGTTCTTAGACAAAGATAACTTTGAAAGGGAAGAGTACTTACCTTTTCTATCCTTTTTGTCTTTTTGTAGAACTCTTCTTTTGGCTTCTTATCCCATCTCTTGTGCTTCATCATTCTCTTGAAGCCTCTAGATCCTCTTCTCGAGTCGAGGAACTCGGATCTGCTTCTTTAGTTTCCGAGGCTTTCAGCGCAAGGTTCTTTTTGATGCCGACCTCTACATCCTCTTCTTCCGGTGGATCTCATGGGTGAGAAGCTTCCCAATGAGTTCATCCGGCTTCGATAGTGATAAGTTCCGAGCCTCTTTGACAGCTTGTCACCTTGGGACCCCATCTTTTCTTGGGTAGGCTTCGAGTATCTTTTTGCACATTTCCTCATGGGAGATCTTTTTACCCGAGAGATTTGAGATTGTTAGTAATCTCAAGAAATCGAATGAACATCCGAGTGATGTTTTCTTCTAGCTCCATCTTGAACAGCTCATATTTATGAAGATATTGGCTTATCTTCGCTTGTCTCGACCCGGCTTGTGCCTTCATAAGTGTTGACAAGTGTGTCCCACAGTTCTTTGGGCCGTGTCACAGTCGACACTCGGTTGTATTCTTCCGAGCTTATGGCACACATTAGAATGTTCATCACCTTGAAGTTCTTTCGAACTTTTATGCTTCATCACTGTGAACTCGGCCTTTGTCTTGGGCGCGATTCTTGTTTCTTCTGTCTTCATGGGAATGTAGGTGCCCACTTGTATGATGTTCCGGACATTCTCATCATGATCCAAGAGGAAACATTCCATGAGTTTCTTCCAAGTGCACAAAGTTGGATCCTTTGAACTTTGTGGTCCGCTGGAAGATCTTCATTCATCGAACTCTCCGTTGTTCCGAGCCATTTGATCCGTAGACCTTTGGATGGTTAGATCCTTTTCTGAAAGGCTAGGCTCGATACCAATTGAAGGTTTGCTCAGGGGAGACTAAGTCACCCTAGAGGGGGTGAATAGGGTGATGACGAAATTTTCTTGAAATTAAAATAGATATGATTCCGATGTGAGCGAGAGTCAAAGATGAGCTCGAAAAGTACTAACTTAGAATTCAAGTGAAGAGACAAATTAAACAGATCTTTAAAACCGTCCGAGTCTAGAATGCACTCGGAAAAGTAATAACTCGAAAGTACGTGGAAACCCTCATGAGGCAGAAAACCACGGACCGTGCTAATCCAAGCACGAAGTCAAATCCACTATTTTGAGTCCACAAAATACGATAGACCGAGTTGACCCAAGTTGCTCCCTTAAACAACTCCTTACAAGTTTTTCCTAGACTTAAAAATTCCCTTATTTGATCTAGTACTTCCTAACCGAGATAACCCTTACAAGTTAGGGACAACCGAGCCGAGTTAACCCTTACAGCTCAGTCAAGGGACCTTACTTAAAAAGTAAGAAAGAGAGTGTTTGTAATCGAGTACAAGACCTTACAACTCGTAAAGTTATGAAATACGAATTGGAGTTGTAAGTAGAAGATTGAGAATGAATACAATGACTTTTGCTCAAGTATGTGTATTAACAATAGATTCCGCTCTTCTTCATGTCTTGAAAGTTGGCTTCTATATATGATGACCAAGCAGCTTAGCCGTTGTGTCCATCTTCTTACTCGGAAGTCCTTTGTAACCGTTGTAGAGGATTTTCTAAGTCACTCGGAAAATATCCGTTGAGATATGAACATTGAGCAACGGTTCTTGACTCCTTTGGAAGTCCCAAAACCACCGGTGGTGTCTTGAAAAATAAGGTGGAAACCATCTGTTGAGCTTGGTGTTGCGGGTTTCGAGTTTTGGAAATGCAGACAACCCCGACACGGTGTCCGGGGCTAGGTCGAGGTGGAAAAAGCCTTGTCTCGCTGGTGATTTGACGTTTTGAAGCTCGGTTACATTTGTAATTCGAATTTAGAATAGCCTCGTTTGAATAACCTACAAAAGTAAATCAATTTGGTTCTCAAAGTACAAAATACTTTGGTCCAAGATTAGACACAGATAATAATATAATTAAGATAATTAAGTGCCTAATTATTTGAGTCGGAAAAGAAATGGAATTTTACGAGTCTAATATCTATGAAACTCAAATTCCATCTTAGTCGGTTTAGAGGACAATCAAGTCAGATAAAGAATATTAGAGTAAACAGACTTGATCCGGACTAAACACAATTCAAACTAAATATGCTCGACTTGGAACAATGTAATTCCCGATCCATGAAGTCGACACGAGTTTAAGCGCGGAAAAGATAGTGTTTGAATATGCGATAAATCCGAGTGTTGGGTGACTTAGAACCGAGTGTGAAGTGGCATGTAGAAGTATGCTTTCCGAGTCGGTCGAGTCGGCGAAAGCCGTATAATAGATTCTATAACACCGAGAGGAAATGTTATATCACTCCAGAAAAGTTTCTAAGGTACATAGAATGACTTGAAATCAAAACCCTATGAGAGAAGAGATCTTATACCCGATTCCTGGATGGAACTCGAAATGTGTAAGTATAAAGTCCGAGTCTTCAAACATTGACCAAGCACCGCGCATCATGCTATACTATACTCGAAACGCCACGTTTCATATTCAGCGTCTAACCAAAACACGGAGCTAATTTCGTTCGGACGATGTTGCATTGACCGGCGCCGTGTTTCAAGGAAACCATCACCAAAGCATCGTATTTTTCTTCAAGCATCCAACCGAGACACATAGCTCACTTTCACAAAATGACACTATGTTTCGGGGAGTTTTCGCCCAAACATTGCGTTTTGCTCGAGAGTTTAGATGCAACATGGAAGATGGTTGGACCGTACGACGTCTGTTTCTTGATCGACGCCGCGTATCTTGACATTGTCCCCGGGATCCGGTTCGGGGAAGATTTAAGAGTCTTTCATTTATTTTTGTTGGTTGTTATTCCCTAAAGCCGATAGGCGACTCTATTTTCCTTTTATTTCACTTTAATTCGCTCTTCGGATTTTTGACTAAAAATTTCAAAAAGAATTTTTATTTCGACAGACTAAGCCATGGACCGAGACTAACCACCTAGGTGTTGGCCTATGGCTACCGGCGACTGCCGTACGGTGTTGGCTCTTCCTCGCGGCGATCGTCATCGGGTAAAGCTTTCGTCCAAACCAATGTTTTTACACCGGTTTGGCCCAAAAGCCTTGTGACATGAATAAAGTTAATCTATTTTTTTATAAGTTGCGAAATAACATCCCGAGGCTTCTATTTCAAATCAAATTATAAAAATCAAAAATTCTAATAAGAGATACATCCCCATATCTAAAATCATCATCTTTTAAAACTCATTTTCAAATCAAAATGAAAGAATCTCGTCATCCGGGGGAAGCTAGGTCCGAATCCGGTTCTCCCTCCTAATAGAGGTGGATGCGGGGCCGTGGTTCCTACAACAAGATGCCGAGGTAAATACATTTTCTTCCGCTTTGGTTGTTATGCTAATTCCTACGGGATTCCCATTTCACACATATCGAGTCTTGCTTTCTCTCCATCCTTGGACTACCCCGGTATGTTCAAAAGAGTTCCAAGGAAATTTTCACATATTTTTTGCTCTATATGCATTATATGAAGACTATGTCTCACACACAACTCTTTCCAATATGGAAGATCAAAAAATATTAATCTCTTTTTCACACACCGTTTCGGATTGATGTTGGTATGACTTGCCGACCTCCACATCAAGATCCTTCACTTGGTCATAAATTTGATGTCCTGTTAATGGAGTTGGAGCGGAATCTATCTTGGTTTTACCATTGAAAGCGTTCTTTTTCTTCCGATATTAATGGGAAAAGGGAAGAAACTTTCGGTATCCGAGATAGGCCATCTTTTTTCCTCGCTTGAAGTTGATAGGAGCAAGTACCCTATGCACAAATAGGGCATGGCATATGGAATTTGATAGTCTATTTAGACAAGTTTCCATATACGGAGAAGTCATTGATTGTGGTGAAGATCATAGCTTGCAATGTAAATTGCTCTTGACGAGTATGCGTTAAAAAATGAAACAACTTCATCTCACATGAACTTTAAATCGTCAAAAAGAGGTGCCAAGTGCACGTCTATATCATTTCCTGGCTATTTAGGCCCGTAAATGAGCATTGACAACATAATGTACTTGAAGACTCGGACACTTCTCAACGCATTTCCGAGTTGCATTAAATGAATCGGTATAACCATCTCATACTTATAGAGTTTTGATTCCAAGGCATTCTCTCGTATCTCGTAAACTTCTTTGAGTAAAATGGTATCTTCTCTAAGTGATACAGCTTTTACCTCTTATATTTCTTGCTTATATGTAAGTGACTCGAAAAGCTGGTTCTCTGTTCGAGTCTCTCATTACTCAGATTTATCGCAGATTGAATAGACTAGTATTTCGTCTTTTCTCACTCGGAATCCGACTTCTGGTTATAAGCTCTATTATGTTATAGTCAAGTACTTTTAGTATGATTATTACTTAGTCTATATCAAGGTCTTTTCACTCTAATATTCTTTATGGAACTTGATCCTTCACTTAGACTAAATTAGATGGAATTCCGAGTATCATTGATATTGGACTCGAAAATTCCATTCCTCTTCTAACTCGGATAATTAGTCTGTTTAATTATCATAATTATTTTATTATCCGTGTCTAATCTTGGACCAAAGTATGTTATACTTTGAGAACTAAAATTGTTTTACTTTTGTAGGTTATTCAAACGAGGATACACCTTTTTCAAACCACAAAAGTAACCAGCTTCGAACATCAAATCACCAAGCAGACATGGCTTTTCACCTTCTCTCGCTCCAGTCCTAAAAGATTGTGTCGAGTGCATGCTGTTTCCAAATCTGGAAAACTGGAACGCTAAGCTTAACGGTGGTTTCCACCTTATCTTTCAAGACACCGCCAATGGTTTTGGGACTTCCAAAAGAGTTAAACCGTTGTCCAACGTTCACATTACAACGGATACTTTCGAATGACTCGTAAAGCTTCTATCAACGGTCACGAGAGGACTCTCGGTCAGCAGATGAAGATAACGGCTACTCTGCCCGGTCATCTATAAATAGAAGCCACTTCACAAGACTTGAAGATTGCCGAACATATTGTTAATACACATACTTGCTCAAAGTCTTTGTATACATTCTCAATCTTCTACTTACAACTCCTACTCTATAATTTATTACTTTACGAGTTGTAAGGTCTTGTACTTAGTTACAAACTCTTTCTTACATTCTTTGTAAGGTCCCTTGACTAAGTTGTAAGGGTTAACTCAGCTTAGTTGTCCCTAGCTGTAAGGGTTATCTCGGCTAGGAAGTACTAGATCGGATAAAGGAATTTCCGAGTCTAGGAAAACTTGTATAGAGTTGTCTAAGGGAGCAACTCGGGTTCGATCAGTTCACGGTATTTTGTGGACTCAAAATAGTGGATTCGATCGGTTCGTGGTTTTCCGCCCGGGAGGGTTTCCACGTAATTTCGAGTGTTATCTTTCTCGGTTCATTCTAGATTCGGACGATCATATTACTCTGCTTGACTTGCTTGTTTATTTGTGATAGCATTTCGAGTCCAAGCTTTTCGACCCTGCTTGTTTGACTCGGAACCTCGTCTCTGTCTCTTCGTTAACAAAAGAGCTAACGTTTTCACGAAAAACTTCTATCACCCTATTCACCCCCTCTAGGGTGACTCGGACTCTCCCCGAGCAAACCTTCGATACTTACGCTTCATATAAAACAATGATGCTAGGTTATAGATAACCAAAAGAACGACGCAATGCTGCTGTGCTTGCCACTCGAGGTCACAATGGGGGTTTATTCCGTCCGTACAAAGACGCAGACGTAGATTTTGTGCCTCCCTGCAAAATTCCAGGAATAATGAATTGATCTTCTTCTACTTAGGAGAATCGGCAGGGGACGTAGCTTGTCATCACGGACCTTTCCGTCTACATGCCACGTCAAGTTGTTGGCATTAGTTGAACTTGAAAACAAGTGCTTAAACCTTAGTATTATTGGCAAGTACCATAACATCATTACAAGAGGTCCCTCAACACTATCTCCATCGATAACTTTAAGTTTGTACCGAGGTACACCATATTTTAGGACATTCGTGTCTATGTGCGTGTTCTTTTCGGTACAATATGCAAATGTTAGGGAATGCATGTATCTTCTTGTATCCCATGCCCATAGGACACAACATCCTCTTCGCCTCATATGTATGGCTAGGAAGGACATTGCCTTACGGGAGTATATCTTTGAGCATACAAAGCAAGTTCGTGAAAGTTTTGTCACTCCGGCTATTAGTCGTTTTCAAGTTCATCAACCTCAGCCACGGTTGATAAACGAGTATATTTATCACACCCCATGTAAAGAGGCGTCTTCGAATCAACTAACAATTGTTCCAAGTACATGTGGTTGATCGAATAATTCACATTTTACTCCATGAACTAGACTTTCAAGTCGATCTTCTAATTCTATATTGCCACCTTCATTTTAATCATACCCTTCCTCTTCGTGTACATCATTATTAACGGACTCCTGTTCCTCATGCCATACCCACAACTTATAAGATGTGTCAAATCCATGCTGACATAGGTGACCTTTTTACAACCTTAGGGAGCAATCTCGAGGAGTTAAACACCGTAAACATGGACAAAATATGGATTGTTCTCCGAATTTGGTTGCATGTTCGATGGCAATATCTAGAAAGTTTTTAACACTATCACAATATTCTACACCTCCTCCTATCACTATAAACCCATGCTCGATCTATACCTTACCCATGAACACGTGAAGAAATTCACCACATATAGTTCGAAAAGTACGTATTTTCATCATTTAACTACTTACAAATAATATGAAATGAGTCTAAGATCCTTCTATAAGGATAGATGGTCCTAAACCCAATCAAGAATAATATGACCCTAGACCGTGTAGCAAAATCTTATCATACATTTGACAAAATTCATGCAGCATTTTCCCCTTAGTCACTACTACAAGAACCACTTTTAACTACGGTTTAAAATGATCTTTAACTATGGTTAACAAGCGTCGTCCCAATGGCCGTAGTTGTAGGTAGGCATCTTTTACTACGGTTCAAAACCGTTGTAAAAGAATACCTATGACAATGCTTCTTTTCGAGAACCATCGTCATAGGTCACCTATAACAATGGTTCTTTCAAAAGAACTGTCGTCATAGGTGACTTATAATGACGGTTCTTCAAGAGTACGAGTACTATCATCAAATGTCCGATTTTTTAAAAAAAAACAAATAGACAACTTTTCGATCTAAAATTTGGGATGTAAAACTAAAAGCTAAAATGGAGAGCAAAAAAAAAAAAAACCGAATGAACAAAAACATGTCGGATCTAAATACGGATGAAATGTTGGAGGGAAATTTTGACAAATTTCCCATAACCTTAGAGATTACAGGGCAAGAACGAAATCGGACATTAGCCCTCTATTGTAAACCAAACAGATTGCTTTAGTTCATGAATACATTACAATCCAACTAATTAATCACCTTAAATGAAACAACCTTGCAAGCTTGTATTCTTTATCTGGCGAGCATGGAAAAACTCGAAATGCGAGGATCCGAGAGACATTCAACTCTTTAATTACACATCGAACAACGAAAATCCAAGAAAGTTAAAATCTTCAATTACACATCTAACAACGAACCATGGAAAATTATCGAAATGTATAAAAGAAAAATGAAAAATAAGACGAAGAAAAGAAAACGCTACTAGGATACTCGCATGAATTCTCTCTCTCTCTCGCCCATCCTCGCATACTAATATTCCACGCTGAATCGAGGTCACCGCAGAATCTAATCCAATCCTTAAAAGAGTTGATAGAAACAAATTCATTGAATTCATTAGATCATAATTTTGCTCCAACTTCTAAGAAGTAGAGGGGGAGAGATAGAGAGAAAGAGAGGATGACAAACCCGGAACATCGTCGGATTCTAAAGAAAAGAGGGCTCGGTGAGTAAGCCGTCTTGCTCCTCCTCCCACTTCCGATAGCGAGATCTTGGGCACGGACGCCAATGCGTAGACCATGGAGGCTGAAGTCGGTGAATCCTGCGGTTTGGAGCTTCAGAACTTTGGTGGATCTAACGAGGTTTCGGTGGCATGCGACGAAGATCTTGGCTGATTTTTCGGTGAGGAAATCGTCGATGCTAGCGGAGTCGGCTATTGTCGGTAAGGAAGGAGAGAGGAGACAGAGAGCATAGGGGAGTCAACCATTGCAGCGAATTTGGGGGAATTTTGGGGAAGATGAAGAGTGAGGAAAGAGAGAGTGAGTGGGGGATCTGTTTAGATATGAGAAATGAACCATGGAAAGAGAAATGAGGGGATAAGAGAGAGAGGGGATTAAATTCAGATATGAGGACTCTTTTGACTACGGTTCTATTAAAGAACCGTGATCAAAAGTACCTCTAATATGACAGTTCTTTTATTTAACCGTAATTAAAAGTTTACTCTTTGACTTATGACTACGGTTCAATGAAAGAACTATTGTCATTAGTGTAATAAAAGATTGCTTATTTACGAAAATGTCACCGGTCCATTTTTCATGACGGTTTGTCCTTTTAACCGTTATTAAAGACACGTCGTTAAAAGTGGTTCTCGTAGTACTGAGTCCATCAAGTACAACATACAAAAATGAAGTGGCTAATGTGTACATCATTACTTAATTGTATGGTAACATAAGTAAACAAATACACATCAAACCCATCGTCATCATAATTGCACTCGAAGAACGAGAGCGAAAGCTATTTTGATTTTCAAACATAGAACCATGGCCGCAATTTAAATAGAAATAAAGAAAAGAGGAGACGGCAGTCAATTTTTATGAAACAAAACCTAACAAAAACATAAAAGTACAAATTTGGTGTCTCGATCTTAGTATTGGAAAACTATGATCGAAAAAGGCAAAAAATTAACTCCATCGATCTTTAAACTAAGAATCAAATGCGAGGCCGAGAATACGAAACGTAGGGATAAACCCTTCCATTCCACCCGTCCGAAGATGACCATTACTAGTTCGAGTAGTGAATCTAAATAATGTGAAAAACACAAGCATACAACAACATGTTGAGCGAAGTTAAAGCAACCAAACATAGTAAAAAACGCGATATAGAAAGTGGTAAAGAAAGTAAAAGCAGAAAGAAAAGAAAAGCAAGAAAGTAAAAGGATTATATTGGGCGGGGAGGAATTAAAATACGATACAACTTTGATCCCAATATCGAAAGCAATAAATACAACATAAAATAAACAAGTAAACCATTCGAAGGCCGAATCCTTTCCCTCGAGGTTGTCCCACCTGTTGCTTTAGATCTTCGGACTAGATCTCCTTATGCGACAATGGCAAGTCGAGGAAGAAAGGGCACTTTTATGAGTTTTGACAAGATGACTTTGTATGGAGTATTAAAGATCAGTTGAATGAATGCCAAGAGATCAGAATAATTGAATATTCTTTAACTCTTTGCAAGGATTGAGCAGCGATGTGTAGAAAAGGAGTATTTGAGGATGCTTTTAGTAGAATAACATTAAGGTATGAATACTCGATTAGCTTTCTGCAGACATTACGCATAGAAGAAAGCCGTATGGGAATGAGAGCCAAGGTTCTCTATTTATAGGGAGAGAACAAGGTCACAAAGGACATAGGGTTACTCTTGACCTGCCATCCTAAGCGGCGAGAAAAGTTAGAGCCGGAAAATCGGAAGATTGAACCGGATAACAAGGGCTGAAATCGGATAGCATACCTGGTCAAGGGTGTCGCCATCCGGGTATGCCTAGGGTTTTGTGCCCTAGTGTGGCAAAGGGAGAGTCTCTAAGCCAAAATGCAGCGTTCCACTTAAAATATCCAGGGTTGTAGACACCGGCCACGACGTCGTTTTTAGGGGAAAAGCTCCTCATCTCGAGTGGACTATCTTAGAGCTTAAACGCAACACTTTGATGCTCGTGATCATGAAATGCAACATTTTACCACCGTCTTCGAGTCTTTAGCTCGTCTCTGGTTGGACAAAAGTAAAATGCGATATTCGAACTTAGAATTTTCGGTACACAACACTAGACTCGTTGTCTATGGAGGCGTGGCCTGGTCTTAGATGGTCCGACGAGAAAGGGGATTTTTAGATCGACCTAAAGCAAAAGGTTATTTATGTAGTGCTTGGATGGGTTCTTTGTGGTTTCCTAGCTTCCATAGCACCAATCAAACACGAGTCTCTTATCCAAATCCTCAAACAGGACTCGAGATTTTATCATCGAGCCCACATAATAAAATACAAAATTAAATGAGATAAGGAAGACACTTTTTAGGTGGCTACGGTTAGCCTCTACTTTGACCGAGTCTAAAAGACGAAGGGTCAAAGTAGACGCTAAAGGATACTTACCTCAATCCTATGTAGTGAGTTTTAATATTTGTTTTTGCGTAATGTTTAGAATCGGTTACTATCGAACCTGAACTCCAAAATGGGACCTGGACTTGATCAAGATGCATGCGTTCGAAGTCCGGTAAGAGGATCCTAAGCTTGGCTTGATCGAGCCTGAAGCTTGGTACATTTCGATGCTAAAACTTCGATCATTTTTGGTATGAAGCTTGGCTAAATAATCTGTTTGTACTAACATGCTTGTTAGTGGATAATCAATTTATAAAATTTTAGTGTTTTACTCGAATAATTCGATCGAAAATAGATGAAATCTAATCTGAAAAAGCTAATTTGGTGCACCTAAGTCCTCCCACTTACATGCATAAGGTGCCAAGAAGTCACATGCCACGGCTGATGGGAGTCCATGAGCTAGGCTACCAGACTAGGCCAGGCAAAGCCACCATCATTGGAAAAGACACCACCGTGCCTTGTGGCCGGCGCCGACATCCTTTGGTAGGCGTGGCCCGGGCGTGCTCTATCGGATTCCCTTGGTCTCCCTTGCTTTTTTACTATTGTCTTATGTGGTTGGCTGGCTTAACCGAACGAGGTTTATAAAAAGGGTGCTTGATGTGTTCATTTTTCACACTTAGTCCTTCTCTTGCATTCTTGCATTACTCTTGTGCTTTCTTACTTTATTCTTCTAGAAAACTAGTTGGTTTCCAAAGTCTTTTCTTCACAATGTCTAGGAGAGAAGCTCCTACTTGCATGCATAAGGTGCCAGAAGACAACTTCCTTGAATGAGAATGACATCCACAAATGAATGGAACCCGAACGATTTGTTCTCGAAAGGTGAAAATCACATTTCTTCCCTTGCCATTACCCCTTCGGTAAGCTAGTTGACTTAGATTTCTATTTTTCTCATTTAGAGTAGTTCTTCAATTAAAAACTTGTTGGATTTTTGTCTTGCAAAATGGCTCAATTCGGAGTAGTGGACCTATTCCCAAATTTATGGAAACATATAGAAAGAAGCACAATGCTAGGTTCGGTTCTCTTTTCCTTTGTTTGAACAACCTTTGTGATACAAGGGAGAGGGATCCCACTAGGGCCATTAGTTAGCGCTTTTGGGATACCACCAAAACTTTCCACCTTCCCTTCGAGGAAATGACTATAACTCCTTTTGATTTTACTTGTCTTATCCGGTTTGCGCTTCTTAGGGAGCCTCTAGCTTATGACCGAAATTTGAATAAAGACCATGATTATCTTCATCATCTTTTTGGCCTCATAGCTAATCCGTTTCCTCAATAAAACTTCGTCAAGTACATTTTTCTTTCCGAGGCTTTCAAGGATGTCGGTTTTGGCCTCCACATTCTCCACAACAATAGGTCCGGATCATGCTTGCTCTTTTGTTGAGCATAATTTTTTCTGTTCCGACCAAGCTTTTATGGTTCATGTTCACTATTTGGTGAGCTTAGTGGACTTTGACAAAATAAGGGAGCTTAACTAGGGTGCTCCAGCGTACACTTGCCTCATAAAGGGCCTATGTGCCGGTGTACATAACACAAAACTTGAGAAGGACTCGACCAACTATCTACCATTGTGCGGTTTGTGGAAGATCATTGAGATATGCTCAAATTCTTCACTTATTCCCAATATATTTCTATCTTGTGTGGATCAAAAAGTTTACATGATTTGGAAAAGGTAGCCATGGTTGTATGAATATTTCCCGCACCTTTCTCCCGGTTCAACGAATCATCCCGTGTTTCCGACCTCCATGTCATGGGCTAGGATCTATCTTCGTCGGTCTAAGATCCATGTTATAGACTTCTTGAAATCATCCCTTACCCATGTAACCTCGATATGTCTCTTTAAGCTCAAAATCATCCTAAAAAATATGCCCAAAAAGTGTTTTACTTCACTAATTAGCTGGCTGCCATTGCCCATTGCCTATGGTGGACCTTCCGGGATCTGCCTATGGTGGGCACCAACCTTGGTCGTGCACGGTTTATGCCCAATTTTTTTTTTTTTTGTTTTCCACTTTTGCTTGCTTGTGTCCTTATGACTCCTGTATGTATAGGCCAATTTGACTCCAAATCCGTCCAAGCATTACCATTGCATGAGAGTTAAGTGAAAGGAGGATCTTGTTTGAAGGTCCTTTTGGGTTTTGCTGGTACCTTAGTGAAAGGGTCACACGTCAAATTGGGGTTAACACATGGCATCCGTTCATTCCTGTTGATCCACCACAAACCATGTTCTATCTTTGCTCTCTTCCTTAACAAGAGCAAGCCATCTGCTATCGTCGAGTATCCTTATATCTCATTCTCGAATTTATACACATCCTATGGTCATCATGCAGAGCGGATCATGACTAAACCGGTGAGTTCTTACCTCTTCTTTTCCTTAGCATAGTTGAATTTCTTACATGGAAATTAACTTTATCTCGTGTTAGCTCACTCCGGTGGACAATCACATTCCAAGCCTTTATGTGGACGTTACTAAACCCGGGAATCTCCTGTTATGTGATAATTCCTAAAATCCCCGAAGAAGAATGTGTTGGGCATCCTTTCCCTAAGAATTGGCAAGGGGTAAGAGTTTCATGCTCTTTTCCTTTAGTTGTATGCTAAAAGCATTTTTGATGATACCATTAAACTTCGATTTGCGTTTAGGGAATCCGAGATTTCTGACTAGGAGAACTTTCCCAATCCTCCGGGTAAGTCCTTGGCTAGTGGACTCGCTAACGTTATTGAGCTTTCGATAGATGTGCTAATTGCTCCTTTGTTTTTTTTTTTTTTGTTTTGTAGCGGCGGCGATCTAGAGCGTCTTCATCAGGAGGCATTCTTGGTGCATCGAGAGCACATACCCATCAATCGACCAACAAACACCTTCCGGTGGTCCATCTAGAGGCAGGTACTTCTCGACATTCATCATGGTGTGCACATCGTTAGAGTACGTTCGAACCGGGGCCTAATGCTTCTAGTGTGGGGCCCAACTTTTCTAAAGAGAGCACTGGATATCTTGCCCCTTCAAGCTTTTGATCATCATGGAAATCGTCTTCATTTCCCTCGGACTTCTTATAGTGGGCCATCTCATAGAGCATTCTAATCTTGGGACCACGGGGCTAACTCATATCAAGGTGCTTCGGAGGTGGTCGTTCTCCACATCCATCATGGAGGACATCGAGAATTACATCCTCGATGACGCTTCTAATGGCGATGATTGGAGAATCCCTGGCCACTTCCGATGTTGATGATTAGATAATCCCTTGTAGGGTGCTATTGTTTGTTTAATATTTACTTTGTAATGGTACGACTCTTATGCAATGGGATGAAATGCAAGATGACTCGATTTCAAAAATGCATTCTTTTATTTAACATGATTCAAAAGAACTTAGGAAAAATTATGAAGACAAATAAAAAAAAAAAATTCCACTAGCCCCCATTCCCCCAAAAGAAAATAATAAAAATAAAAACGGGAAAACTTAAGCGCATGGTCCACAAACAAATAACAATATGGTGCGCAAACAATGGGTCAGGGAGAAAAATTTATGGCCCAAGTAGTGCTTAGGCTCTTAAAAAATGCAAATTGGGTGGACCAGGGTGGCGGCTAGCGCTGGCCACCCGTGAAGACCAAGATTCTGCCAAGTTGCGGTAGTTGAGGTGCGAGTAGGACTCTAAAGCTCCGAAAAACTCCTATAAAAGGATCAACGCCGGTGCTTAAAAAACGTGCCTTACGCGAAATCTTCTATGAATCAAATAGGAATACTGAGTACCTTCCATTCTCTTCTAAAAGATGAACTTCATAAGTGACCTATGTCGATTGATTCATGAGATGAGCAATACTAAAAATTAAGGTTGTCAAATTATGGATCTGAATACATTATTTAGTATTTTCCAGGTGAAAGTCTATTAGACTTTCTTAAGAGCTCGTTGTGGCCATTTGGTATCCTCACCACCACGTCTTCGGGTTTGGGGATAAGGAAGCTGTGCCCTTGCCCGAATAATTTGATGTTATACTAGGCATCCAAAGGCGTTCAAAACTTGTCTTGCCCAAGTCTTCTAAAAATCTGCAGAAGACTTATAAGTACCCATTGAAATTGAGCAATAAGAATCTAGGCTGGATTCGTATTATAAATCAAGTGAATCTCATAAACTCGATGAAACACTATCGGCACATGTATGCCTATTTTGAACCTATTATTACCCCAAGGCGGCAAGCCATTATCACCTGCTTGGTAGGTGGATTCCTACTAGTAGGAGACCGTGGGGATATGGCGTCGACGGCGCTACCGAGCTTAGTTGAGTAGTTAGAGAATTACTTGTTTCCTAACACCACTAATTATTGCTTGACACGATCATAGGTTCGAGATAGGGTTGAGGTAAACTACGAAGAAGACTTCGCTCGGAGCCCCCTGTTGTTGCGGGTAAGCAAATAATGGCTGATAAGACCAAACGGTGTAGCCTGGTTGGCGGCACCGACCACAACATGATGTCCAGCACCGCAGAGGCTAAATTGCCTCCATTTCATGCCGAAAGTCTCTATTTTTCGCTCCTTTTGCTTTTTCGTTCTCTTTCTTTTTCTTTTTCTTTTATTTTGCTTTTGTTGGGCCTAAAAAGTTTAATTTTGACCGTGCAAGACACTCTTTTTTTGTATGTATGATGTGTAGATCCGATTAATGGAGCACCTAAAGCTAATCCAAGATTCCGAGAATATTGATGCGTACTTAGGGGTATACTTACGTCGGTGAAAGCGGGAAAAGGTGGTAACCGATCACCCTACTTCTTGGTGGGAGGATTACCTCACTAATCATAGTAACAAAATTCAATGGTATATCATGCATAGGAAAGTGTCCTAATTTAGGACACAAAACCTACAACATCCATTTGTACACTGCTTGGGCCTAAAGCAGGCACCTACTACTTTACTTGATCTGTGTTTTACGGCGAGATGGGAAGAGAGCAAGTAATTCCTCTATTGGACTGTATCGTTCCCGCTGCATTTGAATTATTTAAGGGGTTGAATCTGCGCAAGTTGTTGACACATGTAGGCAAACCAAATACTATTATATCATCCTATTATATGGAGTGGATAATGAAGTGGATCCCCAACAGCGTAAGGCATTGAGAGCTAGAGAGATAGATATCGACGAAGCTATCCCTGCTGCTGCACCTCTCCAAATTCACGAAGTAAACCTTCGGGTAGCTGAACGTGTTGGCCGAAGAGAATGCTGAGCCCAAGAAGCTAAAGAGAGGAGGGCTTGCGGAATTAAGGAGATAAAGAAGCTTACCCGGGATTATGGGGCTGAGTCTAGTGACCCCAAAGGAAAGAAAGTAAAGATAGACTAGGGCTTAGATTTTTAGATAGAATTTAGGAAAGAATAAAAAAAAGGTTTTTGGATTAAAATAAAGCTGTACTTTTGAGGTATTGAATGTTTGTATACTAAATTATAAAGTTGCTCGATCATGCATCGTACTTTGGTGGTGATTTTCTTTTCTAAACTACGACTTATTTAGGGGCGGCAATTTGGTTATTTTATGATGTGTCAAGCTGAGAATAATTGATTTAGTAGGGTGTAGCACAGTAATTTCCCTTTTGTTAGCTTGACACCTCATAAAACAATTGAATTGAAACCCTCCAAACAGGTGGTAGTTTAGAAAAAAAATCACCCTCAAAGTACGGTGGATGATCGATCAACTTTATAATTTGATATATAAACGTCCAATACCACTAAAATACAGTTTTTTTAATCCAAAACCCCTAAAAGAAAAGGAGGATTAGTTTTGCCTCTTTAGAACATATTTATTTTTTCCATAAGTAATGTGCTTGTATTTATTTCCCTTAGCTATGTACGAGGTAAGTAGTAGGCTTACCTTCTATGAAATAAAAATAAGTATTATGCTATACTTTTATGTTATACATGTTTATCCCTCACCTAGAAGTATAAATAAATTGGGCCGCCTAATTGGACTACCCTTAAAATAATAAAAAGTAAACTACATAAGCGGACCACCTAATTGGGTTATCCAACTAATAAATAAGAAGACCATCTAATTGGACGGTTAAAAAAACAAACTACCAAGTTAAAAATTAAAAGGGGATATTCCGACCCGATCAGCCCACCGTTGTCGGGTTGTGGCCGGCGCACGCCACAGCATTGCCTAGTTAGGCCATGCGTGACCCATATTGCGCCATGTAGTATTTTTTCAGTTGATCCAAGTTTGTGTATTGAAAGATTTCTTCTCCATCTAAATCAGTCGGTTTCACCGATCCGCCTAGCAATATCCGACTAAGCACAAATGAGTCTTGCCAATTAGGCTTAAATTTCCCTCGTGGGTCCTGAATTGGTGCTCTAATCTCTTTGAGGACTAAATCTCGAATTTGTTGGTTTTGAGGCTTTACTCTTTTGTTGAATGCCCTTGATATACATGTTTGATATATTTGGACATTATGTAGGGCATTAAGGCGCCTCTCATCTAGCAAGTACTTAACTCTTCATAGCGTACGCTAGCCCACTCTACTTACAGGATCCGACTTTCAGCAATCATCCTTGACAAGGGAATGACAACCTCTATTGGAAAGAGCTGCTTCCATGCTATCAAATAGGGAGTAAGGTGTTCCTCCCATAGAGGTTCTAGTAGATGTTTGATAGCCTAATAAAGCGAAAGGCAACTTATCAAGCAAGTCCTTGTAATTAATAGCCATCTTCACCACTATTTTATGAATGTTCTTGTTGGTGGCCTCAATGCTCCATTGGTCCGAGGACAGTAAGGAGAAGACTTATGGTGCTTAATCTTGTATTTATTCAACAAGTCTACTACCTCCTTCTTAAATGGCCGCCATGGTCACTCATTAGCTCGTGGGGCACCCCATAACGGCAAATGATATTCCGAGTAAGGAACTTAGCTACCTGTTTTGATGTCAAGGTTGCATAAGACGCTGCCTCGACCCATTTGGTGAAGTAGTCAATTGCTACTAACATGAATTCATGACCGCCTATTCCTTTAGGGGTCACCTTGCTAATAATATCTATTCGCCAAACAAAGAATGGCAAAGGGGATGCTAATGTTGTAAGAAATAAGACTCGTTAGTGTTATAAATTTGCATACACCGACACATGGCATTTTTTAACAAACTCATGCCGGTTTGCTACCATGGTCGACCAGTAATAATGAAGTCTCTGAATTTTCCGAACCAACATCTCCACACTTCCCACCATGAGTTTCGTTTATGATGTGCTTTGCTCCATGTTGGTTGACACAAAGTAAGCTAATCCCGAGTTTAGCTAACGCCATTAGGGGTATTAATTATGGATGCGAATTTAGCTAACGCATTTGCCAATTTGTTATCATCCTTAGGAAGGTAGGTGAAAGAAATGTTCTCGAAATGTTTTGATAGTTCTATTAGATGTACTTGGTAGGGTGTCAAGGCTTCACTACGTACCTTCTATTTTGCGAAATCGATTAATGATTAGACTACGATCACTGAAAACCCTAATGTTCTTGACCCTGATTTCTACAACAGCCTTCCATTCCTATAATCCATGCCTTGTACTCTATGGCGTTCTTGGTGACCTCAAATTCTAATTTAACTAAAATTTGAGTATGTGCTTCCTCCGGCGAGACTGGACGAGAATCCCTACTATAAGGCCCTTCGATTTAAAGCACCATTGAAGTGCATTGTCCAAACATCCACCTCTACTTGTAATATATTTTCATGTAGGAAGTGAAGGTATTCAGGTTGCAATTTAGTTATAGGCGGATCAACTAAGAATTCTAACATTACCCTTCCTTTGATCGCTTTTTGAGGACAAGCTTGAGTTCGAATTGTGACAGACATGACGATCCATCTTGCCATCTTGCTACTGATGGTTGGTTGCTCAAGTACATACTTAATGGGATCCATAGGTGCTACCACATGTACCGTGTGGGCTAACATATAGTGCTCGAGCTTCTTCGTGGCCAAGACTAATGCCAATGATGTCTTCTCTAATGTCGTATATCTAGTCTCAAAATCTAAGAACTTCTTATTTAGGTAATAAACTGCGTGTTCTTCCTTCTCGTCTCGTTGAGCTAGCATGGCTCCTATAGACTGTCTCCATCGTGGTGAGGTACACAAGTAAAGGTTTCCCTGGTTGGGGCGGAACTAGCACTCGGAGGGTTAGCTAGATATTCCTTAACCTTCTCAAATGCTTGTTGGCATTCGGTATCCAAATGCGCTCCGATCCTCTCTTCAACTTCTTGAAAATAGGTGCATAGACCGTAGTCAATTTTGATATGAAATGACTGATGTAGTATAAACGTCTTAGGAAACCCCTTATTTCTTTTTACGTATTTGGCGGAGGATCTCCTGAATTTTTTGATCTTGGTTGGATTAACTTCAATTCCTCTAAGATCGACGAGCATAACCTAATAGTTTGCTCGAGTTTACCCCAAAGGCACACTATTGAGGATTAAGTCACATATTGTATTTTACGAGTCTCCGGAAGAATTTTCTTAGGCTAGGTAGGTGCCTTGCCCTATCCTTGGACTTTATTATCATGTCGTCCACGTAGACTTTGGCTTCCTTGTGGATCATGTCATGCAATGATGTTCTAGCGAGTCCTTTGGTATTTGCACAGGCTTTCTTGAGCCCAAATGGCATCACCGCGTAACAATATGTCCCCATTGAGTGATGAAGGTCATATTTTTCATGTCTTCTTCATCCATCTTCACCTGATTGTACCTAGCGTAGCCATCTATAAACAAAAACAAGGCATGACCTATTGTGTTATCTACAAGGATGTCCATATGAGGCAGCAAAAATTCATCATTGGGGCTAGCCTTATTCGGATCTCTAAAGTCGACGCACATGCGGACCATGCCGTCTTTCTTCAAAACCGATACTATATTTGCTATCCACTGAGGATACTTGTACTACCTTTATGAACCCAGCCTCTAACCGCTTCGAACTTCTTCCTTAATATTCAATACCCACTCGGGTTTCATCCTTCTTAACCTACGCTTAACTGGCTTAGCATTTTCGTAAAGTGGAATTTTATGTTCCGATATACTTGGATCTATCCCCAGCATGTCTTTGTAGGACAATGCAAATACATCTATGAACTCCATAAGGAGTGAAGTAAACTGCTTATGTTCTTCTAGATCCAGTGTTTTCTTGATCTTGACCTCATGAGGTTGATCCACTGATCCTAGATTCACTATTATTGTTTCCTCTATTATTGGTGAGCGATTTTCATGATCTTTCATAGCTTTTATTAATTATTTAGGGATTTTTGTCCATCATTAGTGGCAATACAATTGAAAGCAAGAGGAGGTAAAGAGTAAGCGGAAAGATTCACATTATTGAATGAGGCAATGATTATATCGGACTTATAAACCAAAGATACAAAGTTAGAAATAACAGAATTAAAAAAGAGCTAGAAATAGCAAAAGAAGAAGCCCTAGCACTAGACTCGAAAAGGGATGTGCTCCTAAGGCGACGGCGAATTCATGGCCCTCCTCGGTATCAATCCATGTGATATGCTTGGAGCCTTCATTATCGACGTTGGTGATAAACTTTGACGAGATCAAACTACGGGTGAGACATGGCTAGTGACGATGCGAAACCGAATTCTCCTTTAAGTTCTTCTCTTGTTCGAACAATAGACCGAAAAGATTATTCCCAGCCGGGTTGGTCCAATCTAGTGGTGGCTCTCCCTCTTCGAGGAAGTAGGGTGCCTCCTTCTCTAGTATATAGCAGTCATTGAATATCTCCAAACCAGATAGTAGGATGCCCTTTTTATTTGATGTAGTAGGGCTCAGGAAAACCATGATAAGGAAAGTCATCTTCTTCCTTTTAAAAGCGCCCATTTAGAGTATAAGGAAAGGGATTGATAGAGTGGATTGTGTGAGGTGCAGTCCTCTTAGTCCGAAATTTCCACTTGGTTTGGGCTATTTTCTTAGCAGTAGGTTGATATCCTAGCCCAAAGTTGTAGTTGTTAATGGGTTCAAGGGCGATAAAATAGGGTGGTATGCCCTTTGGTCGGCGGCAAGACCTGGAAAGTACCCCTTCTTCTCGAGCATCGAATGGACACTAGGCTTGCCATAAGGGTTGAAGTTAAGAGCTGCTTCATCCATGTCTAAGGCAGCGACGATCTTGAACACATATAGTTCCTCGTCATTCGCATCGTGCTCGATCTCGGCCATAGACTCCTTGCAAGTAATAGTATCACGGAGATTATCCCCGTTGACGATTACAACATGGCCTTTGATGATCATTTTAACTTTCACATTGCGAGTGTAGAGGGCATTGCTCAATGATCATGTAACCAAGGGCGTCTTAGGAGTATGTTGAAGGTAGTTGGGATATCTAGGACTTAGAATTCGATGTTTCTTTCTACTAGGCCTATATTAATTGGCAAGGTCACTTTGTTCCTAAAACCGTTCTCTTAGAATTTTCGTAAGCTCGAAGATGGACGAGTCTATTTAGAGATTTGTTGCTCTCCAATTGCTAAGCTTTTGGCGGTTCTCCAAGGACGAGATATTCACAATCGATCCATTATCTACCGAGGTTAAGGGAACAAACTTATTGATGCAAGTTATAGTGAAATAAAGACAATTATTATGTGCAACGCCTTCTTACGGGAGATCCTTTTTTATCAAATGTAATGGTTCTATCCCCATTGCTAACCAATCCTACTACTTCATCCGGCGTGGTTTTAGAAGAGACCTCAATCTTGCTTAAGTGTGTCAATCAAGGCTTGCCTATGTTTCAGGAAGCACATATTAGTTGCCAAATTCATATATCGGCTTTTAATTCTAAAGTCATTGAAGGATTGGGTCTTCTTCTTTTATAGCTTTAGGCTCTTTTGGGGCTTCCTGAATCTGTTGTGGACTCGGGGTGCATTATGCTTGTGCAGATCCGGTAAGGAATTAGATTTTTGAACCTTTAGGTTCTCCCCACAAGTCATCCTCTTCTAAGGGTGGTGGGCCCCGAAGTCATCGTCGTTGTTGTCGCTATTACGTCTTGTTTTCTAGACATCCTCTTTATCACGTACTCTCAGCCCATGGACTTTTGGATCTAAAGGAGGCAAGCTAAGAAGTTGTTTAGACACATCAATATCTTGGATGAAGATAGACGGGTCCCACTGACCTAGAGTGGGTTCGAGTGAAAATAACTAAGGTGTCGCCGAAAGGATTTTTGTTATTACTTGGTTTCTTGGTAGCCTTAGGTAAAGGGAGTTGGCCATTTCGAAACATGCTATCTAGTTTGTTCTTGAGTGTCCAACACTTGTTTGGTGTCGTGTCCTCGTGCACGATGGTACTTGCAAAATTTTCCCGCGTCCCAGTTTTTGGACTATTTTGCGGTTTTTATTATGCTCTAGTCGGTGGCAATTCTATCTGTTGAAGGCATTAACATCTCGCACCCTGTTAGTATTGCCCCCTTTCTTTAGATGTGAGGGTATTTGTTGAGTCCAAAATTATGATATTTTTAATACCTTTTTTACATCTTATTTTGTTCATAATAAGTATTAAATTATGAATTTTAATTTGATTTATGTTATTTTTGTAAGGATCTGTGGAAAAACCCGAAAAGTAATAAATAGATTGTTTAATTGCACTTGGCTCACTTTGAGCCCAAAACGCTAACTCTGCAACCCCCTCTCCTTCTTATCTCTCTCGAAGCCTACAACCCCTTCTCCATTGTCCTCCTCTTGGCCCCCTTCAACCAAAAACCCTAACCCCTCTTTCCCTTTCTTGCGGTTGCCGAGAAACCCTAAAGCCCTCAATACTCCTTCCACCTCATGCCTCTATCGCTGCTTGCTACACTAATAAAACGTCTATACTTGCTCTAACTCTACTTCTCCCTCTCGTTCTTCTTTTGCTGCCACGGGGCTAACGTTACCCAAAACCTTACCTCGCTTTCCTCCACTCACCCAAACCCTTACCCATCTCCCTCCTGGGCTTGTCTCTTCAGCAACTCCACGAAGAACCAAGACCCATTCTCGTCTCCACCTCAATCTCTTCGGATCCTCATTCTACTCAAACTCTAATCCTCCAACCTTAATCCACAATTAAGCACAAGGAGGACAAGGAGAACGGAGTATAAAAGGAAGACCACAGCGTGCCGGAAGGAGAGGCCACACGGTGGTGGCGAAGGTGTGACGAGGCAGGAGCTACGCCAAGGTCCTAGTTCACCGCTTTGTTTCTTTAAATTTTTAGTTCATAGTTCTTCAAATTTCAAGTTTTTCATCTTCAAAAGTTTAGTTTTAGTTTAGTTGCAATATTGGTTCTTTGTTGGAGCATTACATTCGGTTGATTGTTGCGGTTACGAAATTATTTTTGTGAATTTGATGTGTGTCCCGTTCCCTGTTCAAATTCGAGTCGTGCACTGATTGGATTATGTTCCTTGGTTCGCTAGGTATCAATCTCCTTCTGTTGCATTTTTTCTCGTAATTTGATTTCTAATTTTCTCGTTAGAGTAAAATCGTGATTCTTATAGTTAATCTTGTTAGTTGACTCTTAGTATTGAGCTGGTAAATTACCTCCTGTTACATTGATAATTTTGGTTAAGGTTAATGTTTGTTTAGGTTAATTTAAGTTCGAAACTTAGAAATCATCATTTCGCAATCCGAATTCAATCTTAGTCCATCTCTGTGGTTCAACAAATTCCTCGTACTCAGTAAAATCACTCCAACAAAATGGCATCATTGTCGGGGATGACGTTAATTGAAATTAGGTTTCAAATTGAGTCTATGGATTTTTGTTTGAGTCTTAGTTTCAATTTTAGTTTATGTTTCAAATTCATATTTTGGCTTAGTGTCTTAGTTTTTTATTTATTTTTTATTCTAATTTGTTTGTTTCTTTTGGTTTAATTAGTCGGTTAAAGAGTTTAGTTTTATTTGGAGTCCGTTTATATTATTTCTTATTTAGTTCTAGTTTTAGTTGTGATTTAGTTTTAGTGTTAATTTTTTATGTCTTAGTTTAAATTTATCTTAATTTTTGTTTTTGTTTTAGTTGTTTTATTTCTGAAAATAAAAATCGGAAAATAAAAAAACCAAAAATATAATTGTGCGGTTGTTTGTGCAAGAGCTATTGAGTTAGAAAACCTAAAAGAAGATAAAATGACTGAATTTAGATCACATGAAACAACCTTGAGCGATCACTTTTATCCTTTTAGGAACTTCAACTCTTGATGTTTTAACTAACTTAAGTTGGGATTTGATGTCACTCTTTTGATTAAACCGAGAATATATTCAAATACCCCAAAAATTCTATGGTTACGAAGATGTATATATGTTTTCGATGAAATTTGATGAAGTGGTTTACGTGATACATTTTCCTAATATCTCTCGATGATGAAATAAGAATGAGATTAATTCCTTTTACTTTAAAAGATGCTTGCTAAAAGATGGATTTATAGCTTAATAGCTAACTCTATTTTTACTTGGCATAAGTTTGTTAGAACATTTTTTAGAAAATATTTCCCTAATAGCAAAACTATAAAGTTAAGGAATGAAATCAATCAATTTATTCGAGATGGATACGAAACATTTTTAATTGCTTTGAAAGGTTTAAGAATTTGTTGGCCTAATGTTCGTGTCGTGGTTTAGAACAGTGGTGTACAGTGCCAAATTGTTTACAAAGGACTTGACCAACAGATTAGGATCATGCTAGAGTTCATACATTAGGGTGGTTTTCTTTCTAAGAGTCTTGTAGTTGCTTGGGAATGTTTGGAAGACATAGCGGAAAAGACCATGTAATGGGAAACCACCAAAGATGAGAATTTGTGTTCCAAGATAAATAATGTAGAGGGGCTATTCATGTTGTTTCGATCCGAGTCACCTTGAGTCCAAAGTTGTTATGTTTGAAATATGCTAAAGGATTTAAGCTGTTCAACCTCAATCTTTCCATACTTCTTTAGTGTCATGTTCTCATTATTAAAGCTTAGATCACCTTTGCAATACTTGTCCTTACTCGGTCATAGGCCAAGAGCAAGTGCAAGTCAATATTACATTTCAAAGACACAAGTTTGACCTTGCTCTCCTACCTTTAATGAAGGGTTGAAACACCATCCTAATTTTTCATGGAGTAGCGAGAAAACATGGCCTAACCCACTTTGTTTCATTACGAACCCCACAAGAGACCAGTTTATCCGAGTTATGCCCAATGCATCTAGACCACCACTTGCCTTTGCTCGGACTCCAACCTCCTCCTCGTTACACTAATATTGATAAAAGTTAAAATAACATGGAGAAAATGCTTAAGAATATGGCTGAGCAGTTGGCCCAACTTCTAAACTTTAATAGCATTGACCCTTCCTCTCGCTGGGGAACCATTTGT
Source organism: Talinum fruticosum (assembly GCA_021018815.1). Classification (NCBI taxonomy): domain Eukaryota; kingdom Viridiplantae; phylum Streptophyta; class Magnoliopsida; order Caryophyllales; family Talinaceae; genus Talinum; species Talinum fruticosum. Next base: position 2,528,806 of record JAITYX010000075.1, on the reverse strand, counting down.
GAATGATATATCCCTTAGATCGAACAAGAAATTGATAACCATCCGAGTGACCAAGAATTATATCCTCGCATCTGTGGTCCAAAAGTTATTTTCCCACTCTTTTTCCTCCTCTCCTAGTGTTACACAAGTTCACCTAATATTTCCAAGGACACTACTGATGGTGTTCTTCCAGGAGTACCTGTTGTTCATTGTTATGAAATAGAGGAAATTAAGGAGAAAAAAACAAATGATTTAGTAGAATCTGCATCTCTTATATATTCTTCCTCCTCTCCTACTGTTACATAAGTTCATGAGCTCGAAATGCATGTTAGTTGTGAGAATGAGCATGATATACTTATTAAATCAAAGATCTCGGTGGAAAAGGATTTTTGTTTTGAGCATATTGACCATGATAATTTCTTAGTTCATTCTGAGTCTTTTACGTTGACCCCATCATGACTAACTATCAATGAACTTGCTTGAGTCCATGCTTTATGAGTTTAAAACTATTGTACCTAATGATGTTGGTTCATAATTTGACAAGTTCAAATGGACTCTTAATGGTGTTGCATTGATATTATGGATGTAGTCTTTTTCGCACCAACACCCAAGCTTTTGTTATCTATATTTGGTCGAAAGTTCTTCCTGCAGATTTGATAAGTTATTACGTGCTCTAATGAGATTTAAACCGAGATAACAATTTGAGTTGATATGGACTGGCTGATGCTCCATGAATCTCCAATTGAATTGATTCCAAGAGACTTTAGTTTAGATGTGCCCAACACCTAACCTCGGTATAATCGTTCCTGTCTTTATTCTCATTTTATTTTATTTTCTTTTGTACATATTTGATGCCTTATTCTCTTTTTCTTTTTGAGTCATGTTCTTTTTATTTGTTTTTGAGTCTTCTTATTTTGTAAATATTTGTTTTCTTTTTAGTTTTATTTTTCTTTGAGGTTCTTCCCACTCACAATGCGGACATTGTTAAGTTTAGGTATGGGGGTGGGAAATCATTCTTTTTGAAAAAAATCCCAAAAGATTTTCTTTTATTTTGGGAGATATTGTATATATTCTGATTGATTTTTGAACCTTTATGACTTAATTATTAGGTTGTAAAAAGGGAAATATACTTGATGACACTCACCTCTTATATGACAATTCTAACCTTATTTTTCTAACCTTGGCATAACATAAGAATTTGTAAAATCTGCACCTATCTTTATAAAAGCCATTTGCTCTTATATATGAAACTATCATTGATTGATTCACCCACGTGTCTTAAGAACTAAAAATAAACTTCATATTGTTATATTTTGCATCGAAAGAAAGAAAAGAAAATAAAAATAGAAAGAAAAAAATCGGGAATGACAAGAACCCTTTGAGGCATGCGCTACTAGGTGCTACCCTTTGAGGCAATAGTTGCTTGCTTGGCACGGCTTGCTTCCCGAATGAAAAAGAAGGGTACTAGTCAAATGGGTTGAATCGGTTGTGTAAACCTAAAGTAGGGAGCGAGTGGTATACAAGCACATCTTGCACTAGGTCGGATTCAGCTGTTTTAATGGGATTAGGGATGGCAGCGGGTCTTGGACTCGACCCGGACCCGCTGAGACTTGACCCATTTAATGGGGTCTAGAGTCAAAACAATTTGGACCCAATAGGTCGGGTCGAGTCCGGGTCTTAAAAATAAGACTCGGACCCAACCCGAGACCCGTTTAAGACCCAAACACTAATTTTATTTTATTTTTAAATTCTAACGACAACGAGTATTTAAGCAAATTGGGGCCCCGTGCAATTTGGAAACCTTTCCCACAATTTGTTATTAAACTTTGACGGACTTTGAAGTTTGTGGTGTCAAACTTTAATGAACTTTGTGTTTAATATATTGGTCTATGTGGTTTGTATGAACTAAGTATTTGGTTTATATAATAGATTGGTTGATAGATAGGTTAGTATAATGGTAAAGAGGTTATATGTAATGAAGACTCGGACTTTGTATGTATATCATTACGAGTACTACTAAAGAATCGAGTACAAACTTTATCTCTCCTAAGTTTTGATTACAAGTCATTCGACTACTCTAGAAAGCTGTTCGAGTGGTATACAAACTTTTACGAGTGTTACGAATACTATTGCATATGTTTTCATTCGTTTCGACTTACACGAGAAAGCATACTCTTGCTCATCAATTCACTACCGATGGTTCCGAGTCACTGAGATAACACTCGGACTTATCGCATGTTCAAACAATCTCACTAACACTTTCAAACTCGAGTCGACTTCATATTCTAAGTTCAAGTGAATTACGAGCGTTAATTCAACTCTCTAAGTTAGCATGGTTTGTTTGAACTATTTTTGTCTTGATCAAGTACTCATGCTCGATATTCTCTGTCTAACTTGATCTTTCTTCAGACCGACTCGGATGGAATTTGATTATAATGAATATTAGACTCGGAAATTTCCACTCTTCAAGGACTCGAGATAATTATGCACTTAATTATCTTAATTAAATTATTATCTATGTCTAATCTTGGACAAAAGTATTTTATACTTTGAGAACCAAAATTGGTTTACTTTTGTAGGTTATCTAAACGAGGTTTGCTACTTTTGAATTACAAAAGTAGCTAGGCTTCAAGATGTCAAATCGCCAGCGAGACAAAGCTTTTTACTTCGACCAAGGCCCGGACACTATGTCGGTGTTGTCGATATCCAAAACTAGAAATATTCAATGGTAAGCTCAACGGTGGTTTTCACCTTACTTTTCGAGACAGCGCTAGTGGATTAGGACATTCTAAGGATTCAAGAGTCGTTGCACAACGTTCACATCTCAATGGATCTTTTACGAGTGGTTCGGAAGAACCGATTACGACGATCATAGAGGACTTCTATTCGGAAGATAGTCACAACAGCTAATCTGTTTGGTCATTTATAAATAGAACCCACTTCACAAGACTTGAAGATTCTTGAACCTATTGCTCAAATCATATCTCTCTATATAACACTCACTCAATCTTCATCTTACAACTCCAAGTCTATACTTAACACTTTTCCGAGTTGTAAAGTCTTGTAATCGATCCACAAAACTTTCTTTCTTACTTTCTAAGTAAGGTCCCTTAACCGAGCTGTAAGGGTTAACTCAGCTCAATTGTCCCTAGCTGTAAAGGTTATCTTAATTAAGAAGTACTAGATCGAGATAAGGGAACTTCGAGTCTAGGAAAACTTTGAAAAGAATTGTCTAAGAGAACAATTACGGTTGAGTCGATCTCTTCGTATTTTGTGGATTCAAAATAGTGGATTTGACTTGGTGCTTGGATTAGCATCGGCCATGGTTTTCCGGCCCGGGAGGGTTTCCACGTAATTATGACTAGGACTTTCCAAGAGCAAACCTTCAATTGGTATCGAGCCTGGCCTTTCGGAGAGGATCTAACCATCCAAAGGTTTAAAGATCAAATGGCTCGAGAACAATGGAGAGTTCGATGAAGGAAGATCTTCCAGCGAGACTACCAAAGTTTAAAGGATCAAATTTTGTACCTTTGGAAGAAGCTCATGGAATGCTTTCTGTTAGATCACGATGAGGATGTATGGAACATCATACAAGAAGGAAATTACATTCCAATGAAGATGGATAAAACAAGACTCGTGCCTAAAGCAAAGCTCGAGTACACCATCGAAGAGGCGAAAAGTTCAGAAAGAACTTTAAAGCAATGAACATTCGATGTGCGCCATCGGCTCGAGAAGAATACAACGAGTGTCGGCTGGTGACATAGCAAAAGAAGTGTGGGACACTCTTGTCAACACTTATGAATGCACCAACTAAGTGAAACAAGCGTAGATAAGCCAATATCTTCGAAATACGAGTCTGTTCAAGATGGAGCCGGAAGGAAACATCACTCGAGATGTTCATCCGCTTCATCGATATTTCTAACAATCTTAAATCTCTAGGTAGAAAGATTTCCTATGAAGAAATGTGCGAAAGATTCGAGAAGCCTACCCAAGAGAGGATAGGGTCCAAAAGTAACCGCCATCGAGGAAGCTCGGAACCTGTCTCTATTAAAGCTAGACGAACTCATTGGGAAGCTACTCACCCATGACATCCATCTGCAAGAGGAGGACGCCGAGAGTCGGCACTAAAAAGAATATTGCGGCTGAAGGCCTCAAAAGCGAGAGAAGAAAATCCGAGCTCTTCAAACTAAGAAGAAGATCCCATGGCACTTATCGCTCGAGGCTTTTAAAGAATGATGAACCACAAGAGATGGGAGAAAATGCCAAGAGAAGAGTTCTACGAGGAAAGACAAGAAGGATAAAAAAAGGTAAACACTCTTCTCCTTCAAAATTATCTTTAACTAACAAGTCACGTCTGCTTTGAATGTGGCGGCAAAGATCATATAGTGAAAGAGCTGTCCAAGAAGAAAAAGGGACAGAAAGAAGAAGAAGGCTATGATGGCCACATGGAGTGATGAAGACTCATCCGAAGAAGATGAAGACTCGAGAGGACTCAAAGTGTACGATGGCACTATCGGACTCGGAAGCTAAATGCGAGTCGGACTCGATCACTCTCGAGACAATGAGGAAACGAATCCTTAAAAGGTAATTGAATATTTCCTCAAGTTCTCCAAAGTTGATTTAGCCAAATATCTTTATACTTTGGAAGAAGCAGTCAAATTCGATTCCTTTTAATTTAAAGAACAACTTGAGTCTATCACTTTTGAGAGCATCTCTTTGAAAAATGAATTAGAAAAGCCGAGACTTACTCTAAGAGAACTCAAGACTAGTACTCAAGCTAATGAGGCCGAGTCCGAGTCACTCAGAACAGAAAATGAGCAAGCTGAAGCAAAAGCTCGGTGAGTCTCAAGAACTTGTTTTGAAGTTTACTCAAGGTCAAAAAAACCGTGACATGCTCTTAGGCTCTCAATGTGTCTCCTTTAAAAAGAAGGACTTGGTTTTAACAAGGACGAGGAATCTAACTCCTACCCAGAGCTTTTTAAAAATGATTCCAGAGCTGTGAAGTTCGGGAAGGGCTGAGCATGGTCCCATTCATAAGAATGAAAAAAGGCCTGAGCCTAGATCAACTTACGGAGAAAACCTTCTCCATCGGTTTATAAAAGAAAAGACTTTCAAAAGAAAGACACATACTCGGTTCTCAAAAGGGAAGACTCGGAATTAGACCAAACATAAAGTTATTCAAATCTGGGTTCCCAAGAGTCGTCTTCCTCAAAAAGAACCACGATAGGGGAGTTCTTGGGTTCGTTAGACGAAGTGAGAAGGGCTAATTTGTTTCGACTTATAGGTAGCTTAGAAAAGGACAAAAGGACATTGGTACCTAGGCAGTGGATGGTCACGCCACATGTTAGAAGACTCAAAAATATTTTCTAAGTTAGAAGATTAGAAGGGAGGCAAAGTCACTTTTGGGGATGATAGCAAGGGCAAGATCATTAGGATAGGCAAGATTGGAAAAGGAGACAATTTGGTCGACCAGGTCTACCTTGTCAAGGGATTGAAGTACAATCTACTTAGTATCTCTCAATTGTGTGACAAAGGTCAAGAGGTAAGATTCATTCGGAGCAACTGTTATATTTCGATAAAACTACCAAGGAGACTAAGCTCTCGGGTAAGAGATCAGGTAATACTTACACTATTCCTCTCTCGACCCAAGTCAGAATTTATCTTGTTTAAAAGCATCTCTACATGATGATTGTTGGACATGGCATCGTGGACTAGGTTATGTTAGCATGCACACCATTAAGAAGCTTGCATCTCATGGTTTAGTAAGAGGATTGCCTAACTCGTGCATTTAAGAAAGATAAAATTTGTGAAGCATGCACAAAAGAGAAACAAGTCAGATCATCTTTCAAATCTCTCAAAGCTGTTTCCATATCCAAAGTGCTTGAATTGTTGCATATGGACTTATGTTGTGAAATCCCTGTCAAGAGTCTCATGAATAAATCATATGTGCTTGTGATTGTTGATGACTACTCATGATTTACCTAGGTTTGTTTTCTTAAGCACAAAAATGAAGCTTTCAAAGAGTTCAGCAAGCTCTGCGAGAAAATTCGAGTAGAGTCTCGGAGTCGAGATAAGAAGAATTCGAGCCGACCATGGAAGAGAGTTCAATTACTCAAAATTTGTAGGAGTTACTGTGATAAGAATGGTATCTCTCACAACTTCTCAGCACCAAGAACTCCTCAACAAAATGGAGTAGTGGAGAGAAAGAACCGAACTCTTCAAGAAATAGAAAGGACAATGATGATTGAACATGATCTACCTTACTATTTGTGGGCCGAGGCGAGTCAACACAGACTAACTTCACTTTGAACAGATGCCTCATCGGACCTATCCTGAAGAAAACTCCATATGAACTCTACAAAGGGAAGAAACCTAACATTTCATACTTCAAACCCTTTGGATGAAAGTGTTATGTTCACAACAATAGTAAGGATCACCTGACCAAGTTTGATGCTCGGTTAGATGAAGGTATTTTTCTTGGTTATTCATCTCATAGTAAAGCATATTGCATTTTCAATAAAAGAACTAACAAAGTGGAAGAAAGTATCCACGTTGTTTTTTATGAGATTGATAAGGGAAAACCAAGTGAGTCAACATTCTCGGATCCGAAGCTCGGTCAAAATGATGATCGTGCTGAAAATTAGCTCAAAAGAGTCAAGGAAAAGTCACTCGAGAATGAGGCAACTCAAAACACCATGACTCATAATGAACCGACTCGAGAGTCATCTTAGAATTACGAGGGTCAATCGGATGAGCAAGCTCAATCGAGATAAGACCAATTCAACCTACAAATCTAGTGAACCATAGAACAGGTAGAACTTTCAAATATGCATCAAGCCACCCATTGGAAAATATCCTGTCTAACATCAATAATGGGGTAAGAACTTGTTCCTCTCTACAAAATCTATGTGCATTCACTGCATTCATATCATTAACGAACCCGAAATGCACTAGAAGCCCTTAATGAACCTGAATGGGTAGAGGCCATACAAGAGGAACTTAATCAATTTGAAAGAAACCAAGTCCGGACTCGACCAAACGACCTTCGACCACCCGAGTCATAAGGACCAAATGGGTTTTCAAGAAAAACCGGATGAAGGTGGGTTGGTAGTCAGAAATAAGGCTAGACTTGTGGCTCAAGGTTACAATCAAGAAGAAGGGATTGATTGTGGGGAAACCTTTGCACCGGTGGCTAGGATTGAAGTTATTAGAATCCTATTGGCATTTGCATCAAGCATGAATATCAAACTATATCAAATGGATGTTAACTGTGCTTTCCTTAATGGTTTCATTGAAGAGGAAGTCTATGTTAAGTAATCCCTGGATTTGAAAACTTAGAATTTCCAAATCATGTTTTCAAGTTACAAAAGCTCTTTATGGTCTTAAACAAGCTCCCGAGCTTGGTATGAAAAGATTGAGGAATTTCTTAGTTGAAAATGATTTTAGAAGAGGTCGGATTGACAAGACTCGTTTTATAAAAACCAAAGGGAAAGACTTTCTTATTGCTCGGGTCTATGTTGATGATATAATATTTGGAGCTACTAATGAAAATCTCTATCGAGATTTTTCTAAGTTAATGACACGAGAATTCCAAATGAGCATGATATGAGAACTCAATTTCTTTCATAGTCTACAAATCAAGCAAGACAATGATGGCATCTATGTCCATCAATCAAAGTATACCAAAGAACTGCTGAAGAAGTATAAACTTCAACATGCAAAACATGCAGCAATGCATATGAGCGACGACATAAAGCTGGACTCGAGACAAAAAGGTAAAGCGGTAGATCGAAACTCTATCGAGGTATGATTGGATCTCTGCTGTATCTTACTTCTAGTAGGCCGGATATAATGTTTAGTGTATGTACGTGTGCAAGATTTCAAGCTAATCCAAAAGAATCACATCTCAACTGCGGTGAAGAGAATTTTCGAGATATCTTAAAGGGACATAGAATCTAGGTCTATGGTACTCAAGAGAATCGGAACTAACTCTCACTTGGATACTCGGATCGTCGACTATCTTTGGATACAAAGTTGATAGAAAGAGCACCTCAAGAGCATGCCAGTTTACGAGTCAATCTCTTATATCTTGGCACTCAAAGAACCAGAACTTAGTAGTTGTATCAAGCTGTTGAAGCTAAGTATATTGTAGTTGGAGGATGCTTTGTGCTCGGATTCTATGGATCAAGCAACACTTGAGAGATCTTAGACTAACATTCAAATCAATTCCAATAAAAGTGCAATCGGCATCACTAAGAATCTAGTTCGGCAATCAAAGACAAAGCATATTGAGGTCGGATATCATTTTCTAAGACACCATTCCGAGAATGGTGATATTGAACTTGAATTCATTCTTACCAAACTTCAATTAGCTGATATCTTTACTAAGCCACTTAGTGAGGATCGGTTTTGCTTTATTAGGAATGAACTTGGCATGATTAATGCATGATTACGTGCTTTTCTAAGTGAGATTACTTTGCATAATTATGTGTTAAATATCTCTTTTCTATGCTTTAATAACAATTAGTTAAGTTGACCCGGTGATGCTGAGCTATGAGTTATCGCTTACGTATAGTTTCTAAGTCACTCAGAAATCTTACTAAGTCGGACTCGGTGTTTGAGAAAAATGGACATCGAACTTCTCAAAACATCCGTAGATTAGTGGAGAATTTAAGAAATATCTTTTAAAATCTCTCTTCTCTCTCTCTCTCTCTCTCTCTCTCTCTCTCGTGCATATCAATCATAGAACTAGCCGTTAGAAGATAAACACTTGGAATTCTAACCGTTGGACGATAGAAACGATCCACCAGTCGCAGGCGGCCGTTGAAGAGTTGAGTCGAACGAATACTGAAGCATAATTCTTTCTCTATAAATAGCATCCTTTTACTTCATTTCGCTACTTTACTCTCTACTCACTCACTCTCTCGCATACTACATATTGAGCAAGTTCATCTGTTTTCGAAGAGCAAATTGTCTCTCTCGAAGCCAAACGAAAGACATCTCAAGTAAGCACCGATCGCTCTCGGCTCTCTCTACTCTCTACTCTCTTATTTCTTTTTACTCTCTACTTGCTCTTTCTCTTCGCGTTATTCTTTCTCACTCTCAAAGTTCATCTTCTCTCTTCTTAAAAATCTCCAAACATGCCGAAAAGAGGTTCTCACCCGGACTTTCTTGGTTACTGCAACCCGAAGCCCCGTACTAAAAGCCAAGAGGGTCCTTCCAACCCCTCTAAAATTCTTGTCACCCAACATCGACATTGGATGACAAATTCTTCCCAAACTTTTCGTGCTTGAATCATATCAAAACCACGGGGGTTTACAATTTCCTCTGTTTCAGCGAGTTCATCTACCCGAACTCGTTTTGAGTTCTACTCAAACCTTTTTAGCTCTAAGGGTATCCTCACCTCCAGAGTTCAAGATGTCGTTGTTCGCATCAACGTCTCTCTCCTCCACGTCTATTCAAAGTATCATCTCTTTTCCTCAACAACAACCCTATTCCTTTCAGCGAGGTTGCTTTGATGAATTCTTTGAGAAATACGCCAAAGAAATCCTTGAGTCACACAAAAACTTCTAAGTGATTTAGATGAAGTCAAAATCTTGTCTTCTTTTTTCCTAGCTGATGAGAACCTTCTTCTCTCGGCATTCGAGCAAAGAGAATCCGAACTCTAAGACTCTCAAAGCTCTCTTTGACATTCTCGAGGGCTACGAAGTAGACCTCTTCCTAGTAATCATTGAGCGAGATGGCCGCTGTGCCGGCTACGACAAAGAAATCCACCCCTCTTTCTTTTGGGGCTCTTCTCACTTTTATCTTCAAATAGTTCAAAGTTCCTCTCCCCTCGGATCCTAACGCGGTTTATGAGGCTGCCATAGTAGTTGGCAGAAAAGAACTTCTTAGGTATGGATACCAAGAGACCCAACCGGGTGTCTAGGTCCATAGCTCGAGGCGAGGCAACCTTCTCCTCCGCCTCGAGACTCATATTCCACTCTCTCTCCCTCCTCCACCTGGTGGTGCCTCCACTGAGGCCCTCCTGCTCAAGCAACTCTAGCTTTGTCTACCACGATGACGAGACAAGCTCTCCTCGGTGTCCTCATAAATAAAGGACACCCTTCGGTCATTCAAGAGCTGTCCTTTAGTCTATGACCATAAACCAAAAAATTGCTCGGTCTCAAATCCGAGAAGAGCAAGACGTGCTCCTTGAGATGAAGGTGCTAGTCAAGGAGCAGAAGGAGTTGATTGAGCTCCTCCAAGAAAGGCACTCTAAAGCGGCTCGGATAGATCGGAAGAGTCCTCGAGCCCTACCAAATCTCCTTCGGAGAGGCGGAAGAAAAAGAAGAGGAAGTTGCGGTTGAGGCGGCTCCTTCAAGGAGAAAGAGGAAGAGGAGAAGGAAGAAGAAGAAGAGAAAGAGGAAGAAGGAGGAGAAAAAGAAGAAGCCGAGGGACAAGGTTCTCCCGCCGTCCAACGAGAAGTGATAAGCTCGGACGGTGAGTACGAGTGAGTCGAAGACCCTCTCGACAAAGGTCGGGTTAGCGGCGATCAAGCTCGAGCAAGCACCTCCCTCCATCGAGTTTCAAGAGGATGAACCTATGGATGACCTTGTTCGGGTAAGCCACTTAGAACTAAGCCCATCTCGGAGATCCAAGTGCTGCCCCAGCCTAGATCTACTACATCTTCTCGCTCATATCGACAAAGGCGCACTTGCCCATTCATCCACCTCGACTCGGATTGCTCCCACTCCACCATCCTAATTTTTTTCTCTATTTTTTTGTTTTATCCAGACAAACAAATTGTATCTACTTGATACATTCTTCCTCTTTTGTAGTTTCTCATTTTGTGCATCTTGCTTCTTTACGAGTTTCGATTTCTTAGTGCATCTTGCTCGATATTCAAACTCGAGTTATATATATTTTTTACTGTGATATAAGCAATACACTAAGCTCGAATCACTTCATTTCTATGCGATATTTCATTCTTCACTCGACACAATCTTAGAATAATAACTCGATAAAATCTCGGTCCGATTCACCTTAGCTATTTCTGCAATTCTATCTCTAAACTCTCTCTGTACTATCCGAGAAGGAATGAAAACTCAACACAGTCTCACTAACAAAGTTTCTATCCGAGTATGGAATGCGTTTCATCAAAAAGGGAGATTGAAGACTCGGACTTTGCAGGTATATCATTACGAGTACTACCAAAGAATCAGGTACAAACTTCATCTATCCTAAGTTTTGATTACAAGTCATTACGAGTACTCTAGAAACTATTCGAGTGTTATAAAAACTTTTCACGAGTGTTACGAGATACTATTGCATATGTTTTCATTCGTTTCTAACTTACTCGAAAGCATACTCTTACTCATCAATTCACGCTGATGGTTACGAGTCACTCGGACAACACTTAGACTTATCGTATGTTCAAACAATCTCACTAACACTTTCAAACTCGAGTCCGACTTCATATTCTAAGTTCATGTGAAATACGAGCATTAATTTAACTCTCTAAGTCAGCATGGTTTGTTTGAACTATTTTTGTTACGATCAAGTACTCAAACTACGATATTCTCTCGTCTAACTTGATCTTTCTTCGGACGGACTCGGATGGAATTTGATTATATTGAATATTAGACTCGAAATTTCCACTCTTCAAGGACTCGGATAATTATGCACTTAATTATCCGAATTAAATTATTATCCGTGTCTAATCTTGGACCAAAGTATTTTATACTTTAAGAACCAAAATTGGTTTACCTTTCTAGGTTATCTAAACGAGGTTACCCTACTTTTGAATTACAAAAGTAACAGAGCTTTAAGATGTCAAATCGCCAGCGAGACAAGGCTTTTTCTACTTCGACCAAGGCCCGAGACACTATGTCGGGGTTGTCAGTTTTTAAAGCTGGAAATATTCATCGCTAAGCTCAACGGTGGTTTCCACCTTACTTTTTAGACACCACCGGTGGATTGGGACATTCTAAGAAGTCAAGAGCCATTGCACAACGTTCACATCTCAACGGATCTTTTACGAGTGGCTCGGAAGAACCGTGACAACGGTCACGGAGGACTTCTATTCGGAAGATAGTCACAACGGCTAATCTGTTTGGTCATCTATAAATAGAAGCCACTTCACAAGACTTGAAGATTGCTTGAACCTATTGCTCAAATCATATCTCTCTGTATAACACTCCCTCAATCTTCATCTTATAACTCCAAGTCCGTACTTAACACTTTTACGAGTTGTAAAGTCTTGTAGTCGAGTCACAAAACTTTTTTCTTACTTTCTTAGGAAGTACTAGATCGAGATATGAGAACTTACGAGTCTAGGAAAACTTTGTAAAGAATTGTCTAAGGGAACAATTCCGGTTGAGTCCGTCTACTTTATTTTGTGGATTCAAAATAGTGGATTTGACTTGGTGCTTGGATTAGCACTGGTCGTGGTTTTCTCGGTCCAGGATGGTTTCCACGTAATTATGAGTTCACACTTTTTGAGTGCAATCTAGACTTAGACAGATTCAAAATTTGTTTTAAACTTTAATCCTCCGTCTATTGTTTTAAATTTCCTTATCAACCTATTCACCCCCTCTAGGGTGACTAAGACTCTCCAAGAGCAAACCTTCATGTAACAAAATTGCTTGTAAATTTATAATAACATTAAAATAGGGCACAAAATACTAATTTTTAAACTCATTTATGATAAAAATATACTAGACCCATTTAAGACTCGTGGACCCGCCATGTGCGGGTCCAAATTTTACAGACTCGCTGGGCCCAAGTTGGGTCCGGGTCCAATTCTAAAAAGTTAAATGGAGTCCGGGTCTAGTCGGACCCGACTCATTGCCATCCCTAAATGGGACAAAGAGGTGAAAACATTAATGTATGGTTGTCGTCAAAACCCTAGCCCCGACTTCCTTTCCTGCTCATTCTTTCACCAGCCACCCTCATGCTCTCTTTCTCATGTCTCTCTCTCTCTCTCTCTCTCTCTCTCTCTCTCTCTCTCTTCAAACCGGAAACCCTAATCCCCGGCCCATCTTCGTCCTCAACCTATCCACCTCTTCGGTCCTCCTCTAATTGAAGAAACCCGACCACACACGTCTCGTCTCTCGGCTGAAATTCTTGTAGGCACTGAAACCAAGCTCTACTTCTTCCTCTTCACGAACCCTAGCGAGAACCCATCCGAATCTCTTCTCCCTTCACATAAGAACCGTAACCCACTCTCTATCAAACTCTATCCCTTCATATTCGGTCTCTATCCACATCTGAAGATTGGTGCGTTCAAGTTGAGACTAAGACAAGAAGATTGATACGAGGGAGCATAAAAGGAGCAAGGCGAGATAGTGCCGGAGGAGGCTACACGAGGGGCGAACGGGCAAAAGGTGTGATAGGCCGGCAGCCCAGAGTTCCAAATTCTAGGTCTAATTTTTCTTCAAATTTGTAGTTTTTCATCTTCAAAAGTTAGTTTTAGTTTAGTTTTGAATTTTCAGTTTTAGGATTTAATTTTTGGTTTTGCAATTAGATTTCGTTCAAGGATTGAGTTACAAGTTTAGTTGTTCTTTTCAAAGTATTGAACTCAATTCGATAATGCGAATTTGGGCTTGTTTTGTTATGTTTACATCCGTGAATTTGAAGGAAGCTGCTATCCAATTTTTCTTTCCACTACTACAAGAACCAGTTTTAACTACGGTTAAAAACAACATTTGACTACGGTTGACCAACATCGTCTATGTGGCCTCCGTTGTATGTGGCATCTTTTACTACGATTCAAAATTGTAGTAATACGTGACTATATAAAGACAGATTCAGGTGGAAAACCATGGTCATAGGTCACTCTATGATGACAATTTTCCAAACAAACCGTCATCATATAGTCACCTATGATAAAGGTTCTAGTGTAAAAGCTGTTGTCATAGGTCCCTACGGAGAAACGCCAAAATATTTAGGCGGGGCGTATGACAACGAGTGCTAACGTAAGAATCGTCGTCATATGTATGAATTTTCTTTATAGTTTTTTTCCGTACCCCTGTACAAAATACACTACAAAACACATCACAATTTACATAGCGAGAAACCAACAGTAGTAATTTTCCAATAATATACAAAAATTTCCCACTTACTACAACCACAACAAGTTCGACAACACAATTTTATATTTTACAATAAGTTCCAGCAATGAATATATTACAATGATTTGAAATATAATGCAAAGAGTACTCTTCTTTCCGTATTTACGTGAAAAAGTTCATCTCCGGTCTTGAAACTTTATGGAATAAACTAATTTCAATGTTTTTGCCCCAAGGAAAATCTCTATTTTCCTAAAGTGATGCTTTTGTAGAAGATTTAGTTATGTGATTGTCTTTATGACAATATTGCTTGCTTGGAGTTGTTACGAGGTAGCCTGGACAACATATATACGTCATATTTACGAGTCCACACTACCTCTTCATGAACTCCAAGCAAGCAATATAGTCATAAAGACAAGAACGTAACTCAATCTACTAAAAGCATCACTTTAGGAAAATAAAGATGAACCTTTTGGCATAAATATTGAAATAATTTAAACCACAAAGTTTCAAGACAAAGAGATGGACTTTTTGACATGAGTACTCAAAAAGAAATACACAAACAGGACATCTCACCAGCACCCTCTATTTCCTTTGTCATTGTCCTAAAGTGATGCTCCTCTTATGTATGTATTGCTTGCTTGGAGTTCATGCAGGGGTAGAAGTGGATAACATAAACACTGTGGAAAACAGTGGGCAACAACTTATCCACAAGAAACATAAGAAACATAGAAGGATCATAAATTAGAAAGGGACATCAACGCTAACATTTGGTCGTTATTCTCGCTCTCGCTTCTCAACAAGGAACATCGTGGTATATAACACTTCATCTGAATTTATACCAAAAATTCCTTGGTTGAGAAGAGGGAGCTAATATTAGCAACCAAAATAAAGAAAAATGTTAAGCAACAATTATCCGGAAGAAATATCCACAAGAAACTTACCGAAAAAGCTTAGGCCTTTTGGCCTTCATTGAATGATGATCTTCTACAAAATTAAGGTACCTAAGCAACCACTTCCCATAAGAAACAAAACAAACATAGAAGCATTATAAAGTGGGAAAGGAAATCAAAACTAACATTGATCGCTAATCTCAGCTTCCACTTCTCAACCGAAAAAGCATTCTACCCTTCGATTGGAGAGCTTAGTCCTTATTTTGATCCTCATCGAATAATGATACTGTTACATGAATATTACAAGTAAAAAATAATGAAAAGCAAGGTACAGTTTCTAAAACAAGCAACAATATGGATATCCTCCGAATAAAATATTGTTATACAATAATGTTCTTACTCGAATTGACATAATTACATGGTTTATGCCTTTTTTCCCTCTCCTTTGGACTTATCTTCAATATATATGCCCTTTTGATGGTCAACCCTTAAATACAATTCTTCAAAATTGGAATCCTCATTTTCAACAGGCATTCCCAAGGAGAAGGGTGGGGTCTCCTCAACAAACTCACACACATCTTCACCGTCCCCACCAAGCAACGTGGCTCTTCCTTTGAAGAACAATAGACCACTTATCATTAGTCACGTTTTCAACGTACAACACTTGTCTTGCTTGGGATGCTATAACGAATTGATCCCCTTTAGGCCTTTCTCTTGTGAGATTGACCATCATGAATCCCATCTTATCAACTCGGACACCATTGTTATCATCAGCCTATTTGCACTGAAAAATGGTCTCACGGAAGGCAAATAGTCTAGCTACCATATCTCTTTAATGACTCAGTAATATGACATTTTAGCTACAACGGGATTTTTATCCTTGGAGTTGGAAATATGAAGTGCATGAGCCTCAATGCGACCCCACTATTTTATGAGGTACTCCTATTATCCCGGCTCTTTACGTAGAAATAGTATTCATTGATGTCATACCCACGGTAGGATATAACTTCCAACTACGGCCCTCTAGCCAAGCTTACTAATGTTTGTGAGATATGTTCTCATGATTCTTCCAATTAGCTAGTGATGACTCTATCTCCGAACCGGTTGACAAATGTGCGATTATGATGGGTCGAGTACCCACGTCTCATTTTTTCCTTGGTACTATCTCCTTATGAGGGATTTGTGCTCATCAATGAGCGACTGCACTTCATCACTATTTTGTAGAATATAAAGATGTGTTTGATCCCTCGTATCCCGACTGAATGTTATAATCGTCGGCCTCGGTTTCCCCGCCTACCGATCTTCCCCATAAATCGATGTTTCGAATACCAACTTCTTCCATTTTGGGGTAGTATTCACAATATAACTCGACACCACTGCTCATCTTTGTATGCCTCAACAATGCACGCTTCAGTCGATACCAATTTTTAACATACCCTTCGAGAATTTTCGTATAACATTCAAAAGGGTACATCCACCAGTAAAAGTTGGCCACGAGAATCGTATTTCTCTGACCAAATGGACAACTAGGTGCACCATGATATCAAAAAAGAAGGTGGGAAGTACATCTCAAGTTGGCACAATGTAACGATCACGTCGCATCGAAGATCATCCAATTTACGAAATCAACAATTTTGCTAGATATGGCATTGAAGAAGAAGCAAAGTCTTTTGATCGATTGTCCGACATGTTTCGTCATCACAGACTCGGATAGCAATCGATAGTATTTGTTGCATCAAAGCATGACAATCATGAGATTTAAGACCGATTAGTTTATAATCGGATATTAAAAGGAGTCTACTGATGTTTGAAGAATATCCCTATGGCACATTGAGTTTCTTTCGGGTCTCACGCAAACGTTGTTTTTCCCCTTCTACTCAATGTGTAAAACGCTCGAAGGAAAATATGTTCTCTTCCCCTTTGGTTATGGTACTAATTCCTCCCATATTCCCATTTCACAAATATCAAGTCATGCTTTCTCTCCATCCTTGATCTTCCCGGTATGTTCAAAAGAGTGCCAATGAAGCTTTCAAATATGTTTTTCTCTATATGCATTACATCAAGACTATGCCTCACATACAACTCTTTCCAATATGGAAGATTAAAAACACACCATTTTCGGATTGATGTCGATACGTGCCGAAATCCACATCAAGATCCTTCACTTGCTCATATATTTGATGTCCTGTTAATGGAGTTGGAGTAGAATTTATCTTGGTTTTACCATTGAAAGCCTTTTTTCTTAGGATATTGATGGGAAAATGGAAGAAACTTTCAGTGTCCGAGATAGGCCGTCTTTTTTCGTGCTTCGGTTGATAGGAGCAAGTACCCTTTGCACAAATGGGGCGTACCTTGAAGCCTTTGACGGTGTATCTCGGACAAGTTTTCATACACGGGAAGTCATTCATTGTGGTGAACATCATAGCTCGCGATGTAAATTTCTCTTAACGGTATGCATCATCAAATGAAACACCTTCATCCCACAAAAGCTTGAAATCTTCAACAAGAAGCACCAAGTACACATCTCGGACTTCCTAGAAGATAGGTCCATGGATTGTTTGGCATACCGAAGGGTTCGAACTGGGGTCCTCATTCATGAGGATGCCTGGCCGAAAGCTTCGAAGGAGGGGTTCTAACAAGGGTCTGCGGTGGCAAGATCTTCGGATCCGAGACTTCCTAGAAGATAGGTCCCGAGAGCCTTTGTTTGGGGTCGCGTCCCTTAGAGGAACTAAAGAAGTGCTAGTTCGAGTCCCCATAAAGCCCAAAAAGTTGATTTAGATTGAAAAAGAATTGTGATGAGTGTGAAACCGCATTTCAAATGATTAAAGTGTTGTGATTCATATGTGACAATTAATTTCAAAGGATTTCATTGAAAAGTATATAGATTTGTATTATGTTTCTATGCTTTCGCCGATTTTATTATTATGAGTAATATGTGTGAAGAATTTACTGTTTTAAGAGTGTGAGACTTCCAATGAGCCCGTGGTTTACTTGTTTACCCCCACAAATTTCCCCTTTTCCCCTCCTTAGTGTTGCAGGTACACTCTCAAGAGATGTGTACGGTACTTAACTTATTCTTGACTCCTTCCAATTGCTTGCTTGCTATTTGCTAAGTGATTCAAGTGGCGGATTCGCATTTCTCATGTTTCTAAGTAGTGTAGTTTATACTTTAGTTCATATAGTTTGTATCAAATGTATAGTGAACCATTTAGATTGTTTTAAGTTTATCGCATGATTTCTTGGACTCCGGCGTGTGGTCGTTGAGTTGTATACTACGAGCGTGTGGCTCGTTAAGTTTTATTATGATTATCATGCAGGTTTTTAAGGCTACGAGCCTAAGGGTTAGACCATATTTTAAATGGAACTCTGTCGAAATTTTTAGAAATCTTCTAACCCTTATGGAAAATTACCTTCCTTACCTTTAAGTTAGGTTTAGACAGCCAAACCAACACCAGAAAGAGCCTTGGGAGTTCCTTTAAGGAATTGGTGATGTAATACTCCTAGGGGTGTTTTGGGGTGTTACAAAATTGTGCCGGAGCATAGATTTTGGGTAACCTTAAGTTTGCATTGCATATAGCCGTCTAGGTTCCTTGTTATGTGATTATGTGCTTTAATTGTAGGCAGACATACGTGTGGCCTTAAGTTCAACCTCCGACTTATATGTGACTTAGTCGAACGGTTAATTATAAACCGCCCATTAAGGTGATGTGTGAGAGACTTGCGTGTGCTAACTGTGTGAGTAAGTGTGGCTGAAATCTTATTTTCGGTCAATTACTCGTTGATTTCGTTGAGTCCTGAATTAGAAATCTCTATCTTTAGGTCTTCATTGATTTGAATTCTTGTGTGACTAGGCGAGGATGAGTTCAGTGATCTAAATCATGAACTTATGTGCTTATATGTGCGAGTGATTTATGCGTGCTAAGTATGTGACTCGAGTGTGGCTGAATTTTTTTTTTTTTTTGGTTATTCATTGGTTATGTGGTGTGACTCCTGAATCGTTAGTTGACATAGGAATTCTACCCATAAGAAGCATACGAGTGTTCAATTATGTATTGGTTGTTTATATGATTGTATCCAAGGAGTTTAGAGAGTGCATAATTAGTCTTAGATGTGAAAAGAAAAGACATATGATGCAGTAGCATAAGTGAAGCATTCTTGGAGACCCCGACCCCGGTTGTTGAATTAGATATAGAGGTTGCCTTTTGGGAGTTATTACTAAGAAATGAATTGAAATGTCACATTGTAGAATAGGATAGAGCTGAGCACCCCGAGTGTTGAAGGATACTTGTATATATTTATGGAAATACTCATAGGTGGGTGCTTTTGGAAGTTATAGATGAGAATTAGAGGCTATGGAGAGGAAAATTAATAGGAAATACAACTTGAAAGGTTGGTTGTATCATTGGTGGAATTGGTTTTCTTGATAATAATATTTGAGTCCATAATCGAGAATATCAAATTGGTTTTCTTGAAGTGCATGTATGTTCGGATGTGTTAGAAGGTATCTTTTAGGTACATTTGGGAGCTTTACTTGGAGAAGCAGTTGATTTAGGGATTTTCTCTATTTCCATATAAGTTTTAGATAGACCAAACATAGGATGCCATGGTTATGGAAATCCATGTGTGAGTTCCAATTTGAGAAATTTGTGAGAAAGGTCTAGAATAAGTCAAGCATGAGGCTAGAAAGAGCTAAGTGAATCACATTGAAGGTTGTGCTTTCCACCACTTGAGTTACTTGGACTTAATTTTCTCACCAAGAGGAGTTAATTGATGAATATTAGAGTCATGCCCCCACCACTTTGAGTTTATATGTGTCAATTCTTCGTGAGTAATCTAAACATTGGAAATCATTTGGAAGTAGTTCGTTGGGTCCTTTATAAACCTAGGGCATTGATAACAATCTTGTAGGTTGAGTGCCTCGTTTATAAAGCAAGTTAGAAGTTGTTCTATCAATCCCATACTGCATTTGGAGTTCATTGTGTTTATTAGTGCTTATGGGAGAAACTATAAGTTACTTGGGAGCGAGATATTTTAAGCCTTATATAAGGATCGTAGGTTTGATCTTTACTCCAATAGAGGTGAAGGAATAGCATGAGGACTCCCTACTACCTATTATAGTTACCATGAATTGCTTAGGGATCTTATTGGGCTGGATATGATCACATATAGTTTGGTTGTCTCTAAATTCGACTAGGTTTCAATTACAGACATTTTTATTATACTTTCGAGCTCTGTCTACTTCCTTTTTGGTGATGTTACTTGCCTAGTACGTGTGTCATTCTTACCATTTGACCAGCGATGCACCATAGATAGTTTGTTGAACTAGCCCATCCAACTAGCTTGGCCATAGAGTCTACTTAGTTTGTGGGGGATAAGGAGCTAGAGGGTGGTGTGAAATATTAAACTATATGTGTCCCAAGTTAATGTGTTAATTGTATAAGTGCTTGGTGGAGACATTAGTATCCAATTTAAACCAAGTGGGGAGATCGTTCCAAGCCAACTATTTGCTCTTTCTAGTACAATTTGCTCCTTGGCGCCTTGTAATTGAGTGAGCGGACATACTGAAATGATGGTAGAAAGGAGGACTGGAAGTCATTAACCTATAGAGACTCCTCTAGGAATTCCGATAGTCGTAGTCGCCTAATTGAGTTTTCTTACGTAATACGTATACTAGTGTGTTTCGTGTATATGCGTATACCATACATATCTTGGATACCACTTGTTCCAAATTTTGGGGTCGAAATTCTTTTAGGGGAGAAGAAATGTAAGACCAGTAATTTTGGGTTAGTAGTTATATGAGTTGAGCTGATTATTTAGCCTTAATTAACTAGAGTAAGTCGAATGACCAAGATATATATGTGGTTAGATATTCGTAAATTTATTTGAAGAAACTATTATTAGTTCATGTAACTATTTATAGTGAAGCCTATTAATTCCTTCCTCCGAATTTTCCACCCGGATTAACTAAATAAAAACCCGAGACCATGTACTGCTGCTTATTTGGGCCTACTCAGGTTATGGATTAGCAAAAAGGGAAAGGGGAGCAAAAGGGGAGATAAGGAAGAATGTGTTAGGCCCAATAAGGGCTAAGACCAACAATTAATCGGTGGGGAGAGAAAACAGGAAAGAAGAAGGGCTTGGAGGCTCGAGCGAGAGAACAAAGAAAGGGAAATGGGAGAGGGAGAAGCGAGAAAGAGATAGAGAGGGCGGGGCGAGAATCGAAGAAATGGCCGGAGGCCGGCAAGCTAGCGGCGAACGTGGGCAAGCGGCGGATGAAAGAAAAGGGAAAAAGAAGCGAAGAAAGGAGGAAGAAAGAGGGAGCACCAAACAGAGAGAGAGAGAGAGAGAGAGAGAGAGAGAGAGAGAGGAGGCGAGCGTGCGAGGGTTAGGGAGACCAAGGGGGACCAGCGACAATTGTAGAGCCGAAGACGGCAGCGGCGACGCGAGTGGACGATGAGCGAAGGGAAGAGAGCAAGAGAGCTGGGATAGAGCGAGGGTGAAAGAAGGACTCGAAACAGAGACGAGATACTAGAGAGAGTCGAGCAGCGGGGACCAGGGAAAAGCAACGACGACAAGGGAGAAGGACCGGCGACGAGCGCGGGAGGGCCGGACCAAGAGGCAGCGAGGAACCGAAACGGTGGCCTAGAGGCGGGGAAGCGGAAACTTAGACACCGAGCAAGAGCTGGCAGAGAAAAGGACCGAGACCAAAAGGGCGAAGTAAGGAAGCCCAAAATCAACCCCTAAAACCCGAGAATCCCATGTGGGTAGTCTTATACTCTAAACTTATGAGTAAATTTAAAACCCGAATGGATTTATTGTGAATATTGAATGTTGTTGTGAATACTAAAATGTTTATGTTCTAGATTGAATTTAGGAAATTGTTAGGGCTGAATTGGGATATAAAACAATCCGATTGAGTTTGTTAAAGTCTTATGGGTGCTATCGGGAGTTTAGTTAGTAACGATGGAGTATGTGCAATTTCAATTGCTTAGGTTATGGGTGAATTAGTTAAGTTTATAGTTGAATCACTTGTGATTTCCTAAATTTACTTGAGCTGAATTCCCGATAATTAGATTGCGAACTAGAGCTTTGGGGTCAAAAAGAAAGTAGTAGTTCATCTTAACCAATGTACAATTAAGGTAGGGGAGTAGAAATTAGTTATCGGGGTAAATTGAGTTGGAGATGTATTTGAGTCCGTGAGATTGAATTAAACTTGAAGGTAAGCGAAGCTAGTAGAATTTGAGTGATGAAAGGTAATCAAGAGTTATACGATCGAGTATGGGCGAGCAAGAGTTGATTAATAAGGTAGAGATGTAAAATGGGAATTTGAGGCAGGGAAATGACGAGCTAAGAATGGTAAGGTTGAGTTGAGTTTAGAATATGTCTAAGCCTTGAGATTAAATCAAGTTTGAAGATAAGCATAGCGAGAGGAACTTAAGTGATGAAGTGAGATCAAGAGTTATATAGTTGAATATGGGTAAAAGAAGTTTAGTATAAAGTAGATACATAAAAGGAGGAATTGAGGTAAAGATAATGAATTGTGAAAAGTTAAAACATTGAATTAGGTGGTATCTACTTGTGGTTATTATGGCTCGGAAAGGAATTAAGCTTTCTAAATAAGTGAATTGAGAAAGGTATAGTTTGGAAAGGAGCTGAGAAGGATTATACGTGATTGAATCATAGCTATTTGTGCAAATGATTATGTTAAGCGATGTTCAAAAGTAGTTTTGAAAGGAGTTAAGTATTTTACACGAATGATTCTTGAATGCAACTTCTTAAGAACTGCCTTTCAAACGTGAATATGTTTTAAAGAAGCGAAACTTATTTGAGAAAGTGAATTTATAAGGACGACACGTGGTGTCATACCTTCCTTGATGTTAAATCGATTTGAGAAAGCCATTAAAGTGAATGTGATGAATGATTATGTGCAAAGTGTTTTGAATCGACTAGCTATGGATCGTTTAGCATACCAAAGGGTTCGAACCGGGGTCCTCATTCGTGAGGATGCCTGGCTAGAAACTTCGAGAGAAGGGTTCTAACACGGATCATGTGGTGGCAGGATGCCCGATCCGAGACTTCCTTTGTTCGGGGTCACACCCCACGGAGGAACTAAAGAAGTGCTAGTTCGAGTCCCAGAAAGCCCGAAAGTATATTCAGATTGAAAAAGAATTGTGATGAGTGTGAAATTGCATTTGAAATGATTAAAGTGTTGTGATTCATATGTGGCAATTGATTTCAAAGGATTTCATTGAAAAGTATATACATTTATATTATATTACTTTGCTTTCGCCGATTTCATTATTATGAGTAATATGTGTAAAGAACTCCGTTTTAAGAGTGTGAGACTTCCGGTGAGCCCGTGGTTTATTGCTTACCCCCATAAATTTCCCCTTTTCCCCTCCCCAATGTTGCAGGTACACTCTCAAGAGATGTGTGCGATGCTTAACTTATTCTAGACTCGTCGTCAATTGCTGCTTGTCTGTTTGCTAAGTGATTCAAGTGGCGAATGTGCATTTCTCATGTTTCTACGTATTGTAGTAGTTCATATAGTTTGTACTAGATGTATGGTGAACCATTTAGATTGTTTGAAGTTTATTGCATGATTGGGTGGACTGCGGCATGTGGCCGTTGAGTTGTATACTCCGAGCGTGTGGCTCGTTTAATTTTATTATGATTCTTATGCGGGTTTTAAGGCTACGAGCCTACGGGTTAGACCATATTTCTAATGGAACTCTGCCGAATTTTTAGAAATATTCTAACCCTTATGGAAAATTATCTTTCTTACCTTTAAGTTAGGTTTAAACGACCAAACCGTCACTAGAAAAACCTTGGGAGTTCCTTTAAGGAACTCTGGTGATGTAATACTCCTAGGGGTGTTTTGGGGTGTTACATCATCTAATTGAATTTCCCACACTAAATAGATATGGTCTCCTGCATACTTCCAATTAGCGGAAATTTCTTTTGGAAAAGGGCGAGATGTATTCTCCCGTACACTTACCTTTTTGTTCCTTTTCAATTTTAATTTGTTTGTGAATAGATCTTTAAGGAATTTAGCATAACGAGGTTCCCGTTTCATGGTATCTAGAATAGGAATGTTTGTTTCTGCCTTCCTAGATATTTCTATGATATCTTCAATTTCCTCATCTATCATAGGAGTTGTGCTTATTAGTATACTAGGAAAAGGTGGGATAGCCTTGTAAAGATCTTTCTTATTTTCACCTATTTCCTTAGCATTAGAGGCCTTATCTTTATTTTGGTCAAGTTCGAGACTCCATTACCTCTAGTTCTGCTCTACCTTTATGCTTTTCGTAGGTTCCTCTAACTCTTTCCCATTATTAAATGTTTTGACACTCACATTTTCTATTGGATCCTGGAAATGTTGAGATTGTAGTTGGGCTTGAAGGTTACTAAGCATGTTATCATTGCCAATCTATCTCTCTTGAACCTGCTTAATGCTCATCTCTAGGCTTTGGAACCTAAGGTCGAGTCTCTTTTTCTGGTCATCCATATTCTTAATGATTTGCTCTTAATGATAATTAGTTTTGTCTTGAGCAATGGATTGATCAAATTCTAGGGGTTTTCTTCAAATCCATACCTAAGGTTAGAGTAGTCACTCCATTCTTCATAAGTGTTCGAGAATGGGTTATGGTTCATTTGACCTTGGTTGGAAAAAATAGCATTCACATGCCCCCTTTATTGTGTAGGGCACAAATTCGCAACATGACCCTCTAAACGGAAAATACCACAAACTACTGCTTTTTCTCCATAGACCAATTTGTTTAACATAACAGTAATTTAGGACAATTGGGTCGTTATAGATGGACCTAAATTGAACTCATTAACATTCCCATATTGGGTATCTCCAATTCCAAATGGTTGAGTACTTTGGGCCATAATATTGAACAATTCTCTAGCCTAAGCTGGGGTCTTATTAAACAACGCTCCTCCACTAATAACATCTACCGTATTTTTATCTATTGGCAATAAACCTTCATAAAAATATTGAATCAAACAATGCTGAGAAATTGCATATTCGAGACAACTAGCATATAATTTATTAAAATGCTCCCAATATTCAGAAAAAGTCTCCCTAGTCATTTGTTTAATGCCACAAATTTCCTTTCTAATGGACCCTATCCTACATGCAGGAAAAAATTTCTCTAAAATTGTTTTATGAACTTGGGTCCATGTAGTGAATGTTGCAAGGGGTAGGTAATAAAACCAATCTTTAGCCTTATCCTGAAGTAAAAGGGAAAGGCTCTCAATTTAATTTGGTCTTGGGCAATTCCCTCAAGTTGCATGGTGGAATATGTAATAATAAACTCATTTATATGACTATATGGGTCCTCATCAGCGAGTCCACGAAATTTAGGTAACATATTTAAAAATTCGGAGTTTAATTTTAGTGCTCGGTCCAATGCGAGGATATGAGATAGGCAGAAGTTGTGTATCCAAGTTAGGTGCAGCAAGTTCACGTAAAGTAGTCATTTCAATAATTTCATAACTTATAGGAACAAAATCGAAATACTTAATTGGCTTCAACTTCGTCAAATGTATGCTCCTTGTCAAAATAAAATAAGCACTGAAAAAACTATGAAAAAAAACTATTAAAGTCACAGTGAAGTAATAAGAGTAGTAAATCTAAATTAAATAAAAACTATCAACAATTATTTTCTTTCCCAAGCAACTATGCCAAAATTTGTTAGCTTATCGTACGAGTTACAAATTAAACCACTATATAGGCTTATAATAAACAATATAGCAAAGGGAAGTAGGGACCGAATCCACGAGGAAAGATATAATAATTATGTAAGCTTAAATCTAATTAAATTTACTACTCTTTAAAATAAAACAGAAAATATAAACTAGTAAATTAATAGCTGTAAATCACAGAAAATTATGAACTAATAAATAAATAATTTATACAGAATATAAAAACTATAATAACCCAAAAATATGTTTATATATTTTTTTGAATAATTAAAACAGAAGACTAAAGTAGAAAATAAACAAATTCTAAAACAGAAAATTAAATAACTAAAATTCTGCACTAAATTAATTATGAAAATAAATACTAAAATTATCCAGAATATTAACATTAATTTCTAGACCTAACATATCCTAAAAATATAAAAACAAAATTTGAAATCGAATTTACGAAATTCTTTAACTTAAAACCTGCCAGTAATTAAATTCAAGAATTAAATTTGAAAAATTATCAAATTAATTCCAAAAATTCTAAAATTTAATCATGTAAAACTAGGACTCTATCTCAACCCTAAAAGAAAATAAAACATGAAAAATAATAAAAGAAACTATTTTTAAGCTAATTTCTAACAAACTCGACTCAAAAATAATAAAAACTAACAAAAAATAATCTAAAACTTAAAAATATATAAAGACTCAAAATTAAATTAAAATAAAATTTCTAAAACTAACCTAAAAGACTGTTATTTAAGGCGGGGAATAACAAAATTAATAATAAAAAATTATAACTTTGTCAATAAAAATTATTAAACTAAAGAAAACTACTAAAAAGCAAATAAATA
Source organism: Talinum fruticosum (assembly GCA_021018815.1). Taxonomy (NCBI): domain Eukaryota; kingdom Viridiplantae; phylum Streptophyta; class Magnoliopsida; order Caryophyllales; family Talinaceae; genus Talinum; species Talinum fruticosum. The sequence continues at coordinate 2,502,334 of JAITYX010000075.1, read as the reverse complement.
ATTATCAAAGATATCAAATTTATAAAAACACTTAGTATAATCTATATCCACCATGCAAATTATTAATTATCATTGACATACAAATTGATCTACCCATGAGCTAAAATGTAGAAGACAACCACTAGCGGATCTTCCCCGTTTTTCTTAGTTATTAGTTTAATTAGGCGTAGCCCTAATATAAACTCTACTAATATTAATAACCCTAGCACTAGCACTAGAATTTAATCAAATTAGATCATTAAGTATTAGATAAACATCATCTTGCACCTAATAACCAATCTACTAGCAAATTGATTTTAAAAAGGATCTATGATAATTTCCTAATTAAAAGAGATAGGTTTGAGCCAGTCCATGATTAACTAGGGTGATACTTATGTCTAAAAGATCAAGCGATTACGTGCTTAAACCCTTTAAACTATCATATGAATTTATATAGAACTAATTAACGTGCACTCTAATTAATTAAACATAAAAACATAAATATTAAACACAAACTATCACAGAATTATGGAAAAAATCAATAAGACAATAAAGATCGAAACTTTGTTTCAAAATAAATAATTTAACATGGTTTGAAGTAGTTTATACTAAGTATAAAAAACTACTCAAACATAATGTAATTTAAAACACGTAAACTAAATAAAAATATAATCTTTAATAATAAACTAACAATAAAAATATAGTCTTGAAAAACATTACAATAATAATAATAATACCATAATAATCCTTGCCATGGTGATGATGGTTAAGAATATGATGATGATTTGATGAGAGATGATGGTGTGAGGTGGTAGTGTGACAAGAGGAAGATTTTGATGAGGATTATGATTAAGGGTATGATGAGAAATTGTGATGTTGGTAATGAGGCATGAGCAAGCTGAAGGTGCGAGAGAAGAAGAAGCCTGGAGGGAGAGAGAAGGAGCTGGTGATGGTGTGAGAGGGTAGCCGTGATGATGATGAGTCCTTTTATGGTGATTCCTCTTTCTTCTTTCCAAGTTTCTTTCTTCTCATATAACTCTAAGGAAGAGTCCTAGTGGGTTTAGGAGTATGATTATCTTCACTCTCCTCTTTAAATTAAGACTTCATAAAATAAAATATCATAAAATAAATATTTTATGACATATTATTTTTATAGACCGACTTCATATCTTGTCTTGTGTAAGACCCGTAATTTTGGGTTAGATAGTTATATGTGAGTTAAAGTTAATTATTTAGTTTTAATTAAATAGAGTAGGTCGAATGACCAAGTTGTATACATGGTCGGATACTCGTAAATTTATTTGAGCGAATTATTATTATTTCGTGTAACTCTTATTAGTGAAGCGTATTAATTCCGGCTTCGAATTTTCGCCCGGACCAGCTGCGTATTAATCCGAGACCGCGTATGTTACGTATGTGGGATTAATTATATTGAGAATGAAAAAAAGGGAAAGGAAGGGGATTAGTATGGGGAAGCAAGTGCTGGCAACACCTGGTGGAAACCACCAAAAAGGAAAGAAAGAAGGGGGCCGAACGAAGTAGCAACGAGAGAGAGAGAGAGGCCAAGCGAGGGAGACAAAGCGATAGAGGGAGAGTGCGTGAGAGCCTAGAGGCCGTGGCCGTGGCCACATGAATGGCAAGAACGCCGCGGCCAGCAAGCGCTAGGAGCGAGGACGAGAGCAAGAGAGAGGAAGGGATTGCGAGACTGAAATTGGTGACCGAGAGAACGAGAAAGAGAAAGAGAGAGCACGTGAGCGAGCCGGAGGAGCAGCCAAAGGCCAACGCCCGAACGGTGAATGAAGGCGGGACGATCGGCGAACACGGGCGAAAACACCAAGGGGCACGACAGGGAAGCGAACGCAAGGGCCAAGGGAAACAGCCGGTGAGCGCGGAGCCCCGACCGGCGATGGCGTCAAGTGCGGAGGAAGGTGGCGAAGCGGGGCCAGCAGCGGGGAAGAGGAAGGAAAGGAGAAACTAACCCGAGTTAACTTGAACCTCAGCAAACCGTCAATCCCCGAATCGAGGTGGGTAGTCTTATACTCTAAACTATTAGTAATTTTGAAATCCAAATGAGTTTATTGTGGTTATTGAATGTGATTGTGAATATTGAACATGTATGCTATTGAACGAGTTTCGTAGTTGCTGAAAGTTGAATTAGGAGTTGAGAAGGGAATTGGTAGTTGTTTAGTCCTGAATTGGAAACCGGGAATTTAGACGGAGTTGGGCTTCTTGGGTACAATGAGTAGTATAGGGAATTTGGTCAGTTGAGGATGGGGATGAGCACATTGTGGTTTGGGTATAAATTGTGAATTAATATTTCAAGTTAAGCCTTAGAGATTTACTGAGATTGCGGCATTAAGAAATGATTGCTAATATCGGGAAATAATGAGGGAAGTACACAGAGGAGTATGAATTCATATTAAGTGATGCACAATTGAGGCCGGAAGTTGGTGGTTGTCGGGTTAATTAAGTTTGAAGTATATTTAAATCCTCGAGGTTGAACTGAATGGGAAGGTAAGCGAAGCTAACGAAAATTAAATAATGGAAAGCGATTGAGAATTATATAATTAAGGGTGGATGAACAGGAGTTGATTAATAAGATAGCGACATACAATGGGAGTTTGGGGCGGGAAATGACGATAATTTGAGTTTAGAATGTATCTAAGTCTTTGACATGAAATTAAGTTGGAAGATGAACCTAACAAGAGGAACTTAAGTGATAAAGTGAGATTAGGAGTCATATGGCTGAGTATGAGCAAAGGAAGTTAATTTATGAAATAGAGACCTAGAACGAGGAGTGGGAGTAAAGACAGGGAGTCGTGAGAAGTCGAGATGTGAGCAAAAGAAGTGGATTCATAAAGTAGAAACATAGAATGAGAAATTGAAGTAAAGACAGAGAATTGTGAGAAGTTGAACGTTCAATTAGGTGGTATCCGCTTGTGGTTATTGTGGCTCGGAAAATGGAAATTAATCGTACTAGAGTGGTGGATTGAGAAAGGTATAGTTGGAAAGAGTTGAGAACGATTGCTTGCATTGAATGGTGGCTATTCGTGTTAAGTGATTACTTTACGTAATACTCAAAAGCAATTTTAAAAGGAGTTTTGTATTTTACGTGAAATGATCCTTGAATGCAACTTCTTGTGATTATGTTTTCAAGAAGCGAAACTTGTTTAAGAAAGTGAATCAGATTTGAGAAAGTGAATCGGATTTAAAAGGTGAATTTAGAAGGGTGACACGTGTGTCATGCCTTCTACGATGATAATTGATTGAGATCTTAGTTAGAAACCAAGTTTGATAATTGATTGTGATCATTTTGGTTTAAATGAATTTTGGGCTAAGATTGTTTAGACCAGGAGGAAGGAGGTGGTCGTGCGTATCGGGCCACGGGGTCCTTGCATATCGGGATGCCCATCAACCGGAGAGGTTGATTCTTTCTCGACAAGGAAAGCGGAGCCTTCCAGGTATTTGACTAGAGATAGGTCCCGGGAACCTGAGTCGGGGTAGCTCCTCGAGAACCGCCATGTGCTAGTTCAATCGTATAAAGCCCCGAAAGAATTTTCAGTCTATGTCTGAAAGTATTTGAAAGAAAGTGCACATGGTTCCACCTTTTTTAATGTGATTCAATTCCCAAAATGATTGCAATCCATGCTTTTGAATGATTGAAGTGTTATGAGTTCTATGTTCCAAATGATTTCGAGAGATTTCATTGAAAAGTATTAAGATTTGTATTATATTATTTCGCTTTCACCGATTTCATTATTATGGGTAACATGTGTAAAGAATTTCCATTTTAAGGGTGTAAGACTCCGGTGAGCCCATGGTTTATTGCTCACCCCAACAAATTTCCCCTTTCCCCAGTCTTGCAGGTACATTTTCGAAAGAATGATCTACAATTGGCATATTTCGGACTCCGCTGATTGTCTGTTTGCTGCGTGTTGAGTGATTCGAGTCAAGAATATGCAATTCTTATATTTCTCGGCATAGTAGTTTGTAATTTAGTTCATATAGTTGTACCAAATGTATAACGAGCCATTTAGATTGTTTTAAGTTTTATCGCATAATTGGTTGGACTACGGCATGTGGCCGTTGAGTTGTATACTCCGAGCGTGTGGCTCATTGAGTTTTATGGCGGTTTTTATGCAGGGTTTTAAGGCTTTGAGCCTATGGGATAGTTCACATTATAAACAGAACTCTGCCTAAATTTTTAGGAAATCTCAATTCTTTTGGAAAGATACCTTTATGACCTCTAAGTTAAATTTAGAGGACTGAACCGAGACTGATAGAGCCTTCGAGTTCCCGTAAGGAACTCCGGCGATGTAATAGTCCTAGGGGGTGTTTTGGGGTGTTTCATCTTGAATGCTTGTCGGTAGCTAAAAATCCATTTTTAACATCTTCTCTTCTCTTTTTCGCTTTATTCAACAATCACCAAAAATTAGACAAAATAGAATAATTTAGACTGAAATGAACTATATAATATAAAATAAATAACTATTAAAATTACGTATAAAATATGACTTAACAATAATTACATGCTATATGTTTTTTTAAAAACAAATGGATCGATTGACCGAGTGAAACCGAGCTATGAGTTATTAGGTCTCCGAGTGTTACGAGTCACTCGAAACTATACTTAGTCGGACTTAGTTTTTGAGCAAAATGGACATCAAACTTCGGAATCATCTCTAGATAAATGGAGAATTTTATAAATATTTTCGAAAAGTATTTCTTCTCTCTTGCTCTCTCTTTGCTGCGCATTTCAATCAGAGAAAACTAGCCGATGGAAGAAAGCTATTGGAATTATAACCGTTAGAGAGCGGAGCCGTCACACTTATCTAAGACGACCGTTAGAGCTTCAGGTCGAGCCGAAGGCTGAAGGTCATTTCTTTCCGCTGTAAATAGCATCCCTTTACCTTCATTTTGTTACTTTACTCACTACCTTCTTACTTTTCAAGAACAATCGCTCACTTCAATTCTCTTTCTCTCTTAGAACTCTAAGCGTTCTCTCACCTTCTTTGCTCTCTCTCTCTCTCTCTCATGTCCTCTTGACTTCTTAAAAATTCTCACCATGCCTAAGAGAGGTTCTGCACCTGATTTGCTAGGGTCCGCTACCAAGAAGCCCCGAACTAAAACTCCTCAAGAGGGTACCTCTAACCCCTCTAAGATCTTCGTCACCCAACATCTCACATTGGATGACAAATTCTTTCCAACCACTTCATTCTCGTGGTTGCAGCACATAAAGAGCACTTGGAGTGTACCATTTCTTGTGCTTCGGTGAGTTTATCTATCCCAAACTCGTTGCTGAGTTCTACTCTAATATGTCTTACTTTGAGGAGTCATTACCTCACGACTTTAAGACAAGGTTGTTCGTGTCAACCTCTCTATCCTTCACAAAATTTTCAAAGTTTCTTCTCTTTTCTTAACCGAAATCCCATCCCATTTACAGAGATTGCAGATGAATTTTTTGAGAAATACGCTAAGGAGGTCCTTGAGTCACGCAAAAACTTCTCGTTGACTCGAGATGAAGACCGAGGCTAGTCTTCTTTGGTTTTTATTGATGAGAGCTTTCTTTTCTTATCACTCTAGCAAAGATAATCCCAATTCTAAGATTCTCAAAGCTTTATTTGATATTTTAGAGGGCTATGATGTAGACCTCTTCCCCGCTATTCTTGAAGCGAGATGACCTCTGTGCCACTCAATCCAAAAATTTGCTCCTTTTTCCTTTGCAGCCCTTCTAACCGTAATCTTCAAACAGTTCAAGGTTCCCCTCGCTTAGATCCTAATGCGGTTTCTAAGGCTGCCGAGTGGTTGGCAGGAAGGAGCTTTTGGGCTACGGATATAAGGAAGTCAAGCCTAGTGTTTGGGTCTACGGTCCGAGTTGAAACCCCTTTACCCCCTCCCACTCGGACTCACATTCCTCTACCACTCCCTCGTCCCTCCGCTAGTCCCTCCACTTTACCGTTGTGGTAGATAAACTCTAAGGCTATGTTTACCGTTTTGGTAGATAAACTCTCTTCGTGTTCGAAGAACTTCGAGGCACCCTCCATTCTCTAAAAACTATACTTCAAAGCCTCGTGATCAACTAGAAGACATGCCGGTCTCGGATCCAGGAGCACCAGGATCTGCCGATCGAGCTCGAGGGCCTTATCAATGAGCAGCGCGAGCAACTCCAACTTCACCAAGAACGTCGATCTAAGGCCGACCAGGACCCGAAACCTCGGATACCTCTAAGAAGTCCTCCAGCCCAACCAAGTCTCCTTCGGTCGAGGTCGCAGAAGAAGAAGTCAGTAGCTGAAGCAGCTCGACTGGAAGAGAAGGAGGAAGAGGAGAAGGAAGAAAAGGAGAAAAAGAAAGAGAAAGAGGAGGCCGCTCAACCTCGAGGGACAAGGTGTAGCCGCCCGAACCGAGACCGATGTCCTCGGATGATGATCCGAGTGGGTCGAAGAAGCTGGGGACATTGGTCGATCCACAGCTATTAAGTCGAAGCACCTCCCTCCGCTGTCTTCCGTAAGGATGAGCCCGAGGAAGATGTGCCCCTAGCTCATACGACCAGGACGGAGTCACTTTTGGACATCTCTCGTGATACCGCAGCCCACGATCATCCACATCCTCTCAAGCATATCAGCCCCGGCGCACTTCGCTCGTCCCTCTTCCTCGCCGACAACAAGCCCCCTTCTTCGTTTTTTTTTCTTCTCTTTTATTTATTTTAATCCAACATAAATTATACTCTCTTGATAGTTTCTTCCCTCTTTTTGATGAAATGCAAGGGGAGAAATTTAGAAATTTGATGTTGTGTTTAGGGGAGCTCACCCTCTTTACAAGAGCAATTAATGAATGAATTTTTAGTTTCGAACATACTTATTTCGAGTTACTTCTTTTTGAGTTAGATATTCCTTATAATCTTTTTCGCTTCCGATAAAATTCATTTCTTTAATCTTATGTGTTATCCGCATAACTTTTATGAGTGATGATAGTATCTCGCAATGCATCTTATAAGAATGGAATGCTTCTCATTCGTCACTTCTCGCTCTAATATGTTCCGCTTAGTGAAAATGGAAACTCATGTTTCGTACTCAACAAGTTTCTACCTAAGTGTGGAATTCCTTTCATCAAAAAGGGAGATTGAAGACTCAGATTCTAACTCTAAGTCATTCTCGAGTATTATATGATGATTCAGGTATAAATCTCATCTCTCCTAAGTTTTGATTACAAGTCATTCTGAGTGCTATAGAAACTCGTGTATAAGTTTCATTTGTTTACGGCTGACTCGGAAAGTATATTATTGTATATCTTCTACACTGAAGTTTCGACTCACTTAGACATCACTCGGAGCTTTCACTTGCTCAAATAATTTCTCTAACATTTTTTTCTGAGTACTGATTGCTAATTTCAACCCAAAGTGAATTACAGAGTGTTAATTCCTCATTCTAAGTCGAGTTTATTTCTTTGAGAATTATTTGAACAGATCAAGTTATTAAACTTTAATGCTCTATTCTTTTAACCTTGATCATCTTTAGGATTGATTCTAATGGAATTTGAGTTTATTGATTATTAGACTTACAAAATTCCACTCTTCTAGGCCAAAGATAATTAAGCCCTTAATTGTCTTAATTTAATTATTATCTCGTGCCTTATCTTGGACCAAAGTATTTTATACTTTAAGAACCAAAGTGGTTTACTTTTTTAGATTATTCAAACGAGGCTAACTCATTTTTGAAATACAAACGTAGCCGAGCTTCTAGTCGTTAATCACAAGCAGAGAAGCTTTATCTACTTCGAACATGGCTTAGACAGCGTGTTAGGGCCGTCTAGTTTAAAAACTAGAAAACTTCAACGCTAGGCTCAATGGTGGTTTCCATCTTGCTTTTCGGACAATGCCAAGTGACTAGAACACCTTTTGGAGCCAAGAACCGTTGTACAACATTCACGTCCCAATGAATCTTTTCGAGTGACTCGGAAGAGCCGTTACAACGTCTAGTGAACACTTTTGTTCAGTAACTAAGACTCAACGGTCACAAGACTAGGAGATTGCTAAACATCATTGCAAAGCACATTTGAGGAAAAGTTATTATTTTCATATTCAATCTTCTAATTATAGCTCCAAATTTGTATTTAATATTTTCTTAGTTGTAGAGTCTTGTAATCGAGTCACTTTCTTTATTACTTTCTAAGTAAGGTCCCTTGATTGAGCTGTATGGGTTAACTCGGCTCGGTTGTCCCTGATTGTAAAGGTTACCTCGGTCGGGAAGTACTAAATCGGATAAGGGAAGTTCTAAGTCTAGGAAAACGAGTGTAAGGAATTGTCTAAGGGAGAAATTCTGGTAGTGTCATTGCTTTGTATTTTAAGGATTCAAAATAGTGGATTCAACTTGGTGCTTGATTAGCACTAACCGTGGTTTTTTACCCCTGAGGGTTTCCACATATTTATGAGTGTTTGCATTTCTAAGTCCAATCTAGACTCGTAATTAGTCTGGTTATCACTTTCCAAGCAAAAAGTGTCTAAGTTCTTTTAAATTCCTTCATCACCCTATTCACCCCCTCTAGGGTGACTTAGACTATCCAAGAGCAAACCTTCAGCTTCCATGCTTCCCCTGCCAAATTCCGAGAATAACGAATTGATCTTCTTCCATTGAGGAGAATCGATAGGGTGACGTAGATTGTCATCACAGACTCTTATGTCGGCATGCCACGTCAAGTTCTTGCACTTGAAAACATGCGCTTAAGCCTCGAGTATTATCGGCACGTACCACAACACCTCTCGTGGGATATCCCTCAAAACTTTCTCCATCGATGTTTTTCACTTTATATCGAGGTACACCACACTTAGGACATTCGTGTCTATGTGCATGTTATTTTCGGTATAATGTGCAGTCTAAAGACTCGGTATAACTTTTTATCTCTCTTGGGTTTTAATTCTAAGACATTCTGAGCTTTATAGAAATCATTATCTAAGATTTCATCCTGTTCTAACCCACTCGAAACTAGTATTTTAGCACAACATTCTCAACTGTGTTTCGACCCACTCAAACACAACTCAAAACAATCGCATGAGTAAATAATTCCTCTTAACACTTTTATTGTGAGGACTTGGCTTTGTTTTTCAAGTGAAAATTGAATTAATGCGTTCATTCTAATTTCTAAGTCATTTTATTTATGGAGAATTATTTGCTTGATGAAATTCATGTATCCTGATTTTTTATTCTCTCTAACTTTATCATTTTAAGGAGGATTGACTTAAGATGGAATCAGAACCTAATGGATATTAGACTCATAAAATTTCACTCTTTTAGGCCAGAGATAGTCAAGTGCTTAATTACTCTAATTTAATTATTATTTGTTCCTAATCTTGGATCAAAGTATTTTTATACTTTGAGTACAATTGTGATTTGCTTTTGTAGGTTGTTAAAACAAGCCTATTCTATTTTTGAAAATACAAAAGCAACCGGTTTCTTGCCGTTAAACACTAGCAGACAGAGATTAACCATTTCTCGACATGGCTCAAACACCGTGTTAGAGTTGTTTGTTTCCAAAATAAGAAAATTGCAACTTTGAGTCTAATTCTTGTTTCTATCTTAGTTTTCAATCAACACCGGATGATTGGACTATCTTTTGGAGCGAAGAATAGTTACACAACGTTCACATCTCAACAGATCTTTTCGAGTGACTCGGACTAGCCGATTACAACGACTAATGAAGCTCACCTATCCAAAACCAGTGTCAATGGTCATTCTTTTTTTTTTTTTTTTTTGAGCATATGAATAGAAGCCAGTTCACAAGACTTTAAGATTCCCGAAACTTAACACATTCTACTCTTACTCGATCTTTTAGTGTTTACAACTCCTAATTTGTAATCTCTTACTTTCCGATTTGTAAAGAAATTCTTGTAATCACTTCTAGTCTCTACTTTCTTTCTAAGTCCCTTGACTGAGCTGTAAGGGTTAACTTAACCCAGTTGGCCCTGACTTTAAGGGTTAACTTAGTTAGGAAGTACTAAATCAAATAAGCGAACTTCTAAGTTTAGGAAAAACTTATAAGGGAATTGTCTAAAGAAGCAATTCTTATTGGAGTCAGTCCTTTGTAATTAAGGATTCAATTAGTGGATTTGGATTGGTGCTTAGATTAGTATTGTCCATGGTTTTCTGTCTCGGAAGGTTACCACTTATTTATGTGTGTCTAACTTTTTGAGTCCAGTCTAGACTCGGAATCTATTTATGTTTTATTCCGTGAAAAACAATTTGATATTACTTAAAATCTTCCATTACCCTATTCACCCCCTCTAGGGTGACTTAGCCTCTCCAAGAGTAAACCTTCAATTGGTATCGAGCCTAACATTTCAAGAGGGTCACATAATCCAAAACTCTAAAGATCAAATGGCTCACAACAATGGAGAGTTGAATGAAGGAAGATCATCTACTAGATCACCTAAGTTCAAGGGGTCGAACTTTGCAGATTGAGTAGAAGATGATGGAATGCTTTCTACTTGGATAGTGATGAAGAAGTCTGGAACATCATCAAGAATAGAAACTACATACTGAAAAAGATGGAAGGTGCAACATATGTGCCTAAAGAGAAATCGGAGTACATAACTAAAGAAAATGAGAAGTTCGTAAAGAACTTCAAGGCCATGAACACTACGATGTGTGCTATCATCTCGGAAGAGTATAATAGAGTCTTTGGTCAGTAACACAACTAAAGAGGTGTGGGACACACTTCTCAACACCTATGAAGGAACAAGTCAAATAAAGCAGGCAAAGATAAGCCAATATCTTCACAAGTACGAGCTGTTCATAATGAAGCAAGAAGAGAACATCTCTCGGATATATGCTTGGTTCACTAAGATTACTAACAATCTCAAGTCTCCGGGTAGAAAGATCTCTCACTAGGAAATGGTCGGGAAAATTCTAAGCGAGTCTACCAAAGAGAAAATGGGGTTCCAAAATGACAGCCATTAAAGAGGCTCGAGTCTCTCTCAACTTAAACCAGCACGAGCTCATTGGGAAGCTATTTACTCGTGAGATTCATCTCGGAAGAAGATGCCGAGGTTAGCACCAAAAGGAACATCGCGCCGAAGGTCTTAGAAACAAGACAATGAAGTCTCGAGCTCCTCTTACTCAAGAGAAGATCCCATCGCACTCATTACCCGAGGCTTCAAAAAGATGATGAAGTACAACAAGTGGAAAACGAGGCTAAAGGAAGAGTTATACAAGAAAGATAAGAAGGACAAGAAAGGTAAATACTCATCCCAATAAAAGTTTTCTTTAGCTAAGAACTCTTGTTGCTTTGAGTGTGGCAATAAATAGCACAAAGTTAAAGACTATCCAAAGAGAAAGAAGGACAGAAAGAAGAAAAAGGCTATGAAGGCTACCTTGAGTGATGATGACTCATATGAAGGAAATGATTATGATGACTCGAAGTATCTTATGACACGAACAGGACTCGGAAGCTGAATCCGAGTCGACAGATGACAACTCGGATATTGAGGAAACAAGTCCTCGGGAGGTAATTGAATACCTCCTTAAGTTCTCTAAAGCTGATTTAGCTAGATATATTTTTACTTTCGAAGAAAAGTCCAATTCTGTCTCTTCAATTTCAAAAACAACTTTAGTCTCTTACTACCGAGAGTAATTTTTTAAAAAATGAGTTAGAAAACTTGAGACTAAATCCGAAGGCACTCAAGACTAGTGCTTAAGACAATGAGACCGAGTCCGAGTCACTCGGAATAGAGAATAAGCAATTGAAAAGGAAGCTCAATGAGTCTTAAGAGTTGGTTTTAAAACTCGCTCAAGGTCGAAAAACCTTGATCTCTCATTAGGTTCTTAATGTGTCTCATTCAAAAAGAAGGCCTTAGTTATAATGTTGAAGAGGAATCTAATTCCTATTCATCTCTTCTCAAAAATGATCCCGAACTCGTAAAGCTCAAGAAGGCTGAGCATGGTCCCATTCATACAAATGAAAACAGGACTAAGCCTAGACAATTTTATAAGAAAAAGCCTTCTCCACCTATTTACAAAAGAAATAATTTTCAAAGAAAAGAGACACAGACTTAGTTTTCTAGAAAGAAGACTTAGAATCGGATCGGACCCAAAATTATTCAAATCTGGGTTCCCAAAAGTGATATTCCTCATAAAAGGACCACAATAAAGGGAGTTACTTGTTTTGTAAGAGAAAGTGAGAAGGGTTAGTTTGTTTCTATTTTGCAGGTGACTTAGAAAAGAAAGAGTCATTGGTACTTAGACAAGTGGCTAATCACGTCATATGTCCGGATATTCAAAACTCTTCTCGGTGTTAGAAGATCTGCAGGGAGGAAAAGTCACATTTGGACACAACAGCAAGGGCAAGATAGTTGGGATTGGCATGATTGGCAAAGGAAACAACTCAGTCAGTCCAGTCTATTTTGTCAAAGGGCTGAAGTACAATCTCCTTAGCATTTGTTAGCTATGTGACAAAGGTTAAGAGGTAAGGTTCACTCGGACCAACAACTACATTTATGATGCGAGTCACCAAAGAGACAAAGCCTCGTGTCCGAGGTCGAGTAACACTTATACTATTCCTCTTTAAGATTCTAGTAAGAATTTATCTTACTTAAAAGCATCTTTGAATGATGATTCAGGGACATGGCATCATAGACTAAGTCATATTATCATGTATACCATCAAGAAACTTGCATCTCATGGATTGGTTAGGCGTTTACCTAATTGTGCATTTAAGAAAGATAAAATTTGTGAAGCACGCACAAAGGGGAAACAAGTCGATCATCTTTCAAACCACTCAAAACCGTGTCTACATCCAAAGTGCTTGAATTAGTTCATATGGATTTGTGTGGTGAAATTCTTACGAAAAGCTTAGGAGGTAAATCATATGTTCTTAATATTGTTGATGATTATTCACCATTTACCTAGATGTGTTTTCTCGAAGAACAAGAGTGAAGCCTTCAAAGAGTTCACTAAGATCTGTAGGAAAATTCAAGTGAAGCTTGAGAATCATATCAAAAGGATTCAAACTCGACCATGGAAGAGAATTCGACTACTCAAAATTTGCATATTTCTATGACAAGAATGGCATCTCCCACAACTTCTCTACACCAAGAACTCCTCAATAGAAATGGAGTAGTGGAGAGAAAGAATAGAAGTCTTAAAGAAATAGGAAGGACTTATGATGATTGAAAATGATCTACCCTACTATTTATGGGCTGAGGCAATCAACATAGCAAATTATACACTCAACGGATACCTCATCGTAACCATCCTAAAGAACACACCTTATGAAGCTGTACAAGGGAAAGAAACCCAACATCTCCTATTTTAGACCATTCAAATGTAAATGCTTTGTGCATAACGGTGGTAATGAACATCCGACTAAGTTTGATGCTATATCATCCGAAGGTATATTTCTGGGTTACTCATCTCATAGTAAAGCTTATTGAATTTTCAACAAAAGGACTACCAAAGTGGAAGAAAGTATCCATGTTGTTTTTTATGAGAATGATCTTGGCAGGATAAGTGAATCCACCTTTTCGGACTTCAAGCTCAACAGAGATGAAGATAACACTGCTAACGTTGAGCTTAGAAAGAGTCAAAACAGAAGAACTAAGGCAACTCGAATGACACAACTCGAACGAGCCAACTCGAATCGCTCGTGATGCGGAATGAACAAGTTCAAAAGCCAGCTCGAATGTTGAAGAACAATCCAATGCGTAAGCTCATCAAGATCAACCAACTAACGAACAACCAGTTCAACAAACCAACCTGGTAAATCGGAGGATAGGTAAAGCTTTCAAATATGCATCTAGTCACCTAGCTGAGAACATTGTTTCTGATATCAACAGTGGGGTAAGAACTCGATCTTCTTTGCACAATCTATGTGCATTTTATGCATTCGTATCTTTAACAAAACCTAAAAATGCACTAGAGGCCCTAAATGAACCTGAACAGGTGGAGGCCATGCAAGAAGATCTAATTCAAATTGAAAGAAACCAAGTCCGGACTCCGACCAAACGAACTTCGGCCACCCAAGTAATAGGAACCAAATGGGTTTTCAAGAACAAAGTTGGTGAGGAAGGGTTGGTAGTCGAAATAAGGCTAGACTAGTTGCTCAAGGGTATAATCAAGAAGAGGGAATTAATTGTGCGGAAACCTTTTCACCAGTTGCTAGGATTGAGGAAATCGGAATTCTCTTAGCATTTGCATCTAGCATGAATATTAAGCTTTATCAAATACATGTCAAATGTGCAATTCTCAATGGTTATATTCAAGAAGAGGTTTATGTTGAGCAACACCCTAGATTTGAAAACTAAGAATTTCCAAATCATGTCTTCAAGTTGCAAAAGGCTTTATATGGTCTTAAACAAGCTCCCGGAGCTTGGTGTGAAAGACTAAGCAGTTTCTTGGTTGAAAATGATTTCACAAGAAGTTAGATTGACAAAACTCTTTTCACAAAAACCAAGGGAAATGATTTTCTTATAATTCAGACTTATGTTGATGATATTACCTTTGGAGCTACTAATGAAAATCTATGCCAAGAGTTTTTGGAGTTTATGAGACATGAGTTCCAAATGAGTATGATGGGAGAACTCAATTTCTTTCTTAGTCTACAAATCAAACAAGACAAGGATGGCATTTATGTGCATCAATCTACGCTCACCAAGGATCTGTTGAAGAAATACAAGCTACAAAATGTGAAGCATATAGCAACACCTATGAATAACAATTTGAAACTGGACTCAAACGAGAAAGGTAAAGTTGTAGATCGAAACTCTATAGAGGTATGATTGGATCCTTGCTTTATCTTAGATTAAGTAGGCCGGATATCATGTTCACTTGTCTACCTTTGTGCAAGATTTCAAGCTAATCTTAAAGAATCACATCTCACTGCGGTGAAGAGAATCTTTAGATATCTTGCAGGGACTCGGAATCTTTGTCTATGGTTTTCAAAGGACTCGTAACCGACCCTCACTAGATACTCGGATGCATAATATGCTAGATACAAGGTTGATAGAAACACCACATCAGGAGCATGTTAATTTCTGGGTCCATCCCTCATCTTCCGGCACTCAAAGAAATAGAACACGGTTGCTCTATCAACCGCTGAGATTGAGTACATTATAGGTGGAACTTGCTGTGCTCGGCTTCTCTAGATCAAGCAACACTTGAAGGATCTTGGATTATCATTCACATCTATCCCAATCAAGTGTGACAACCAAAGCGCAATCAGCATCACTAAGAATCCAGTTAAGCATTCAAGGACAAAATATATTGAGGTTAGGTATCATTTCCGAGAGACCATTCTGAGAAAGGTAATATTGAAGTTGAATTTATTCCTACTAAATTTCGATTAGTCGATATTTTCACTAAAACTCTTAGTGAGGATTAATTTTTCTTTATTAGGAATGAGCTTGACATGGTTAATGCATGATTATGTGATTTATTGCATGAATTATTCCTTCATGATTGTGTGTTACATGCCTAGAGTAGATAACAAATGGATCAGTTTAATCGGAATGAGATTGAGCTATGAGTTATCGGCTTTCTAAGTGTTCTTAGTCACTTAGAAATCTTACTTGAGTTAGACCGAGATTATAAGCAAAATGGACATCAAAATTCTAAGGTCATCTCTAGAAAAATAGAGAATTTCATAAAAGTTTTCAAAAACTCTTTCTTCTCTCTCTCTCTGTGTGTGTCACGCGAATGGTTAGCAAAAACTAGCCGTTGGAAGAGAGTTGTTGGAGAAACTAGCCGTTACTACGCAGAGCGACTCACTGGTCTAAGAACCGTTGTTAGGTGTTTGGGTCGAAAGACGGTTGGAAGCCCTTTTTGCTATAAATAGCAACGCTTCACTTTCTTTTCTTCACTTTACCTAGTGTTTGCTTGCACTTTCGCTATCATTTCTCTCATAATTCTCTTGCTTACTTGTGCTCACTTTCTCTCTCCGATTCTTAATCTTCTTTATTTTCTACTCTTTCTCTCGCTTCACTCTCTCAATCTCCACTCTCTAAACATACCTAAGAGAGGAGCTGCTCAAGAAGGAGGTTTGCCCACCAAGAAGCCGGAAACAAGTCTACTCGTCATCGAGGCATCACAAGGGAAAGGCAAAGAGCTCGCCTCGGATGCACCAAAACACTTTGTCGCCCAACAGATTTATTCGGACAACAAGTTTTTTCCTAAAACCTGCTTTTCTTGGTTTAAACACATCGCCAAAATCGGTGTGTACAACTATCTCTCGTTTCGTGAGTACATCTATCCGGACCTTGCGTCTAAGTTACGTACTCACGTAACTCGCCAATGAATGAGTCATCACGTCTCTCGTTCAAGGTAAGACTGTTCGCATCAATTTTTACTTACTTCACATAATTTTTGATGTAAAGGCCCTCTTTCTCAACTCCAATCCTCGTTCCGTTCAATGAAATCATTGATGATTTCTTTCGACAAATATGCTAAGAGCCTCCTCAATCCAGAAAGAATTTTTCACGTGACTCGGATGAAGTCGGAAGGTAGGCTTCTTTGTTTTATTCCGATGAGAACTTTCTTCCCTTATTACCGGTGTAAAGAGAACCCCAACTCCATAGTCCTCAAGGTTCTCTACGACATTCTCGAGGGCTACGAAGTAGACTTTTTCCCTTTCATTCTAGAGCAGATGGAAACTATGCCTCGCTAACTCTAAGAAATCCACTCCATATCCCTTCGCAGCACTTCATTGCTCTGTTTTCAACCAGTTCCAAGTCCCTCTTCCTTCTCACCCCAATGCTTGCTTAGAACTTGTTGTCTATCTTCGCAAGATTGAGCTTACTGGTCTAGGATACTTGGAAGTTAAACTTGGTGTCCGGGTTCATGCGTCCGAGTTACCACCTTTTCCTCCTCTACCTCGGACTCGGACAACTCCGGAGGTACCACTACTACCTGCTGCACCTTCGTTTCTCAGCCTATCCCCTCTGTTGAGCTACTTAAAAATTAGCCAATAAATTTGCTTTGCTTGCTGAAGAGTTGCAATTAACTCTAAGGTCGTTCAAGAGCTACATTCCAACTCGGTTCCGATGTAGAAACAAGCTTAGTCCGAGCTTCAAGAGAACCAAGAACTGATTTCGAGCTCAATGAGATCATCAAGGACCAACGAGATCGGATCGGACGCCTCCAAGAGAAACGGTCTAAGGTAGCCGAGGACTCCGAATCCTCTAAAAATTTGAGGAGTCCTCCAGCCCTTCTAAGTCCAAATCGCAGAAGTCGAAGAAGAAGTCTGTAGAAGAAGAAGAAGAAGCTGAAGGGGGAGAAGAAGAAGAAGAAAAAGAGGAAGAAGTTGGTCGGACCGAGGACAAGGGTAACAAATAACATGAGGTGATCTCCTCATATCATACTCGAGTGCCTCAAAAGAGGCTGGTGACGCTGGACAACTAAAGCCCCTATCTCAAAATCATAGCCGGTGCGAGTCTTTGAGGAAGAAGAAGAAGAAGAAGCGGATGATATGCCTTTGGTTCATAGAACCGGGATCTCTCCACATCCGGACTTACCCATTTTGCGGTCTCCTCGCCCAGCTATTTCAACACAAGCTTACAAGTGCAGGCACACAACTCTCTCTTCTACCTCAAGAAAGACTGCCCCTCCCTCTTAATTTCGAAACTCGATTTCATCTTTTTATCCAACATCTCCTATAAGTACTTGCTCTTCCTTCACTCCCTTTGTTATTTTTGCTGAAATGCATAGGGGAGAGATAGATAGAAAATTTATATGTTTAGTTAAAGGGAATTCATCCCTTTACTACTTTCGAGTATATTTGTTTATCTATTTCTTGTACATATGCTTTCCGTAATGAATGAATTCGATTTCGAGCATATCCGCTTCGGGTTATATACTTTACTTTGCTTTACTAGCTCGATACATGACTCTTTAACATCATTGCTCGATTATTATCAAGAAACATATTTTGAATTATGCATTGATCCGAGCTAAACTTATATAAATTTTTATGCCCTGATTGACACTTTCTTGCTCCGATCAATTCGTTATGAAAACTTAACTTTTTAAATTGACAAATTTCTATCTTAAGTATTGGAATGCATTTCATCTAAAAGGGGAGATTGAAGACTCAGGTATAACTTTCTATCTCTCTTGGGTTTTGATTCTAAGACATTATGAGCTTTATCGAAATCATTATCTAAGTTTTCATCCTATCCTCACCCACTCGAAACCAGTATTTTAGCATAACATTCTCAATTGTGTTTCGACCAACTCGACACGAACTTAGAGTAATCGCATGAGTAAATAATTCCTCTAACACTTTTTATTCTGAGCACTTACTTTGTGTTCCAAGTGAAAATTGAATTACCGTGTTAATTCTAATTTCTAAGTCATTTTATTTCCGGAGAATTATTTGCTTGATCAAGTTGATGTATCCTGAAATGTTATTCTCTCTAACTTGATCATCTTAAGGATTGACTTAAGAGGAATCGGAACCTAATGGATATTATACTAATAAAATTCCACTCTTTTAGGTGAAAGATAATTAAGTGCTTAATTACTCGATTTAATTATTATTCGTGCCTAATCTTAGACCAAAGTATTTTTATACTTTGAGTACCACTGTGATTTACTTTTTGTAAGTTGTTGAAACAAGCCTATTCCATTTTTTAAAATAAAAAGCAACCGATTTCTAGCCGTTAAACACCGATGAGACAGAGATTAACCATTTCTCGACATGGCTCGGACACCTTATCGGGGTTGTTTGTTTTCAAAATTGGAAAACCGCAACTTTGAGTCTAACTGTTATTTCCATCTCAGCTTTCAATCACCACCAGATGATTGGACCATGTTTTAGAGCGAAGAACAATTACGCAACGTTCACATCTCAACGGATCTTTTCGAGTGACTCGGACTAGCCATTACAACGGCTAATGAAGCTCATCGGTCTAGAACCAGTCTCAACGGTTATTATGCCTTGGTGCTTATAAATAGAAGCCAATTCACAAGACTTGAAGATTGCTGTAACTTTACACATTCTACTCTTACTCAATCTTCTAGCTTTTATAACTCCTAATTTGTAATCTCTTACTTTTTAAGTTGTAAAGAAAGTTTTGTAATCACTTCTACTCTTTACTTTCTTTCTATGTCCCTTGACCGAGCTGTAAGGGTTAACTCAACCTAGTTGTCCCCGACTATAAGTTTACACATTCTACTCTTAGTCAATCTTCTAGTGATTATAACTCCTAATTTGTAATCTCTTACTTTCCGAGTTGTAAAGAAAGTCTTGTAATCACTTCACTCTCTATTTTCTTTCTAAGTCTCTTGACTAAGCTGTAAGGGTTAACTCAACCTAGTTGTTCCTAACTACAAGGGTTAACTCGGTTAGGAAGTACTAAATCAGATAAGGGAACTTTTGAGTGTAGGAAAAACTTGTAAAGGAATTGTCTAAGGGAGCAATTCTGATTGGAGTTACTCCTTTTTAATAGAGGATTCAATTAGTAGATTTGACTTGGTGCTTGGATTAGCACTGTCTATGGTTATCTTCCCCATGAGGGTTTCCACGTATTTCGAGTGTCTAACTTTCTAAGTCCGATCTAAACTCATAATTTGTTTCTGTTCGCTTCTATACAAAAAGAGTTTGATTTTAGTTAAAATCTTCCATCACCCTATTCACCCTCCTAGGGTGACTTAGCCTTTCTAAGAGCAAACCTTCACAATCGTTGGGGCATACATATATCTTCTTATTCCCTATGCCCGTAGGTCACAACATCCTCTTCACCTCATGTACTACTGAGAAGGACATTGTCTTCCGGGATTATATCTTTGAGCACACTCAGTAAGTCCATGAAACTTTTGTCACTCCAAGCTATTAGCCTTTTTCAAGTTCATCAACTCGAACAGAGTTGATAAATAGGTATATTTATCACACCCGGGTAAAGAGGCTTCTCGGAATCGGCTAACAATTGCTCCAAAACGTGTGGTTGATCGACTAACTCACGTTCTCCTCTACGAACTAGATCTTCAAGTCGATCTTCTATTTCCATACTACTGCTTGGCTTCATTTTCATCATACCCTTCATCTTCCTCTTATATGCCATTATTCACAAACTCTTCTTCCCCATGCCATACCCACACCTTATAAGTTGTGTCAAACCTATGCTCATGTAGGTGACCTTTTACAACCTTAGGAGCAATCTTGAGGAGTTGAACCACCTTAAAACACGGACAAAATATAAACTATTGTCTGAATTCAATAGTATGTTCGACGACAATCTCTAGGAAGTTGTTAACACCATCATGATATTCCACACTCCTCCTTTCCCTATAAACCCACGCTTGATCCATACCTTAGCTATAAACACGAGAAGCAATTCACCACATATAGTTCTAGAAATATGTACTTATGCACAAATAATATGACATGAGCCTAAGATCCTTCTACGAGGATAGATGGTCCTTAACTATTTAAGAATAATATTATCCTAGACCGTGTAGCAAAATCTTAGCATAAATTTGACAAAATTCCAGCAACATTTCCCCTTAGTCCTTCAAGTACAACATACGAAAACAAAGTGGCTAATGTGTATATCCTTACTTAATTGTATGGTAACATAAGTAAAGATATACACATCAAACCCATCGTCATTATAATTGCATCAAAAGAATGAGAGGGGAAATGAGTACTGTGATATCTTATCAAATTTATGATTAAGATTAACCACACAACCTATTATCATATTATTCTCAAACTGTCCAACACGGACAATTCAAAAACCTATACATACCCAGCTAATAACCTAAGCGCTATACGCACATTTATGCACGTATCACGACCTAGGATAACTTGTTATGTATAGATTTTTGAACAGGTTCTCTAAGCTTATAAAATGCATACGATAATTTTATGAAAAGCATAGCTTGACAAGAAAAATAAGCACAATTATACACAATTAAACATGTCATTTATCAAATTATATAAAAAATAAAAAGACGATGTTACGTGGTATATATTCCTAACACAGACCCATCAAAATACACAAATTTGATAACAAATTTATGTTTATAATCGACAAGTATTTGGGGAGATGCATATATCCAAAAAAGGTTATAAGTTCTTACTTTTTATAGTGTGGTTAAATTTCTCTTTTTTTAATATATATATATATATATATATATATATATATATATATATATATATATATATATATAGAGAGAGAGAGAGAGAGAGAGAGAGAGAGAGAGAGAGAGAGAGTTTCTTTCTTGTTTCCAATGTTGATGTATTATACATTATCATAAACTAGACATGATTTTTTTAAAAAATTTTACATAATACATAGGACAAATTAATATGAGTAAAATGTTGAGGTCTTTCCTTTAATTAGCTTAACAACCCCAAGACATAACTACAATCGAGTTCCATAACCCTTGTTGTCTTTAACAATGAGATCGGGATCATAAAGCAAGACATAGAGTTTATGTGCAGCGTAGGTCGGTGCACAAAGAAAGGAGAGAGGGATAACGACTTTATTAGAGAAAAAGGTGGTAAACAATCACAAAACTACTAATAATTCCCTATTGATTATCACATTTTTCTCCAATAAAGCCTTTATCCCTTTTCCCTTTTTCGTGTACTAACCCACACTCGCACATAGACTCTATGTCTTGCCTAATGAATCCGACCTCATTGTTAAAGTCAACAAGGGTTATGGGAACTCCGGTTCTAATTATGTCTTGGAGTAGTTCAAGCAAACTAAATGAATGGCCTCAACATTTCATTGATATTCATCATTGTCTTATGCATTACGTAAACTTCAAAAAAATCATGTACTCTACTTTACGATCAAGTATAATACAATAAACATGCAATAAAAAAAGAAACCACAAATTTAGATAATTGGATAAATTAGTCCACCCCCAACATCAACTCGTCAAAATAAACAAATTTGATAACAAATTTATATTTATGACAAGTATTTAGAGAGATCTCCATATCTAAATACATTTCCAATTTTTTATATTTTTACATTTATATTTTCTCCCTTTTGATCTTTAAACCCTAAACCACAAATTGTTTTTATTTCCTCAAACCCTTAAACCATAAATATTTTTATTTCTCCAAACTCTAACCATATTTGGATACCAGTGAGCTCACCCCAATTATCTTCGTATTTCTCTAAACCATAAACCAATTCGTATACACTCCTTCAATTTACCATCCTAACTATTATTTTATTTCCCTAGGCCTACATTAATTAAATCCTAAACTCCTAAACCCATTTTTCAAAATCTCAAACATTTCACAAATTTTCAACTTAATAAATTAAAACAAATGTTACCCACATTCTCAGTAAATGATTCAACATTTCAACAATCTAAAACATTACCCACATTCTAAACATTTATATAATAACCCCAAATACATTCAACATTTAACTATATAAATCTTATAAATAACTTAAAGCGAAAAATAAGAAATGATAGAGATTCGTACTATAAGAACAAGGAAAACAATGGCGAGAGTGAGCGAGAGGATTCACGGTGAAACACGAGATAGCCACCGACGCAAATACAAAGCAAGAGAAGACAACTATAAGAAAGAAGAGAGACAAGAGGATATAGTGAGCGAAACGAAACATTGAACAATAAGACGAACAACGGCGAGGATAACTTACCGACGACAAGTATTACTCTAAGCGGATCTAGATTTGAGTAGTAGTGGACGAGAGTAAACTATGGAGAGCGATAAAACCGAGAGTAGAGAGTAGAGAGTAGATGAAGTGGGCATGAAAACAACAGGTATGTTCTCGGGTTTTTAGATTGTATCTAAAGACATTTGACGACGGTTCTATGAAACAACCATCGTCATATGTAACTACTATAGAAACCACTTTTAATAACGAGTCTTTAACCGTCATGAAAATGGACCGGTGGCATTTTCGTAAATAAGTGGCATTGTTTACCACCTATGACGACGGTTCTTTTAATGAACCATCATCATATGTTCACTTTTAACTACAGCTTCTTTCAATGAACCGTAGTTAAGAGTCTCGTCGATCTTTTAACTATGGTTCCTTTCATGGAACCGTAGTAAAAGTCCGACTTTGAACTACTGGTTCTTTGAAAAGAATCGTAGTTAAAAGTTTGTCATACTTTTAACTCTTTTCATTAAACTCACATCTCCCCTCAAAAGGCTCTTCCTCTCTTCTTCTATTGTTTTTATTCTCTCTCCTCAAATGAACCTCCCCACTTTTGCTCCATCTCTCCTCTCTCTCCTACATCCTTGCTTCTGCTTTCATTGTTTTTCGGCTCTCTCCCCCATTGTCACTCGCCGGATCGTTGGAGCCTTGCTAGTCGGTACGCCTTTCTCCCTCTCTTCCGTCTCTTTAAATCTCTTCCATCTCTCTAACTTTATTCGTCTCTCTCCTTTCTACCTTTTTTCTCTCGTAATTTTTCTCGGATTGGTCCCAACGAAGGTTGAGGTTTATGGGTTCCACTTTTGGAAAGGAAACTATTAGTTCAATCATCATGAATTTAGAGGTGTATCGCTAATCTTTCAATTGAATATAGAGTTTCCATCGATAACGATTTGGATGTAATTTCATTTAATTTCTCCCTCTCAAACACGATTTTGCAGTGTCCCGACGAAGGCGAAGGCTAGGGTTTCGCTTGAATCTGAAGTGAGGCCAATAGAGACAGAAAGAGAAATCGATCTATGACTGGTTTCGTTGAATCGAAGGTCCCGACGAAAAGAAGGCTAGGGTTTCGATTTTGCAAGTCCTGAATCACAATTAAAAAGGTTAGAGCGTTGGAGGAGCAAGAGAAGCAAATTGAGGAGAGAGAGAAACAATTGTAGTAGTGGTTCTAGGCGGTTGAATTGGAGTCAAAACCCAAGACAAAGTAAAGATAATTATATGATTTCCTTCTTCCGTGAGTTTTTCTGGAGACTCGCACTGAAAATGGTGTACCAATTAAATTGAATTTGGTTTCCTTGGTTTGACAAAAGGATGAAGAAGAGGAAAGGAGAGGAGTATGTTTTTGTATTATGGATTATAAATGTTTCTAGATCTGTATTTCGTATTATGGAAAGATGAGGAGGAAATAATTGGTTTCAATTTCCTTTTTAATCTATATTATGGATGTTTCTTTGTTGGGTATTCCTTCGCTCCTTTGAAACGGACTTGCATTTCTTCATTCGTTGTTCTTCGCTCTCTTCCTTAATTTTTAGTTTTTAAATCTCAAAATTCCAGAGCTCGTTTAGATTTGAAAATTTTAGACAATGACGGTTTTAATGAACAAGCGGCGTTATAGGTAGATTTATGATGATGGTTCTTCATCTCGAACCATCGTCGTAGATTGACCTATGATAGAACCTTCGTCATTGGTCTTTTTAACTACGGTTTTGAACCGCCATGAAAGATTTCAAATATAATGACGGCCACATAGACGACATCGGATAATCGTACTTAAATATCGTTTTTAACCGTAGTTAAAAGTGGTTCCTGTAGTAATGATATGACGAAGGTTATTTCATACAACCTTTGCTAAATGTTTTCAATAGGACATATGACGACAGCTTCTTTGAAAAAAATGTCATCATATGTGTTACACAATGCCGATTATTTACAAAAATGCCACCTGGTCCATTTTCCATGACGGTTTGTCCTTTTAACCGTTGTTAAAGACCTCGTTATTAAAAGTAGTTTCGTAGTAGTGTTCTATGTTAGATTTGAATGTAGGGTATTGTTCTTCTGCTTTTTACACTTTTAATTCTTTGAGTTTGCAGCTTTGATTTTGTTTTTAATTTGATTTTTGATATTTTGTTCGAATTTAGTCACTAATGTTCATAGTTAGATGTTGTTAGGTAATCCTGAATGTTGAGTTCGTAATTTATTTCCCTATTGCTTAGGTAATTTTGGTTGACATTTGTTTAGGGTAACTTCAGCTTTTAGGATTAAAATCTTTAATTTGGTCCATAACTTAAATTTAATTTCTGTCCATCTCTATGGTTCGACAAATCCCCATTCTTCCCTTAAAATCACTCCAACAAAAATGGCATCGTCACTTTATTACTATATTTTTTTCATCAATTTAGGACTTAACCAAAACTTAGGGAGTC
Source organism: Talinum fruticosum (assembly GCA_021018815.1). Classification (NCBI taxonomy): domain Eukaryota; kingdom Viridiplantae; phylum Streptophyta; class Magnoliopsida; order Caryophyllales; family Talinaceae; genus Talinum; species Talinum fruticosum. Next base: position 2,477,296 of record JAITYX010000075.1, on the reverse strand, counting down.
TTTTAACCAAGTGGGTTGAGTCGGTTGTGGTACGCATAAAGAAAGGGGGCAATGGTACACTTGCACATCACTCACTAGGCTAGATTCACTCGTTCTTAATGGAATAAAGAAGTGGAAATATTGATGTATGGTTGTCGTCAAAGGAGTGTGCGGTTTGATACATATACCTAGATACAAGTTAATAACCGAGTACCAAAGGTGGTATGATTGATCCGGATATGTATATATGTTGTCCCTTTTGTAAACAAGTGTTGTAAAAATCTTTTCAGTTTTTTTTTTCGTTTTCTTTTCCCTTTCTTTTCTTCGTTAAATTTTGTGGGTGTATCTCGCATAAACCATCATGAGACCTTACTCGTCTACTTGGGCTACCAAGGGGTTTAAAGGGCTTGTTGTATACGCTAAATGCGGGAGTGATTCCTAGGAAAGTGAGACACGATTTTTTTTATTTTCTTTTTCTAGTTTTATTTCTATCGGAAGACAAGCAAAATCTAGGTGTGGGGGTATTTGTTGAGTCCGAGAAAGATGATATTTTTAATATGTTTTTACATCTTATTTTGTTCGTAATAATGATTAAATTAAGAATTTTAACTTAAATTGTTTTATTTTTATAGGAAATATGGAAAAAGCTGAAAAGTAGAAGAAAAGCGAAAAATTGAAGAATTAATTGGTTATTTGGAGTTTGGTCAAACAGAGCCCGTTCCCTATCAATCACCTTAATGCCACGGTCTAACATCCGAAGCCCACTCTACACTCCTTCACTCACTTAAACCCTCCTCCTTTTAACCTCACACATGCTTCACCAGACAATCCTCCCCTTTCCATCGAAACCCAAAGCTCCATCTCCCTCTCCTTTTGTTCACTTGCTGCTAGAAAACTCAACTCTCTTACCTCTCCTTCTTGGTCACCCTCAGCACCGAAAACCCTAGCATCTTTCCATCAAACTCCTTTCCTTTGACGCAGCCGAGTCCTATATGGACTCTCCCTCTCGTTCCTTGGTTGCTCGTCTCGAAAGAACTAGCCACCCTATCTTATTCATGTTCTTCCTTCTTCTTTACGGCATCAAAACTTTATCCCTCCTCTTCTTCTCTCATTCAGTATTCCCTCTGGCTGAAACCCTAATGGACTTATCTCTTGCTCCTTCCGTTGCTACAAACGGAGTCGAAACCAAATCAAATTCCAACCCTTCACCCTTTATCTACAATCAAGCACAAGAAAGGGAAGGAGCTATAAAAGGGTGAGGATGAAGTGCTATAAAAGGGCGAGCAGCATAACAAAGCAAGGGGAGGCCCGAACGGACAGTAGACAATAAAAAAATCAAAAAACCAAAAATATAATTGTGGGGTTTTTAGTGCATTGGTTGTTTAGTTAGAAAACCTAAAGAAGAGAAAATGACTGAATTTTGATCACATGAGAGAACCTTGAGCGATCACTTTTATCCTTCTAGGAACCTTAACTCTTCATGTTTTAACTTGCCTAAGTTGGGATTTGATGTCACGCTTTTGATTGAACAAGAATATATTCAAATGCTCCCACAATTTCATGGTTTTAAAGATGCATATATGTTTTTGTTGGAATTCGGTGAAGTGATTTCTATGATGATTTTCCTAATATCTCCGATGATGAAATAAGAATAAGATTAATTCCTTTTGCTTTAAAAGTTGCTGCTAAAAGATGGATGTATAGCTTAACTACTAACTCTATTTCTACTTGGGATAATTTTGTTAGAACATTTTTGAGAAAATATTTCCCTAATAAGCAAAATTATAAAGTTAAGGAATGAAATCAATCAATTTATTCAGATGGATAGCGTACCATTTTGGAAATACTTCGAAAGGTTTAAGAATTTGTTGGCCCAATGTCCCCACCATGGTTTAGAACAGTGGCATCTATGCCAAATTGTGTACGAAGGACTTGATCAACATACTAGGATCACGCTAGAGTCCATGTGTCACGGTGGTTTTCTTTCTAAGAGTCCTGCAATTGCTTGGGAATTTTTAGAGGACTTAGTGGAAAAGACTATGCAATGGGAAACCACCAGAGCTGTGAATCTGAGTTCTAAGATAAATAATGCAGAGGGGGTATTCATGCTATTTCGATGTGAGTCACCTTGAGTCCAAAGTTGCTATGCTTGAAAATATCGTCGAAGGGTTTAACTCTTCAACCCCAATCTTTCCATACTTCTTTGGTGTCATGTTCTCATTGTTAAGGCTTAGATAACCTTTTTAATACTTGTCCTTACTTGGTCACAAGCCAAGAGAAAGTGCAAGTTAATATTACATTTCAAAGACCTAAGTTTGACTCTTACTCTCCTACCTTTAATAAAAGCTTGAAACATCACCCTAATTTTTCATGTACTAGTAGACCTAATGTTGTAGGTCTGAACATGCCCTAACAAACTTTGTTTTAGTTTGAACCCCACCAGAGACCAGTTTATTCAGTTATGCCTAATGCATCTAGACCACCACCTCTCATTGCTCAGAGCTAACCTCCTCCTGTCTACACTGATATTGATAAAAGTTATAATAACATAGAGAAGATTCTTAAGAATATGACCGAGCAGTTGATCCAACTTCCAAACTCTAAGGGCATTGACACTTCCTCTTATGAGGAGCTGTTTGTGAATGATATATCCCTTAGGTTAAAACAAGAAATTGATAACAATGAGAGTGACTAAGAATTATATATGCTCGCACCATGGTCCAAAGTCATTTTCCCACTCTTCTTCTTAAGAGATTGGTTCATCCAATACTTCTAAGGACAATACTAATGGTGTTCCTCCAGAAACTTCTTCAATTCCTAATGGAACCTTGGAGCAAGAGGCAAGGATGGGCAAAGAAGGGTTAACACACAAAAATCACACACCGGACAAAATGGTGAATCGTGCACGGTTTGGGGGATATAAGGGGATGGAGGCCTTTTAGGTTGAGTTTGGGTTTGCTTTTGGAGGAGGTGTACTTAACATCTGGGGAAGACGTGGAAAAAGGGGAGTAGCAAACAAGATCTCAAATACACAGAAAAGAAGGCAAATAACAGCTCTAGGCGCATATGATTCCGGAATAACACCCGTTGATTGTTTTGGATGTGGAGAATGAAATAGGGCTTGGATTGAGCTAAAATTTGGGGAAGACAAATCAACTCACCGAATAATAGGTGGAGAAAATTTAAAGTGTAGTAGGCTAAGGGTTTTTGAGAGGGGAAATTTATAAGTCAAGTAACCGGATAGAGAGACTAAGCAACATAGGATAAGACACACCACCTATGGAGACTTAGGGCACCAAAGCAAGAACGAGATGAGACACACCACTCACCCTCACTATGGACTTGTAAGAGCACCAGTTAGCTTGCCAAAGCCAAGATAAGCATACAAGAATTTGAGAGAAAGAGCCAAGCTCATTCAGATTCATTAAGCATTCGATTCTTTCATACACAAGTGAGGCCACTAGCATATATAGTGCCTTTAAAGTAGGTTAAACCTATCCAATCCAAGGGCTACCAAAGCCTTACATAAATTAAGGGTTTAGATACATTAATAAACAATAGAAATAAGTTGAAAACTAAGCTCATAAGCTAGCGAAAAGAAATATGGTCCAGGCTTGAAAGTGACTTGGTCGGATGTCGCTTTCAACCTTTTTCTACAAAGCCGATCGAACTTCAACAAACCATATCTCTTGATTCCGAGCTCCAAAATTGACATTCTATATATGGATGGAAAGCTTAAAGAGTAAGATTTTCAACTATGTTTTGATCACCTAAATTGGATAACGAACAAAAATATATGGTAGAAAGAAGCTTCAGGTGTCAAAACCGCTCCAAACCGCCTCTATTTTCACGGTTTGATGTGATGAGCTTTTCTCCTTATTTTCTCCAAATCTACTCCTAAGGCCACTTCTCTGCTAAATTTCTAACTTCTCACGGCCTATCAAAATGGGGATTTAGGTCGTTCTTACCCTTAGCTTGCTTGGCTAATTTGGACCGGCAAGTGGGGCTTAATTAGCTCAGAGTTGAGCCACTCCCATCGCTAGAATTTCTTGCACTTTAGCCAATAGCCCTTGTGACCTGGAGACTGAATATTGGCTGGTTTAGATAGTAGTAGAGGGGTCCCCATCATCCTTCCCTTGATGAAGAGAATTTGCCCACAAATTCGCATGGACAACATCCTCCACATGAGGGAAGAGATCAACCACCAAGTCGTCACGGTTATATCACGACTTTCTTGCAAGTCAAACCCATTATGCTGGCATTATCATGGGGTTTAGGGCTGGGTAACCTAGAATTCTGCCCCCATTGTGTCCTTGGTAGCTCAAGACTAAGGCTTAGGATCACATCTTTCCATGGTGGGCTTAGATTCGACATAGAAATGTAAAGGCCGTGAAGTAAACGATAATTATAATCATTTTGTATGTAGCACATCCCTTGTCATTATAGGAAGTTCCTCTCTCATGCTTAAACAGTAGAAATACGCTTTGAACAAGCATAAAATCAATTGCCCTTTATAAGATCCTAACAAATACCTTCCATGCAACTCCTCACATTGTGACGAGCATGATAAATGGATTTCATAATGATACTCCCTTTGTTTCATACTCTCTCCTTGGATTGCTCACAATGCTCTCATTATAAATCTCCAACTTCATGATCATTAACACACAAAGACAACAAATGCTCAAAGCCACAAACACAACCTTTTAATGAAAAGAGCAAGGCATACCCCCTTGATAACCCTTGAGTGAAAATGTTGTGTGGATGCAACACTTAAAAACTCTAAGGGATTCGACCCTCTTGTCTTAGCTGCCCATACAACTCCTCATACACCTTCTCTTTTTGGTCGCAAATAAGCTACACTTAGCATTTGAATTCAGATTCTCACCTACTGAACTCATGGTTACTAGCTCCCCAATAGGACGTGTGATCTCCTTGAAAGAAACATGCACACATGGAACACCAAATTCTAGAGCTAGGGGAGTTGGACTTAGGCAGATTTGTGCTTGTTTGAGCTAGCGAGAAAAAAGTTCTTTCCACGGCCATAAATCATGGGTAGTAGTTTTGGTGTTAGGCTTCTTAAAAGTGGTGAGGGCTTTGGCTTGCTCATAGTCTCTTTATGGCTTGATTTGAGTGTGTTGGGTTAGTAACAAAGGGTGCATGACGTAGGTAATTTCTTGTGGGTTTGTGATTAGAAAGAGGAGCTTTCTTGTTTCATACAAGGGCACACATGGCTAAGTTTTCTTCAACAAACCGCCCTCTTGAACTAGAATTCCTCTTTGGAATGCACTTGACAATGTTGGTATAACTCTCCAAAGTTCTTGTCATCGACACACAAAAAGTTCAAGTTCTCAAGATCAAATTCACAAGCTTCCAATTGAAATAGAGGAATGTATCTTCTCTTGGAGTCACACCATTTCAAGTGCTCACAAGTTGCTTGCATAAGATCTTCATCGAGTCTCAAATCCGAAGGCCTCACATTCTGCCACAAGGACTCTTTCATAGCTTGGTTGGCCTAGAACCGGCATGTGTGGGAGCTTGACCTTAACTTCATCAAAGGCTTGTTGAGCCTTGGGTACCCAACTAATTATGTCTCCTTTGATTAGTTCAATCATTAGGGCAGCCAGGGTATTCAAACACATCACAAATTACTAATAAAAGAAGGCTAGCCCATGATGACTTCTCACACCATGAGTAATTATTAAAACATCCCGCCTTGTCCTTGTCCATACTAACTCCTTGGGCAGAATTGGTGTAGCTAAAAAATGTGACCTCTTGGTTTGCAAAAAGGCATTTTAGGAGGCTAAGGAGTTTCTCCCTCCCTAGGCGTTGAGGTACTTGGGTAAAAAGACCAAGGTATTTTGTTTGGAAAACTTCATCCAGGAAGCAAGTGGAAAATCCAATCAAGTAGTGGCTTGGCAAAGGGATGCAAGTGGGAAACAAAAGTATTGGCCTCATTTATGGAGTTAAGGGGCTGAAACTAATGTAGTTGGGGCTTAAGGTGTGATTCTCCTAGAGTGAAGAGCAAATCGGTTTGATAATGGATTTTTGTTGGTGGGGTTTTGGGGTTTGAGTGAGAGAGAGAGAAGTTAAGATACTCTTCATTCCACATTTAGCAAATGAATTTGGAATTGACAAACCCTTATGTATGACCCATGTGTCAAACCACCAAGGTCCCTCAAATAATAGTTGACAAGTACTCATGGGAATGATGCCACAACAAAACTCATCAACAAGACTCTTGCCACTACTAAAAAGAATTGAGCACATTGAGTTAGTTTTGAGTCCTTTACCTCGGTTGAGCCTAGAGAGGTGGTAAGGGTGTGTGTGGGCAGTAGCTTGAAGTCCCAATGGCTCTTCCTTTGCTCATGGCAATCACCATGGTGCACTCTTCCTCTTCAAAGATGTTAGACAAAAACATGTCCAAGTCCGCTCCCCTTGTAGGCAAGATGCTCTCAACTTGCTTCTCTTGTGTAGCCTCATCCTCATCATTGCATTAATGCACAACCAAAAGCGCAATAGAAGGGAGATGGTGTCTTGCTTTTCATTCGTTGGTGGGCATTTGTCCTCCAAAATATCTCCATCATGCCCATCAACTTTTGAAGGCAAATCGAAGTTGGGCTCAACATCTTCATGGCAAGGCTCTCCTTCTTTTGGGACTATGGGTTGAACCTTGCTTCTCTTTATGGACAATGAAGGTTTGCTCTTGGAGAGTCTAATTCACCGTAGAGGGGGTGAATAGGGTGATGAAGAAAATTAAACAATTTTTACACCAATACAAACTAAAAGCATATTTTGAGTCTAAATTGGACTCGGACGAGCAATAACGAGAGATATACGTGGAAACCCTCCTGGGTAGAAAACCACGGACAGTTCTTATCCAAGCACCAAGTTAAATCCACTATTTTGAATCCACAAAATACGAGAGGACTTACTCAACTGAATTGCTCCCTTAAACAATTCCTTACCATGTTTTTCTAGGCTCGAAGTTCCCTTATCTCGATCTAGTACTTCTGACTGAGGTAACCTTTACAATCAGGGACAACTAAGTTGAGTTAACCCTTACAGCTCATTCAAGGGACCTTACTTAGAAAGTAAGAAAAGAATGTAACTAATTATAAGACTTTCTTTATAACTCAAAAATATCAAATACGGACTTGGAGTTGTAAATAGAAGATTGAGTAAGAATGGGAACAACAATTAGTTCAACAATAAATTCGGTTCTAGCTATCTTCTAGTCTTATAAAATGGCTTCTATTTATAGCCATCCAGTGCGAAGTAACCGTTGATTCTTAGTTCCGGACGAAGTCTTCACTAGCCGTTGTAACGGATCTTCCGAGTCACTCAAAAAGATCCGTTGGGATGTGATCGTTGTGTAACGGCTCTTGGCTCAAAAAGATGTTCCAATCAACTGCTGGTGGCTGAAAGCTAAGGTGGAAACAACCATTACACCTAGAGTTGGAGTTTTCCAGTTTTGGAAACAAACAACCCCGACACGGTGTCTAAGACATGTCCAAAAGTAGCTAAAACTTGTCTGCTGGTGTTTAATGACTAGAAGCTGGTTAGTTTTTGTATTTCAAAAATAAGTTAGCCGCATCCGAATAACCTACAAAAGCAAACCACATTGGTTCTCAAAGTATAACAATACTTTGGTCCAAGATTAGGAACATATAATAATTAAATCCAAGTAATTAAATGCTTAATTATTTTTGGCCTAAAGGAATGGAATTTTCTAGGTCTAATATTCAATATACTCAAATTCCATGGAATTTTCTAAGTCTAATATTCAATATACTCAAATTCCATCTTGAGTCAATCCTAAAGATGATCAAGTTAAAAGAGTAAAATATCAAAGTATAACAACTTGATCCGGTCAAATAATTCTCAAGGAAATAAACTTACTTAAAATAAAGAATTAACACTATAATTCTCTTTGTGTTTAAATACATAGTTAGTGCTCAAAATAAAAGTGTAAGAGAAATTACTTGAGCATGTGATACTTATGAGTGATGTCCGAGTGAGTCAAAAACACAAGTGTAGGAGATATGCAATAAGGCGCTTTCGAGTCGGTTAGAACATAATGAAAACTTAGATAAGAGTTTTTATAGTGCTTAGAATGACTTGGAATCAAAACTTAAGAGAGATAGAATTTATACATGAGTCTTCATGTAATACTCGGAATGACTTAGAGTCAAAACCCGAGTCTTCAATCTCCTCCTTTTTGATGAAAGGCATTCCATACTTAATAGAAACTTGTTAGTGTGAAACATGAGTTTTCATTTTCAATGATCAGAATAGGAAGTAATGATCTCTTAAGTATCAAAGCAAGTACTCGATGAAAGATACTTAGAAAATGCAGTTCAAATCATAACATAACTCGTAACGGATAACGTATCATTGTAAACAAAGAAATGAGCAAATTGTATCGAGAGCGAGAAAGACAGTAACGGAATAATAAGGATATAACTCAAAAACAAGTTTGTTCGAAAAAAAATTCATTGCTCGAAAGATGAGAGAACTCCCCATAAACAAAACATCGCTTTTCTATATTTTCTCCCTAACATTTCATCAAAAAGAAGGAGAAAAAAAAATACAATACAACCAATGTTAGATAAAAGAAAAGAGATTAAGAGGAGGGGGCTTACTGTCAAGAGGAGGAGCGACGGGAATTGCGCCTGCTCGATAAGCTTGGGAGGAGATGGATGATCGCCGCGGCGGTAGCACGGGGATGTTTGAAACTTGCTCTGTTACTGGTTTGTTGAGCCTGGGGCATATCTTCCTTAGGTTCATCCTCCTGAAAGACAAAAGAGGGTGGTGCTTCCGAATCGGTAGCTTTGGAGTTACCAACGTCCCCGACTTCTCTCGACTCACTCGAGTGTGATGCGAGGAGATCACCTATGGTTCGAGGTTTTTGCACCTTGGCCCTTAGGTGGGGTGGCCTCTTCTTTTCTTTCTCTACTTCTTCCTTGTCCTCTTCAGAGCTATGTTGCTCCTTCATCCGCTTTTTCAGCTTCTTCTTCTACCTCACCGTAGAGTAGACTTAGTTGGCTGGAGGACTCCTAGAAGTATCTCAAGTTTCTAAGTCCCGAGCATCCTTAGACTTGCTTTCGTAGAGAGTTTAAAGCTGCTCGCGTTGCTCGTTGATAACGGCCTTGAACTCAAGCATAAGGGTTTGACACTCCTGGATCCGAGACAGGTGTTACGAAGTTGTTTAGACACGAAGCGAGGTTTCTACCATTTCGGTAAGAGTCTGTAGTAGAGGGAGGAGGAGGTGGTAAAGAAGTAGAGGGACCAGTAGAGAGGAGGTGGAAAGTGCTGGTGCTTTCGAGGCTAATGGAGGAGAGGAGTTGGAAGCTTAGATGAATGAACCCAAACACCAAGTTTTACCTCCCGGTATCTATAGTAAAGACTCATATCTTAACTCTAAATATTTTATGAATGACTAAGGTATAAACTTCTATCTCTCTTAAGCTACGATTACAAGTCATTCAGGAACTACATAGAAACTCATATCTAAGTTTTCATCTTTGTTACGAGTGACTCGAAATATCACTTTGTTTTTTATCTTCTCTATTGAGGTATTCGACCTACTCGGAATCTACTTGAATCATCGCATGATCAAATAATTCTTTTAACGCATCTTTTCTAAGTACTGATCTGTGTTTACTAGCTCGGAATCAAGTCATTCTCTATTGAGTTAGCCTAAGTCAGTTTATTCCTTAAACAATTATTTGATAGATCAAGTTCACTTTCTTTTTGATTATTCTTCTACTTGATCTTTCTGGGAGTTCTTCGAGTTGAGTTTGAACCTATTTGATATTATACTCAAAATATTCCACTTCTCAGGCCAAAGATAATTATGCTCTTAGTTACTCATATTTAGTTAATATCTTTGCCTAACCTTGGACGAAAGTATTTTATACTTTCGGAACCAATGTGGTTTACTTTTGTAGGTTATTCAAACAAAGCTAATCCATCTTTTTGAATTTTAAAAGAAACCGGCTTCTACCGTTAAACACTAGCACACGGTTTTAGCCAATTCTAGACGAGGACTCAAACACCGTATCGGGGTTGTCTGTTTCCCAAAATTGGAAAAATCCAACGTTAGGCTCAACGATGGTTTCCGCCTTATTTTTCAAACAACACCGGTTGATTGGAACACCTTTTGGAGCAAATAGCCGTTGTCCAACATTTACACTCCAACGGATCTTTTCCAAGTAACTTCGGAAAAGCCCTTCCAACGGCTAGTAAAGACTTTAGTCCGAAACCGGACTCAGCGGTTACTCTACTTGGTCATCTATAAATAGAAGCCACTTCACAAGGCTTGAAGATTGTCTGAAACCATTTGATCAATACACTTGCCTTTCCAAAATTGGAAAAATCCAACGTTAGGCTCAACGATGGTTTCCGCCTTATTTTCGGACAACACGGTTGATTGCAACACCTTTTTGGAGCAAATAGCCGTTGTCCAACATTTACACTCCAACGGATCTTTTCTAAGTAACTCGGAAAAGCCCTTCCAACGGCTAGTAAAGACTTTATTCCGGAAACCAGACTCAGCGGTTACTCTACTTGGTCATCTATAAATAGAAGCCACTTCACAAGGCTTGAAGATTGCTGAAACCATTTGATCAATACACTTGCCTAATTCTCTTAGTGCATTACTCACTCAATCTTCTACTTATAACTCCAAGTCCGTACTTAATATTTTCTGAGTTGTAAAGTCTTGTAATTAATTCTATACTTCTCTTACATTCTTAGTAAGGTCCTTGATTGAGCTGTAAGGGTTATCTCAGCTTCAGTTGTCCATAACTATAAAGGTTATCTCGGTTAGGAAGTACTAGATCGAGATAAGGGAACTTCTAAGTGTAGAAAAACATTGTAAGGAATTGTCTAAGGGAGCAATTCTAGTAAAGTCGGTCATTTGTATTTTGAGGATTAAAAATAATGGATTTGACTTGGTGCTTGGATTAGCACTGTCAGTGGTTTTCTGCCCTAACAGGGTTTCCACGTATTTACGAGTGTTTGCTTTTCGAGTTCAATCTAGACTCGAGACTTAGTTGTTTATCTCACTCAAAGCAAAAATTTTCTACGTTTGTTTAATTTCCCTCATCACCCTATTCACCCCCACGCCGTCTAGGGTGACTTAGACTCTCTAGGAGCAAACTTTCAATTGGTATCAAAGCCTAGCCTTTTAAGAAGGATCTAACAATCCAAAGGTCTAAAGATCGGATGGCTCGTAATAATGGAGAGTTTGATGAAGGAAGGTCATGCACTTGGAAGAAACCGATGGAGTGCTTTCTGTTGGACAACGATGAAGATGTCCGGAACATCATCCAAGAAGGCAACTACATCCTAATGAAGATGGAAGGAACAAGATCTGTGCCCAAAGAAAAATTTGAGCAAACCAATGAAGAAGCGAGAGAAGTTCGAAAGAACATCAAAGCATCGAACATTCGATGTGTGCTATTAACTTAGAAGAGTACAACGAGTATCGACTCGCGAAGCTGACCAAAGATGTGCGGGACACTCTTGTCAACACATATGAAGGAACAAGCCAAGTGAAAAAGGCGAACATAAGTCGAGTATCTTCACAAATATGAGTTGTTGAAGATGGAGCCAGAAGAAAGCATCACTCGAGATATTTATCCTCTTCACTGAGATTACAAACAATCTCAAATCTCTCGATAGAAAGATTTCTCACAAAGAAATGTGCGAGAAAAATTATGAGAAGTCTAGCAAAGAGAAGATGGGGTCTCAAGGTGATAGCCATCAAGGAAGCTCAGAATCTCTCTCAACTAAAGCCGGACAAACTGATTGGGAAGGCTGCTTACCCATGAAATTCACCTACAAAAAGAGAATGTCGAGGTCGGCACCAAAAAGAACATTGCGCTAAAGGCCTCAAAAAGTAGGGGAAAGTCTGAGTTCCTCATACTCAAAAGAGGATCCGATGGCACTCATTGCCGGAGGCTTCAAAAGAATGATGAAGCATAAGAAATGGGAAAAGAGGCTAAAAGAAGAGTTCTACAAGAAAGATAAGAAAAGACGAGAAAAGATAAATATTCTTCACCTTCAAAGTTATCTTTAACTAAGAACTCCAGTTTGTTTTGAATGTGGCGAGCAAAGATCACATAGTCAAAGACTATCCGAAGAGAAAGAAGATAAAGGTTATGATGGCCACATGGAGCGATGACGACTCCTCCGAATAAGATGATGATTCCGATGACTCAAAGTGTGTAATGACCCTAACGGACTCGGAGCGCGACAACCTTCGGGCAGTGAGGAGATAAGTCCTTACAAGGTAATTGAATACTTTCTCAAGTTCTCCAAAGTTGATTTGGCTAAATATATCTACACTTTGGAGGAAAAGTCCAGTTCCGATTCTTCTTAATTTAAAGAACAACTTGAGCCTCTTACTTCAAGAGCAATTGTTTAAAAAATGAATTGGGAAAACTAAGACTAACTCTAAAAAACTCAAGACTAGTACTCGAAGCTAATAAGGCTGAGTCTTAGTCACTCGAAGAGAAAATGAGCATCCGAAAAGAAAGCTCAATGAGTCTCAAGAGCTTGTTTTGAAGTTTACTCAAGGTCGGAAAAACCTTGACATGCTTTTAGGCTCGAGTGTGTCTCCTTCAGGAAAGAAGGACTTGGTTTTAATGAAGAGGAGGAATCCAATTCCTACTCAAATCTTTTCAAAAGGATTCCAGAACTATGAAGTTCAAGAAGGTTGAGCATGATCAGATTCATAAGAATGAAAGGAGGATTGAGCCCGGACTTGTTTACGGAGAAAACCTTCTCCACCTGCTTACTAAAAGAAAAGATTTTCAAAAGAAAGAGACACTAAACTTCAGGTCTCTAGAAAAAAGACTCGAGAATCAAACCAAACCCAAAGTCATTCAAATCTTGATCCCAAGAGTCTTCTTCCTCGAGAAAGGACCACAATAAAGGAAGTTATTAGGTTCGTAAGAGGAAGTGAAAAGGTTAGTGTGTTTTCGACTTGCAGGTAACTCGAAAAGGACGAAAGGTCATTGGTACTTAGGCAGTGGATGTTCACGCCACATTTCGGGAGATTCAAGATTGTTTTCGAGTTAGAAGATTTTAAAGGAGGCAAAGTCACTTTTGGAGATTACGATAAGGGCAAGATAGTTGGAATTGGCAAGATTAGGAAAGGAGACAACACTGGTCGGCCGAGTCCTATCTTGTCAGGGACTAAAGTACAATCCGCTCAGCATCTCGGTTATGTGACAAAGGCCAGAGGTAAGGCTCACTCGGACTAATTGCTTATATTTATGATACAACTACCAAAGAAATGAAGTTCTCGGGTAAGAGGTCGGGTAATACCTATACTATTCCTCTTTCGAGATCCAAGTCGAAATTTATCTTGTCTAAAAGCATCATTACATGATGATTCTTGGACATGGCACTCATGAACTAGGTCATGTTAGCATCCACACTGTCAAAAGCTTGCATCTCATAGTTTAGTTAGGGGTTTAGCTAATTGTGCATTTAAGAAAGATAAAATGCGTGAAGCATGCAATGAAAGGGAAACAAGTAAGATCATCCTTCAAACCTCTCAAAACTTTTTCCACATCCAAAGGGCTTGAATTACTTCATATGGATTTTATGTGGTGAAATCTCCGTGAAAAGCCTCGGAGGTAAATCACATGTACTTGTGATTATTGATGATTTTACGATTGACACTGGGTTTGTTTTTCAAGAGCAAAAATGAAGCTTTCAAAGAGTTCAACAAGCTCTACAGGAAAATTCATCTGGAATCTCAAACTAAGATTAGAAGAATTCGAATTGACCATGGAAGGGAGTTCGACTACTCAAAATTTACTGAGTTACGTGATAAGAACGGTATCTCTCACAATTTCTCGGCACCAGAACTCATCAACAAAATGGAGTAGTGGAGAGAAAGAACCGAACTCTTGAAGAAATAGGAAGGACGATGATGATTGAAAATGATCTTCCTTACTTATTTCTAGAGCTGAAGAAGTCAACACAGACAAACTAAACACTTGAATAGGTGCCTCATCGAGACTCATCTTGAAGAAAACTCCCTATGAGCTTTACAAGGCAAAGAAGCCCAACATATCATATTTCGGACCCTTTAGATGTAAGTGCTTTGTGTTCACAACAACGGTAAGGATCACCGACCCAAGTTTGATGCTAGGTCGGATGAAGGTATCTTTCCGGGTTACTCATCTCACAATAAAGCTTACCAGTGTCTTTAACAAAAGAACTAACAAAGTGAAAGAAAGTATCTACGTTGTGTTTGATGAGATAGATCGGGGAAAGACAAGTGAGTCAACCTTCTTAGATCTGAAATTCGGTCGAGATAAAGATGATCTTGCTTGAAGCTGAGCTCAGGGAAGAGTCAAAGAGAGCAACTCATAATGAGGCGGCTTAGAACATCGTAACTCGGGCCGAACCGGATCAAGAGACAAATCGAGAACACTAAAGGACAAGCAAATGAGCAAACTCAGCAAGTTCATACTACTGATGATCAATCAATTCAACCAACGAACTTGATGAACCGAGAGAACAGGTAGAGAATTCAAATATGCTTCCAGCCACCCACTAGAGAACATTCATGTCGACATTAACGAGTGGGATAAGAACTCTTTGTGCATTCATTGTATTCATATCGATAATGAGAACCTAGAAATGCACTAGAGGCCTTAAATAAACTCTGAATGGGTATAGGCCATGCAAGAAGAGCTTAATCAATTTAAGAGAAATAAAGTCCGGACTTTGACCAAATGACCTTGTGACCACCCGGTTATAGGAACCAAATGGGTTTTCAAAACAAGCTCGGATGAGGATGGTTTGGTAGTTAGAGATAAGGCTAGACATGTGGCTCAAGGTTACAATCAAGAAGAATGGATTGATTGTGGGGAAAACTTTGCACCAGTTGCTAGGATCGAAGCAATTAGAATCTTATTGGCATTTGCATCCAGACATGAATATTAAATTGTATCAAATGGATGTTAAATGTGCTTTTCCGAATGATTTCATCCAAGAGGAAGTCTATGTTGAGCAACCCCTCGGATTTGAAAAGAATTTCAAAATCATGTTTTCAAATTGGAAAAGGCTCTATATGGTCTTAAACAAGCTCCCAAAGCTTGGTATGAAAGACTAAGCAGTTTCTTAGTTGAGAATGATTTCAAAAGATGTCAGATTAACAAAACTCTTTTCATCAAATCTAAGGCGAGAGATTTCCTTATTGATCGATTTACGTTTATGATATTATTTTGGAGCTACTAATGAAACTCTTTGTCAAGAGTTTTACGAGTTGATGAGACAGGAGTTCCAAATGAGCATGATGGGAGAGTTCAATTTCTTTCTTGGTCTATAAATCAGACAAGATAAAGATGGCATCTATGTCCATCAACTAAGTATACCAAGGAGTTTTTGAAGAAGTATAAGCTTCAAGATGTAAAACATGCAGCAACACCCATGAGCAACGAGCATGAAACATGACTCGGATGAAAAAGGTAAAGCGAGTAGATCGAAACTCTATAGAGGTATGATAGGATATCTCGCTATATCTCACATCTAGTAGGCTAGACATTATGTTTAGCATATGCCTATGTGCGAGATTTCAAGCTAATCCAAAAGACTCACATCTCACTACGGTGAAGAGGATTTTCGAGATATGTTGCGAGAACTTAGGATCTTGGTCTATGGTTTTCAGAGACTCGAACCGAACCTCAATAGATACTCGGATGCTAAATATGATGGTTACAAGGTTGATAGAAAGAGCACATCAGGAGCATGCCAATTTGTGGGTCAATCCCTCATATCTTGACACTCAAAGAAACATAACTCGAGTGGCTCTATCAACTGTCGAAGCTGAGAACATTGCGGTTAGAGCTTGTTATGCTCGATTCTATGGATCAAGCAACACTTGAAGGATCTTGAACTTACATTCAATTTTATCCCAATCAAGTGTGATAATCAAAGTACGATCGAGCATTACTAAGAATCCGAGTACAACACTAAAAGACAAAGCATATTGAGGTCGAGGTATCATTTTTGATAGACCATTATGAGAAAGGTGATATTGAACTTGAATTCATTCCTACGAAATATCGGGTAGTTGATATTTTCACTAAGCCACTTAGTGAGGATCGGAGTTTGGTTTATTAGGATTGAACTTGGCATGATTAATGCATGATTATATGTTTTATATGTTTAATTTTTAATTTATACTTGATTAACAAATGGATCGGTTGACTTAATAATGAGATTGAGCTATTGGTTAATTGCTTTCTCGATCGCTCAAAAACCACGCAGAGTCGGACTCGATCTTGGATCAAAATGGACATCAAAATTTTGAGATCATCTCTAGATGAATGGAGAATCTCGAAAGATTTATTTTATTTCTCTTTCTCTTTCGACACGCGTTATTATCAAAGAAGTCGAACTGTTGAGAGACAAACGTCTGAAATGTGGTCATTGAACTGCTCGTACATCATGTCTGTCTCAGAATGTCGTTTGAACGTTAAGAAAGAAGGTTGAAGGAAATTTCCGTCCTCTCTATATATAGCATCTATTCGTCCTTATTTCTTCACTTTGCACCTTACTCCTTTCGCACGAAATTCTCTACTCTCTCATACTCGCTTCTTGCTCTCGCTCTCTTCTCCAGGTAACCTCTTATTTCTTCATTCTCACAATTCCTAAATGAGGTTCTACTTCCGAGTTCATGGGGTCCGCAACAAACAAGGCTCGAAAGATAACTAAAGAGGGTATGTCTAACCCTTCAAAAGTGTTTTTCGTCCAGCACTTCACGTTGGATGACAAGTTTTTCAGGACAACCTCCTTCTCTTGGCTTAAATTCATTCAAGACACTAGAGTATACAATTATCTATGCTTCGAGTGATTTTATTTATCCATAACTCGTTCTCGAGTTTTATACCAACAAACCCTTTTTGGAGGTGTCATCACTTCCAAAGTTCAAGGTACGATTGTCCGAATAAACCTCCCTCTTCTCCACAAACTTTTCAATGTTACTTCTCTTTTACGAATCCCAATCACATTCCTTTCCTATAAATTGTCGATGACTTCTTTGACAAATTCGCCAAAGAAGTACTCGAGCATAGAAAAAAATTTCTATGACTCAGATGAAAAGTGAAGTCAAATTGCTCTACTACATTTTGATGTGAACTTTCTTTGCTCACTACTCGAGCAAGGAGAACACAAACTCCGGGGTTCTCAAAGTTTGTTTCGTATAATGGAGGGCTACGACGTAGTCCTCTTTCCTTTCATTATCGAGCAAATGGCTCAAGTGCCTACTCAATAAAAGAAATCCACTCCTTTTTCTTTTGGAGCTCTTCTCTCTCTTATCTTCAAACAATTCAAGATCACCCCTCCCTCGGATCCCTCTGCTGTTTTTGAGTCGACCACGGTCAGGCCGAAAATAACTTATGGGTATGGATACGAAGAGGTTAAACCCGGTGAATGGGTTCACTCTTCTGAGTTGGAACCTACTTCCCCTCCTACCTAGACTTAAATTCAAAAACTTCAGCCCATTCACTTCAGTTGGTCCCTCCTCTTCTCAACCTCCTCTCTTGGTCGGCGCATTTGCTTGCCTTGGTCGAAAGACTTGTTTCAACAACCGACCAATTTCGATCAGTTGTTCGCTCACTCAAGCCTATTTTTCATGGCATGGTCATTAACCTAAAGACCGGCCAATCTCGATTCAAGACTGTCGATCCCTGATGCTTGAGTTCAAGGAACCCGAACGGCTTCGACTCCTTCGGGAGTGCAAGATGAAGGCTGCGTAGGACTCAGAATCCTCCAACACATCCGAGGAGTCCTCTAACCTAACCCAAGTCTACCTCCTGATGAGGTAGAAGAAGAAGAAAGAAGAAGAAGCTGAGGTTGTAGCTGAGGCAGGTGAAGCTCGACCTAAAGAGGAGAATAAGGAGGAAGAAGGTAGAAAGGAAAAAGATTCTCCACCCAAAAGACAAGGGGGCTATGGAGCTCGAACTGAGCTGATCTCCTTAGATTGGAGTGGATCGGAAGATCGCTGGGGATGTTCGACAGTCCAAACCAGGTGACTCGAAGCCCTCGTAGTCTTCCAGAAGACAAGCCCGAGGATGACATTGTCTTGACTCGACCACCCGAGTCCGAGCCGCTTCCCAACATCCAGTGCTATCACCGCCGTGCTCTACCACTTCATCTCGGACTTACCAACGCAAGTGCACTCGCTCATCTGTCCTCCTCATATCAACCAGCTCCACCATCCTAATCTATTTCCTTTCTTTATTTTATTTTATCTAACATTAAGTGTATTCACTTCCAATTTTTCTTCCCTCCTTTTTGCTTTGAAATGTTAGGGGAGAAAAATAAAAACCTTGATGTTGTGCTTAGGGGAGTGTCTCTCCTCTTTTTGTTGTAAATATTTTTTAATGAATGATCGTTAATGTTTATCTTTTCTATGTTCGATCATTTCTGAGTTTCTTTTAGCATTTATGTTATCTACGTAGAAATATGGATTGGTTCTAACATATGCTTATAAGTCATGCTTTGATTTGGAATTTCTTTGTACTCCACATGCTCGATATAGATCATTGGCACTTGAAAACTTAATTTGTACTAACAAGTTTCTATCTTAAGAATGGAATGCCTTTCATCAAAAAGGGGACATTGAAGACTCAAATCTTAACTCTAAATATTTTATGAATGACTCGAGTTATAAACTTCTATCTCTCTTAAGTTTTGATTGCAAGTCATTCTAAGCTACATAGAAACTCATATCTAATTTTTCATCTTTTTTTGAGTGACTCAAATATTGCTTTGTTTTATATCTTCTCTACTAAGGCATTCTAACCTACATAGAATCTACTTAAACCATCGCATGATCAAATAATTCTTTTAACGCATCTTTTCTAAGTACTAAGCTGTGTTTACTAACTCAGAATCAAGTCATTCTCTACTAAGTTCGCCTTAAGTCGGTTTATTCCTTAAACGAATATTTGATAGATCAAGTTCACTTTCTCTGTTTCATTATTCTTCTAGTTGATCTTTACGGGAGTTCTTCGAGCTGAGTTTGAACCTATTTGATATTAGACTCGGAATATTCCACTTCTCTAGGCCCAAGATAATTACGCTCTTAATTACTCATATTTAGTTAATATCTTTGACTTACCTTGGACCAAAGTATTTTATACTTTGAGAACCAATGTGGTTTGCTTTTGTAGGTTATTTAAACAAAGCTAATCTATCTTTTTGAATTTTAAAAGAAATCGGCTTCTAGGCTGTTAAACACGAGCACACGGTTTTTAGTGAATTCTATATAGGACTCGAGACATAGTGTAAGGGCTATCTGTTTCCAAAGCTGGAAAAATCCAACGCTAGGCTCAACGGTGGTTTCCGCATTGCTTTTCGGACAACACCGGTTTTTGGGACACCTTTTGGAGCAATTACCTATTGCCCCACGTTTACACTCCAACGGATCTTTTACGAGTGACTCAAAAAAGTCGTTCCAATGGCTAGTAAAGACTTCAGTCCGGAAACCGAGACTCAACGGTTACTGCGCTTGGTCATCTATAAATAGAAGCCACTTCACAAGACTTGAAGATTGCTAAAACCATTTGATCAATACCTTGCCTAATTCTCTTAGTGCATTACTCACTCAATATTCTACTTATAACTCCAAGTACGTACTTAATATTTTACGAGTTATAAAGTCTTGTAATTAATTCCACACTTCTCTTACTTTCTTAGTAAGGTACCTTGATTGAGCTGTAAGGGTTATCTCAACTCAGTTGTCCCTAAGCTGTAAAGATTATCTCAATTAGGAAGTATTAGATCGAGATAAGGGAATTTCGAGTCTAGGAAACATTCTAAGGAATTTTCTAAGGGAGCAATTCTAGTAGAGTCAGTCCTTTGTATTTTGAGGATTTAAAATAGTGAATTTGACTTGGTGTTTGGATTAGGACTATCCTTGGTTTTACGCCTCGGGAGGGTTTCCACGTATTTCGAGTGTTTGCTTTTCGAAGTTTAATCTAGACTCGAGACTCGGTTGTTTATCTCTCTCAAAGCAAAAATTGTCTAAGTTTGTTTAATTTCCCTCATCACCCTATTCACCCCCCTCTAGGGTGACTTAGACTCTCCATGAATAATTTTTTGACATAACCTGGAGTTCTTTTACTGCCAACAATAATGGCAGCCTTAGAAATAGCTTTGGGATGCTGGGGAAGAGTAATCTTGAAATGTTTGAAACAAACGTTAAGAGAGCTCCAAAGGGAAAAGGAGTGGATTTTTGGATTGAGTGCACACAGAGGCCATCTACTCAATAATGAAAGGGAAGAGGTCGACTTCGCACCCTCACGGAATGTCAAACAAGGCTTTGAGAATCTTGGAGTTTGGATTCTCCTTGCTAGAAATATGAGAAAAGAAGGTTCTTGTCATAATGAAACAGAGAGCAGCCTTGCCTTAGATTTCATCTAAGTCACGGAGAAGTTCTTTTCGTGACTCGAGTAATTCTATTGCATACTTTTCAAAGAAGTCATCTGCGACTTCCATGAAAGGTATAGGGTTGGAGTTGAGAAGAGAGAAGAAACTTTGAAAAGTTTCATGTAGAAAAGGGAGGTTAATGCGAACAACCTTCCCTTAAACTTTTGAGGTGATGACACCTTCGAGAATGGGACATGTTAGTGTAGAAATCGGCGATGAGTTCGGATAGAAGAAATCACTGAAGCACAAATAATTGTAGACTCCAATGTCTTAGTTGTGCTTTAACCACAAAAAAGATTTGGTTTGGAAGAACTTGTCATCCAACATAAAGTGTTGGGTGACAAAGATTTTGAGGAGTTGAAGGTACCCTCTTCAATATTTTTGGTACGGGGCTTCTTGGTTGTAGACCCTAAAGCTCACAGTCTCGAACCTCGCTTAGGCATTGTGTGAGGTGAGAAACGAGAGAGGAAACGAGAGAGCAAATAGAGAAAGAGACAGAGAGCTTAGAATTCAGAAAGTGAATATGAGATAACATAAATTTCAAGGGAAAAGAGCAAAGTAATAAAGAAGGCAAAGGGGTGCTATTTATAGCGAAAAGAAATGACTTTCATCCTTTGGTCCGACTCGATGTTCAAACAGCGAGTCTCGGACTAGTGTGACGTTACGTACTCCAACGGCTAGTATTCCAGCGACTTTCTTCCAAAGGCTAGAATTCTTTGATTGAAACGCGCGACCAAGAAAGAAATGAGAGGCTTTTCGAAAACATTTATCAAATTCTCCATTTATCTAAAGATAATTCCAAGAGTTTGATGTCCATTTTGCTCAAAAGCCGTGTCCGACTCAGGTATGTTTTCTGAGTGACTCGGAACACTCAGAGAACTAATAATTGATAGCTTAGTCTCTCTCATCAACTAATCCATTTGTTATAAAAAACATATAACACATAATTATGCAAGGATAATTCACTTAGAAATCACATAATCATGCATTAATCATACCAAGCTCATTCCTAATAAAGCAAAGCTGATCCTCACTAAGTGGCTTAGTGAAAATATCAGCTAATTGAAAGTTTGGAGGAATGAATTCAAGTTCAATATCACCTTTCTTACAGTGGTCTCTTAGAAAATGATACCTGACCTCAATATGCTTTGTCTTTCGATGTTGAACCGAATTCTTGGTAAAGCTGATTGCACTTTGATTGGCACACTTGATTGGGATAGATGTGAATGATAGCCCTAGATCCTTCAAGTGCTGCTTGATCCACAAAATCTGAGCACGGCAAGCTCCGAGCTGCAATGTACTTAGCCTCAACAGTTGATAGAGCAATAGAATTTTGTTTCTTTGAGTGCTAGGAGATGAGTGATTGACCCGAAATTAGCATGCTCCTAGTGTGCTCTTTCTATCAACTTTGTATCTAGCATAATCATCATCTGAGTATCTAGTGAGAGTCGGTTCGAGTTTTTAAAACCATAAACCGAGATTCCGAGTCCCTTCAAGATATTTGAAAATTCTCTTCACCACGAGTGAGATGTTATTCTTTTGGATTAGCTTGACATCTTGCACAAAGGCAAACACTGAACATGATATCTGGCCTACTAGATGTGAGATAAAGTAGAGATCCAATCATACCTTTGTAGAGTTTGTTATCTCGTAGCTGTACCTTTCTCATCCGAGTCCTGTTTCAAACTAATACTCATAGGTGTTGTTGCATGCTTCACATCTTGTAGTTTGTACTTCTTCAAAAGCTCTTTGGTATACTTGGATTGATGGACATAAATGTCATCCTTATCTTGTTTGATTTGTAGACCAAGAAAGAAGTTGAGTTCTCCCATCATACTCATTTGGAACTCCTGTCTCATCAACTCATAAAACTCTTGACACAGAGTTTCATTAGTAGCTCCAAAATTGATATCATCAACATAAATCTAAGCGATAAGAAAATCTTTCCGCTTGGTTTTTATGAAAAGAGTTTTGTCAATCCGACCTCTTTTGAAATTATTTTCAACCAAGAAACTGGTTCGTCTTTCATACCAAGCTCTAGGAGCTTGTTTAAGACCATATAAAGCCTTTTGCAATTTGAAAACATGATTTGAAAATTTTGAGTTTTCAAATCCAGGGGTTGATCAATATAGACTTCTTCTTCAATGAAACCATTCAGAAAGGCACATGTGACATCCATTTGATAAAGCTTGATGTTCATGCTAGATGCAAATGCTAACCGGATTCTCGATTGCCTCAATCCTAGCAACAGGTTCAAAGGTTTCCCCACAATTAATTCCTTGTTCTTGATTGTAACCTTGGGGAATAAGTCTAGTCTTATTTCGACTACCAACCCTTCTTCATCCGGTTTGTTCTTGAAAACCCATTTGGTTCCTATGACTGGGTGATTAGATGGTCGTTTGGTCGAGTCCAGACTTGGTTTCTTTCAAATTAATTGAGCTCTTCTTGCATGGCCTCTACCCATTCAGGTTCATTTAGGGCTTCCGAGTGCATTTTTTAGTTTATTTAATGATATATATGTAGAAAATGCACGCAGATTATGCAAAAAGATAGAGTTCTCACCCCACTGTTGATGTCGGAAAGTATATTTTGAGGTTGGTGGCTGGATGCATATTTGAAAGCATTACCTGTCCTTTGATTTACCAAGTTTGTTGATCTTCGGTTGGTTGATCTTGCCGAGTCTCATTGACTTGATCTTCGACATTCGAGCTGGCTCTTGAGTTTTTTAGTCCGAGTCATAACATTCGCGAGTTGCTCCATTCCGAGTTGTCTTAGTAATTCTGTTTTAACTCTTTCCGAGCTCGGCTTCAGCAAAGTCATCTTTATCTCTATTAAGTTTAAGATCTGAGTATGTGGACTCACTTATCCTGCCAAGATCAATTTCATCAAAAACAACATGGATACTTTCTTCCACTTTGTTAGTTCTCCTGTTAAAAACACGATAAGCTTTGCTATGAGATGAGTAACCTAGAAATATACCTTCATCCGACCTAGCATCAAACTTAGTCAGATGCTCTTTACCATTGTTGTGGATAAAGCACTTACATCCAAATGGTGCTGAAATAGGAGATGTTGGGTTTCTTTCCCTTGTAAAGCTCGTAAGGAGTTTTCTTCAAGATGAGTCCGATGAGACATCCGATAAGTGTGTAATTTGTCGTGTTAAGCGCCTCGGCGTAGAAATAGTAAGGTAGGTCATTTTCAATCATCATAGTCCTTCCTATTTCTTCAAGACTTCTGTTCTTTCTCTCTATTACTCCATGTTGTTGAGGAGTTCTTATTGTAGAGAAGTCATAAGAGATGTCATTCTTATCACGTAAGTCCGCATATTACGAGTAGTCAAACTCCCTTCCATGGTCAATTCAAATCTTCTTGATTCGAGTCTAAGACTCTACTTGAATTTTCCTGTAGAGCTTAGTGAACTCTTTGAAGGATTCATTCTTGTTCTTGAGAAAACTTACCCAAGTAAATCGTGAGAAATCATCAACAACAACAAGTACATACGATTTACCTCCAAGAATTTTCATAGAAATTCATCACGTAAATCCATACGAAGCAATTCAAGCACTTTGGATATAGACACGGTTTTGAGTGGTTTGAAAGATGATCTAACCTACTTACCTTTTGTGCATACTTCACAAATTTTATCTTTCTTAAATGCACGGATGGGTCGACCCTAACCAATACATCAGATGCAAGTTTCTTAATAGTATGCATGCTAATGTGACCTAGTCTACGATGCCAAGTCATGAATCATCATTCACATATGCTTTCAAACAAGATAAATTCTGGCTTGAATCGGAGGGACGAATAGTGTAGGTGTTTCTTTACCTCGGACCTAAGAGCTTAGTCTCTTTGGAGACCGCATCATAAATGTAGCGAGTTGGTGCAGGTGAACATTACCTCTTGACCTTTGTCACACAACTGAGAAATGTTAAGGAGATTGTAATTGAGTCCTTTTACAAGGCAAGCTGGCCTCGACTGTGTTGTTTCCTTCACCAATTTTACCATAAGACACTTTGAGTCATCGGAATCATCTTCTTCAAATGAGTTGTCATCACTCCAGTAGCCATCAGAGCCTTCTTCTTTCTATCCTTCTTTCTCTTGGGACAATCTTTGACTATGTGCTCCTTGCTACCACATTCAAAGCAACCAGAGTTCTTAGATAAAGATAACTTTGAAGGAGATGAATATTTACCTTTTCTCGTCCTTCTTATCTTTCTTGTAGGACTCATCCTTTCGCCTCTTTTCCCACTTCTTGTATTTCATCATTTTCTTGAAGCCTTGGGCTATGAGTGCCACAGGATCCTCTTCTGATTCTGAGGAGCTCGGACTGTCACACTACTTTATGAGGTCTTCGAGTGCAATGTTCATTTTGGTGTTGACCTCGGCATCCTCTTGTTAAGTTGTATTTTGTACGTATTTTTAATAGTTATTTAGTTTATTTATATAGTTTATTTTATCTAATTTATCCTATTTTGTCTATTTATAGGTAATTATCAAATAAAGTGCGGAAGAAAAGAAAAGATGTTAAAATTGGTTTTTTAGTTACCGACAAGCGTTCAAGAAAATATATGAAGTCGGTCCATAAAAATAATGTCATAAAATATTTATTTTACGATATCTTTTTGTATGAAATCTTAATTTGAAGAGGAGAGTGAAGATAATCATACTCCTAAACCCACTAGGGCTTCTCCTTAGAGTTGCATGAGAAGAAGGAAACTTGGAAGAGAAGAAAGACGAATCACCATAAAAGGACCCAATCTTCCTCACTGGTCAAAGGTGATCACGTTGCTTCACTCATCACACCTCCCTCAACATCTTCATCACATAAATATCATTACCATCCTCACCATCTCTTGGCTGGCAGCCCTCACGCCCATCACCCATCTCCTCTCTTTCACCACGTCCTACTCCTCTAATCATCTTCATCATCATCATAATCCTCATTCACCTCTAGCCCATCTCTCTTTCTCATCCTCACGCCACTTCTCTTGCTGCCTCACCTCTCTACCACTAGCTCATCATCCTAATCTCACCCATCATCACCACCGCCCATCATGATCATCACCATAATGGAAGGATTATTGTGGTAGTATTATTACTATTATAATTTTTATTTTAAAGACGGTATTTTATTGTTAGTTTAATATTAAAGATATTATTTTTATTTAATTTATGTATTTTAAATTACATTATGTTTGACTAGTTTTTTTATACATAGTATAATCTATTAGAAACCATGTTAAATTATTATAAAGTTTTGATCTTTATTGCCTTATTGATTAGATCCATGATTCTATGATAATTTAATTTTGATCTTTATGATTTTATGTCTAATTAATTAGAGAGAGCAATAATTAGTTTTACATAAATTCATATCATAGTTTAAAGGGCTTAAGTACGTCATCGCTTGGTCTTTTAGGCATAAGTATCACCCTAGTTAATCATGGATGGCTCATACCCATATCTTTTAATTAGGAAATTATCATAGATCCTTTTTAAATCAATTTGCTAGTAGATTGGTTATTAGGTGCTAGATGATGTTTTTCTAATTCTTAATGCTCTAATTTGATTAAATCCTAGTGCTAGTGCTAGGGTTATCAATATAAGTAGGGTTTATATTAGGGCTAGGCCTAATTAAACTAATAACTAAGAAAAACGGGAAAGATTCGCTAGTTGTTGTCTTCTACAGTTTAGCTCATGAGTAGATCAATTTGTGTGTTAATGATAAATAATAATTTGCATGGTGGATATAGATTAAACTAAGTGTTTTTATAAATTAGATATCTTTGATAATTATTTATTTGCTTTTTAGTAGTCTTCTTTAGTTTAATAATTTTTATTTACAAAGTTACAATCTTTTATTATTAATTTCATTATCCCCCTCTTAAATACTAGTCTCTTAGGTTATTTTTAGGAATTTTATTTTTAGTCTTTATATATTTTAATTTTTAGATTATTTTTCTGTGAATTTTGATTATTTTTGAGTCAGTTTATTAGAAATTAGTTTAAAAATAGTTTATTTTATTATTTTTCATGTTTTATCTTCTTTTATGGTTTAGATACAGTCCTAGTTTGATGTGATTAAATTTTAGAATTTTCGGAATTAATTTGATAATTTTTCAGATTTAATTTTTGAATTTAATTACTGCAGGTTTTTAATTAAATAATTTCGTAATTTCGGTTTTAAATTTTATTTTTATATTTTTAGGGTCTGGTTAGGCCTAGAAAATTAGTGTTAATATTCTAAGTAATTTAATTTATTTTCGTAATTAATTTAGTGTAGAATTTTACTTATTTAATTTTCTATTTTAGATTTTATTTATTTTCTGCTTTAGTTTTCTGTTTTAATTATTCTAAAAACAAATATAAAAAATATTTTTGGTTTATTATAATTTTTATATTCTGTATAAATTATTTATTTATTAGTACATAATTTTCTGTGATTTAGAGCTATTAATTTACTAGTTTATATTTTTGTTTTGTTTTAAAGAGTAGTAAATTTAATTAGATTTAAGCTTTACATATTTATTATAACTTTCATCGTGAATTCGATCCCTACTTTCCTATGCTATATTGTAAATTATAAGTCTAAGTAGTGGTTTAATTTGTAACCGTATGACAAGCTAACAAATTTTGGCGCCGTTGTCGAGAAAAGAAAATAATAGTTAGTTTTTATTTAATTTAGATTTACTACTTTTATTACTTCGTTGTGACTTTAATAGTTTTTTTGTAGTTTTTTTTAGTATTTATTTTATTTTGACAAGGAGTATACATTTGACGAAGTTGAAAGCCAAGTAAGTGTTTCTAATTCTCGTTTCGTAAGTTCCGAAATTATTGAGATGACTACTTTACGTGAACTTATTGCACCTAACTTGGATACACAACTTCCACCTATCTTATATCCTCTATTGGACCGACCACTAAACCGAACTCCGAATTTTTAAATATGTTACCTAAATTTTATGGAATGCTTGGTGAGGACCCATATCGTCACATCAATTATTTTATTATTACATGTTCCACTATGCAACTTGAGGGAATCACCCAAGACCAAATTAAGTCGAGAGTCTTTCCCCTTTCACTTCAGTGATAAGGCTAAAGATTGGTTTTATTACCTATGCCCCGCAACATTCACTATATGGACCCAAGTTCATAAACCATTTTTAGAGAAATTTTTCCCGCATCTAGGATAGGGTCCATTAGAAAGGAAATTTGTAGCATTAAATAGACGACTGAGGAGACCTTTTCCGAATATTAGGAATGTTTTAATAAATTATATGTTAGTTGTCCCCAACATCAAATTTCTGAGCATTTATTGATTTAATATTTTTATGAAGGTTTATTGCCAATAGATAAAAATATGGTAGATGTTGCTAGTAGAGGGGCCTTGTTTAATAAGACTCTAGCTCAAGCTAGAGAATTGTTTAACAATATGGCCCAAAATACTCAACAATTTGGAATTGGAGATACCCAATTTAGGAATGTTAATGAGTTCAATTTAGGTCCATCTATAGAGACTCAATTGTCCCAAATTACTCGTTATGTTGAACAAATTGCTCCACAGAGAAGAAGCAGTAGTTTGTAGTATTTGCCGTTTAGAGGGTCATGTTGCTAATTCATGCCCTACACAACAAAGAGGGCATGTGAATGCTATCTTTTCTAACCAAGGTCAAATAAATCATAACCCATTCTCGAACACTTATGAAGAATGGAGTGACTACTCTAACCTTAGGTATGGATTTGAAGAAAACCCCTAGAATTAGATCAATCCATTGCTCAGGATAAAACTAATTATCTTTTAGAGCAAATCATTAAGAAGATGGATGACCAGTAAAAGGAGAGTAACCTTAGGTTCCAAAGCTTAGAGATGACCATTAAGCGAGTTCAAGAGAGACAGACCGCCAACAATATCATAATTAGTTACCCGCAAGCACAAACGCAATCTAAACCTTTTAAGATCCAAAAGAAAATGTAAGTGTCATAACACTTAATAGTCGGAAAGAGTTAGAGGAACCTAGGAAAACATAGAGGTAGAGGCGGAATTAGAGGTCAAGGAATTTGAACTTGACCAAAACAAAGATGACGCCTCAATGCTAAGGAAATAGGTGAAAATAAGAAAGATCTTTACAAGCCTATCCCACCTTTTCCTAGTAGATTGATAAGCACAACTCATAAGATAGACGAGGCAATTGAAAATATCATAGAAATATCTAGGAAGGCAAAAATCAACATTCCTCTTCTAGATACCATAAAACGGAACCTCGTTATGCTAAGTTCCTTTAAGATATATTCACGAACAAATTAAAATTGAAAAGGAACAAAGTGTGGGGAGAATACATTTGCCCTTGTTCAAAAGAAAGTTCCCACTAATTGCAAGTATGCAGGAGGCCAAATCTGTTTAGTGTAGGAAATGCAATTAGATGATCCTTGACCTGCAAAGGTGTTGAGCCAAAGACGGTAAACAAAGGCACTCGGTTGGGAGGCAACCTAACATTTTTCAGGAAGTTTCTATAATTTTACTTTAAATTTTTATTTGTATTTTGCATGAATTAGGGACAATGCATGAATTAAGTGTGGGGAGTGCATCCCGTATTTTAATTTTATGCATTTATTTTTATCTTATTTTTTAAAAACACAAAAAAAAATTAGTGTCTTTCTTATGAAAAAGTGCATTAACATGAATATATGCTAGGTTAACTTGCTTAAATTTTTCTCGTTTATAGTTTTTGTTTCCTTTGAAACCGAGAGATTTGAACATGTTAATTGTCATTCGAGTTGTTTGAGTTGCCTCATGTATTTCTCCAATTAGTGACAATCATAATTTTTCTGTCAATTTGATCATGTAATATGACCGTGATAGAGGCATAAATTGACTTAAACCGTTCACCTAGACTACTGAACTTAGCACAATGACTCATTGAAATTTTTTTTTTCTTGTCTTGCTCTATTAAAGTTTGGAATATGTTGGTTTATCAACACAGATTGGTTCAAGTGGTACGACATTTGTTCCCCTTAAGCGGCTTGTATATGGAAAAGACCTGTGCTGGAAGAGTAACCCCATTAAGGGCCGTTTAGAACTCGAAACATGCCAACAAATAAAACATAAAATAAAAAAAGAGAAAGAAAAATGTTAGTCTACCACCATGGGTTGGAGTTGGTGGCTCGACACCATTACCCCTTAAGTTTAGGTCTCAAGCTCGAGCCTTTATGAATGGAGTAACCCATGTTGGGAGAGTCATGCCCCTTTTGGGCCGATTAACGGCTCAAACCATACTAATAGAAAAACAAAGTGTTAACTCCAAGCACCTCTATTTGGGTGAGTGGGAGACAGGGAGTGTTATATTTCTAAGACCCTATATGGGCCTTGAATATATGCTTGAATGGAGTTAAAAAAAAGTGTGCAAAACAAGTTTATTATCGATTTTTAGTGAGTTATCTACTCGATTCAAGTGTCTCTATAACCATACCGCACCTTAATTTTTCCCATCGTAAAATATTTTAGACCTCTTGACCAGAATGTACATGTTTGAAAAAGATGGATAACTTTTTATTATTACCAAAGTGAAAGAGATATTGTGAAGTTGATGAATAAACTCTTCGATGACAATGAAAAGTTTAGTTTTTCACCTACTTGGGAAAGACAAATTTTTCATCAAACTGCTTTTGCAAGCAAGGCAACCATAGTATATATTTTATGTTTTATGTATATCTTTATAAGAAAGCGTAATATTAGATCAAGTCTCGGATTTCTTTGCACGAGGACGTCTAAAGTCTATGTGTGGGGGAATTTGTTAAGTTGTATTTTGTACGTATTTTTAGTAGTTATTTAGTTTATTTATATAGTTTATTTTATCTAATTTATCCTATTTTGTCTATTTATAGGTAATTATACAATAAAGTGGGGAAGAAAAGAAAAGATGTTAAAAGTGCTTTTTTAGCTACCAACAAGCATCCAAGAAAAGATATGAAGTCGGTCCATAAAAATAATATGACATAAAATATTTATTTTACGATATCTTTTTGTATGAAATCTTAATTTGAAGAGGAGAGTGAAGATAATCATACTCCTAAACCGACTAGGACTCCTCCTTAAAGTTGCATGAGAAGAAAGAAACTTGGAAGAGAAGAAAGACGAATCACTATAAACGGACCCAATCTTCCTCACGGCCGGAGGTGATCACGTTGCTTCTCTCATCACCCATCCCGTCAACATCTTCATCACATAAATATCATTACCATTCTCACCATCTCTTGGCTGGCAGCCCTCACGCCCATTACCCATCCCCTCTCTTTCACCACCTCCTACTCCTCTAATCATCTTCATCATAATCCTCATTCACCTCTAGCCCATCTCTCTTTCTCATCCTCACGCCGCTTCTCTTGCTGCCTCACCTCTCTAACACCAGCTCATCATCTTAATCTCACCACCGGCCATCATGATCATCACCATAATGGAAGAATTATTGTGGTAGTATTATTATTATTATAATTTTTATTTTAAAAACTATATTTTTATTGTTAGTTTAATATCAAAGATGTTATTTTTATTTAATTTATGTATTTTAAATTACATTGTGTTTGAGTAGTTTTTTTATACTTAGTATAATCTATTTGAAACCATGTTAAATTATTTATTTTGAAACAAAGTTTCGGTCTTTATTGTCTTATTGATTAGATCCATGATTCTATGATAATTTAATTTTAATCTTTATGATTTTATGTCTAATTAATTAGAGTGCACACTAATTAGTTTTATATAAATTCATATGATAGTTTAAAAAGGTTAAGTACGTAATCGCTTGGTGTTTTAAACATAAGTATCACCCTACTTAATCATGGATGGCTCATACCCATCTCCTTTAATTAGGAAATTATCATAGATCCTTTTTAAATTAATTTGCTAGTAGATTGGTTATTAGGTGCTAGATGATGTTTTTCTAACTTTTAATGCTCTAATTTGAGTAAATTATAGTGCTATTGCTAGGGTTATCAATATTAGTAGGGTTTATATTAGGGCTAGACCTAATTAAACGAATAACTAAGGAAAAACGGGAAGATTCGCTAGTTGTTGTCTTATATAGTTTAGCTTTGGGGAGATCAATTTGTGTGTTAATGATAAATAATAATTTTCATGGTGGATATAGATTATACTAAGTGTTTTTAAAAATTTGATATCTTTAATAATTATTTATTTGCTTTTTAGTAGTCTTCTTTAGTTTAATAATTTTTATTTACAAAGTTACAATCTTTTATTGTTAATTTCATTATCTCCCCCTTTAAAAAATAGTCTTTTAGGTTAGTTTTAGGAATTTTATTTTAATTTTGTTTTGAGTCTTTATATTTTTAATTTTTAGATTATTTTTCCGTCGGCTTTTATTATTTTTGAGTCGAGTTTGTTAGAAATTAGTTTAAAAATAGTTTATTTTATTATTTTTAGTATTTTATCTTCTTTTAGGGTTTCATAGAGTCCTAGTTTGATGTGATTAAATTTTAGAATTTTTGGAATTAATTTGATAATTTTTCAGATTTAATTCTTGAATTTAATTACTCGGAGGTTTTTAATTAAATAATTTGTTAATTTCGGTTTTAAATTTTATTTTTATATTTTTAGGGTCTGGTTAGGTCTAGAATAGTGTTAATATTCTAAGTAATTTTAGTATTTATTTTCGTAATTAATTTGGTGCAGAATTTTACTTATTTAATTTTCTCGTTTTAGAATTTATTTATTTTCTACTTTAGTTTTCTGTTTTAATTATTCTAAAAAACATATACAAAAATATTTTTGGGTTATTATAGTTTTTATATTCTGAATAAATTATTTATTTATTAGTGGATCATTTTATGTGATTTAGAGCTATTAATTTACTAGTTTATATTTTCTCGTTTTGTTTTAAAGAGTAGTAAATTTAATTATATTTAAGCTTATATATTTATTTCCCTAGTTTCCTATGCTATATTGTAAGTTATAAGCCTAAGTAGTGGTTTAATTTGTAGTTGTACGACAAGCTAACACCTCTTCTTCCGGATGAATCTCATGGATAAGTAACTTCCCGATAAGCTCGTCCTGGTCTTAGTTAAGAGAGGTTATGAGCATCTTCAATGGCTGTCACTTTAGGACCCCATCTCTTCTTTCGTAAACTTCTCGTAATCTTTCTGGACATTTCTTCGTGAGAAATCCTTCTACCTAGAGATTTGAGATTATTGGTAATTTGTGTAAACCAAACATATATTTGAGTGATGTTTTCTTCTGGCTCCATCTTGAACAACTCAATCTTATGAAGATATTGACTTATCTTTGCCTGCTTCACTTGGCTTGTTCCTTCATAGGTGTTGACAAGAGTGTCCCACACCTCTTTGGCCGTGTCATAGGCTTAGATTCTCGTTGTATTCTTATGTGCTAATGGCACACATCGAGTGTGTTGATTTGAAGTTCTTTATGAACTTATCTCGTCTCTTCAGGGTGAACTCAGATTTGGCTTTTGGCACAGTAATTCCATTCTCCATCTTCATTGGAATGAAGTTGCCTCGCTTGGATGATGTTCCAAACATCTTCATCGTTGTCCCTCAGAAAACTCCATCATCTTCTTCCAATGTGCAAAGTTTGATCCTTTGAACTTTGGTGGTCTAGGGATGACCTTCCTTCATCAAACTCTCCATTGTTCTGAGCCATTTAATCTTTATACCTTTGGATGGTGAAATCCTTTTAAAAGGCTAGGCTCTAATACCAATTGAAGGTTTACTCTGGAGAGTCTAAGTCACCCTCGAGGGAGGGGGTGAATAGGATGATGAAGAAAATTAAACAATTTTTGCGCCAATACAAACTAAAAGCATAGTCTAGATTGGACTTAGACAGGCAATAACTCAGGCAGAAAACCACGTACAGTGCTAATCCAAGCACCAAGTCAAATCCACTATTTTGAATCCACAAAATACAGAGGACTCGACTCAACCAAAATTGCTCCCTTAAATAATTCCGTATAATGTTTTTCTAGACTCAAAAGTTCCCTTATCTCGATCTAGTACTTCCCGACTCAGGTAACCTTTACAATCAGTGGACAATAGAGTTGAGTTAACCCTTACAGACTTAGTCAAGGGACCTTACTTAGAAAGTAAAAAAAAAAAATGTAACTAATTACAAGACGTTCTTTACAACTCGTAAAATATTAAATACGTACTTGGAGTTGTAAATAGAAGATTGAGTAAGAATGAAAACAACAATTAGTTCAACAATAAATTCACTTCCAGCTATCTTCTAGTCTTGTGAAGTGGCTTTATATATAGCCATCCAGGCAGAGTTACCATTGATTCTTGGTTCCGGACGTAAGTCTTCACTAGCCGTTGTAACGGCTCTTCGAATCACTCGAAAAGATCCGTTGGGATGTGATGGTTGTGTAATGACTTTTGGCTCAAAAAGATGTTCCAATCAACTGGTGGTGAATGAAAACTAAGGTGGAAACAATCGTTAGACCTAGAGTCGGAGTTTTCTAGTTTTGGAAACAAACAACCCTAACACGGTGTCTGAAGTAGCTAAAACTTGTCTCACTGGTGTTTAACGGCTAGAAGCTAGTTGCTTGTTGTATTTCAAAAATAAATTAGCCTCGTTTGAATAACCTACAAAACCAAACCACATTGGTTCTCAAAGTATAACAATACTTTGGTTCAAGATTAGGCATAGATAATAATTAAATCCGAGTAATTAAATGCTTAATTATTTTTGGCCTAAAGGAATGGAATTTTCTAAGTCTAATGTTCAATATACTCAAATTCCATCTTGAATCAATCCTAAAGATGATCAAGTTAAAAGAGTAAAATATTATAGTATAATAACTTGATCCGGTCAAATAATTCTCAAAGGAAATAAACTGAATTAGAATAAAGAATTAACACTAGAATTCTCTTTGCGTTGAAATACACAATCATGTGCTCAAAATAAAAGTGTTAGAGAAATTATTTGAGCATGCGATAGTTCTGAATGATGTTTGAGTGAGTCGAAGCATCGAGTGTAGGAGATATGCAATAAGGCGCTTTCGAGTCGAGTCGTAACATAATGGAAACTTAGATAAGAGTTTCTATAGTGCTTAGAATGACTTGGAATCAAAACTTAAGAGAGATAGGATTTATACCGAGTCTTCATGTAATACTCAGAATGACTTAGAGTCAAAACCTGAATCTTCAGCCAACATGAAAGAGGGCATTTTCAACTCCCATTTCTGCATCTTATACTCAAGAGTATCAAACTTGTGCTTCAATTTAAGCAAACTCTTTTTCTCCCTTTGGAAAGGCATTAGTAACATGATCTTGTTTTTTTTGGTGGATGGAAATGGGTAGGGATTTTTTGTGGAGGTATTTAGGCTAGGGTAGCTTATCCGAGGAGGGTAGCCATAAGCTCTGATACCAAATCTAATGGAACCTTGGAGCAAGAGGCAAGGATGGGCAAAGAAGGGTTAAGGCACAAAAATCACACACCCGGACGTAATAGTGAATTTGTGCATGGTTTAGGGAAATGAGGGGATGGAGGCCTTTTAGGTGGAGTTTGGGTTTGATTTTTGGAGGATATGTACTTAAGATCTGGGGTACGATGTGGGAAAAATGGTAGTAGCATCCAGGATCTCGAGCACCCGTAAAAGAAGGCAAACGGCAGCTCTAGGCACACTTGATTCCAAAATGACACCCCTAGATTGTTTTGGATGTGGAGAACGAATAAGGGCTTGGATTGAGAAAAATTTGGAGGAAGACAACTAAACTCACTGGATAATAGGTGGGGAAAATTTGAAGTGTAGTAGGCTAAGGGTTTTGGAGAGGGGGAAATTTGTAAGTCAAGTAACCTGGATAGAGAGACTAAGCAACATAAGACGAGAAACACCACCTATGGAGACTTAGGGCACCAATGAAAGAATGAGATGAGACACACCACTCACACTCACTATGGACATGTAAGAGCACTACTTAGCTTGCCAAATCCAAGATAAGCAGACAAGAATTCAAGCTTATTCAGATTCGTTAAACATTCAATTCCTTCAAACACAAGTGAGGCCACTAGTATATATCAGTGCCTTTAAAGTAGGTCAAACCTATCCAATCAAAGGGCTACCAAAGCCTTACATAAATTGAGGGTTTAGATACATCAATAAACAATAGAAATAAGCTGAAAGCTAAGCTAAAAAGTTGGCGGAAAGCAATCTAGTTCAAGCTTGAAAGCGACTTGGTCGGATGTCGCTTTCAACCTTTTTCTACACAATGACTCGAACTTCAAAAGGCCATATCTCCCGATTCTGAGCTCCAAAATTGATGTTATCTATATGGATGGAAATATTAAAGAGTTAACTTTCTAACCATATGCTGATCACCTCCATTGGATAACCGAGCAAAAGATATGAGATAATTAGCTTCAGTGTCAAAAGTACTCCAAACTCGCCCTATTTTCACTGGCTTGATGTGATGAGCTTTTCTCCTTATTTTCTCCAACTCTACCCCTAAGGCCACTTCTCCGCTGACTTGCTGACTTCTCAAGGCCTATCAAAATGAGGATTTGGGTCCTCCTAACCCTTTGCTTGCTTAGCTAATTTGGACTAGCAAGTGGGGCTTAGTTAGCCCTGGGCTGAGCCACTCCCATTGCTAAAATTTCTTTCACTTTAGCCAATAGCCTTTGTGACTTGGAGATTGAATGTTGTCTGGTTTGGACAGTAGTAGAGGGATCCCCATCAGTTCTTTTTTCTAAAAATAAAGGAAACTAAGGAGAAAGATATTACCGACATAGTAGAACCTTCATGTCTTATATGGTTTCATGAGCATGTAATGTATGTTAGTTGTGAGAATGAGCATGATATACTTATTGAATCAAAGATCTCAATAGAAAAGAATGTTTGTTTGGAGCACATTGGCCATGATAAATTCTTAGTTCATTCTTATTCCTTTTCTGTTGAACCCATCATGACTAACTGTTAATTTGAACTTTATGAGTCCATGCTCTATAAGTATAAAACTGTTGTACTTAATGATGTCGGTTCACAATTTGATAGGTTGAAATGGGCCCTTAATGGTGTTGCATTGATATTATGGATATATTCTTGGCACTAACTCCTAAGTTTTTGTTACCTTTATTTGGTCGAAAGTTCTTCCCGTAGATTTGATAAATTGTTCCGCGCTTTAATGAAATTTAAATTAACATAGCAGACTTGAGTTGATATGGAGTGGCTGATGCTCCATGATTCTCTATTGGAACTGATTTCAAGAGACTTTAGCTTAGGTGTACTTAACACCTAACCTGGTATAATCGTTCCTCTCTCTTTTCTCATTCTATTTTATTTTCTTTTTGTACATATTTGATACTTTATTTACTTTTTCTTTTTGAGTCATGTCATTTTCTTTACTTGTTTTCAAGTCTAATTTTTATTTTGAGATATTTGTTTTCTTTTTAGTTTTATTTTTCTTTGAGGTTCTTCCCACTCACATTGAGGACATTGTCAAGTTTAGGTGTGGGAGTGGAAATCGTTCTTTTTGACAAAAAAATCCAAAAAGGATTTCTTTTGGGAGATATTGTATATATTTTGATTGATTTTTGAACCATTGTGACATAATTATTAGGTTATAAAAAGGGAAATATAGTTTATGACACTCACCTCTTAGATGACAAGTCTATCCTGATTTTTCTAACCTTGGCATACCATGAAAATTTGTAAAATCTACACCTACGTTTATAAAATCTACTTGCTCTTAAATCTGAAGTTGTCATTGATTGATTCACCCACTTGTCTTATGTACAACAATAAAATTCATGTTGTTATATTTTGCATCGAAAGAAGGAAAAAAAGAAAGAAAAATAAAAAAGAAGAAAAAAATCGGGAATGACAAGAACCCTTTGAGACATGTTCTACTACGTGCTACCCTTTGAGGCAATGGTTGCTACTCGGGCAAGACTTGCTTCCCGAACAAATGAAAAAAAAAAAAGAATGAAAAAAAACGTATCTGGTCAAGTGGGTTGAGTAAGTTGTGATAAGCCTAAAGAAAGGGGAACAATGATACACTTGTACATCACCCACTATGCCAAATTCACTGTTCTTAATAAAGAGGTAGAAACATTGATGTGTGGTTGTCGTCAAAGGAGTGTGAGATTTGATTTATATAATATACCTAGATAAAAGTTGATAACTCGTGTACCAAAGGTGATATGATTGATCGGGATATGTATATGTGTTGTCCCTTTCCTAAATAAGTGTTGTAAAAATCTTTACAGCTTTTGTTTTCTTTTTACTTTTCCCTTTGTTTTCTTCATTAGGTTTTGTGGGTAGATCTGCATAATCCTCACGAGACCTTACCCGTCCACTTTGGCTACCAGGGGTTTAAAGGGGTTATTGCATATGCTAAATGCAATCAGGATTCCTACGAAAGTGAGATATGATTTTTTTATTTTTTTCTATTTTTATTTTACTCGAGGACGAGCAAAATCTAGATGTGGGGGTATTTGTTGAGTTCGGAAAGATGATATTTTTAATACGTTTTTACATCTTATTTTGTTCGTAATAATGACTAAATTAGGAATTTTAATTTTAATTGTTTTATAGGAAATATGAAAAAAGCTGAAAAGTAGAAGAAAAGCTGAAAAGTAGAAGAAAAGAGGAAAATTAAAGAATTAATTGGTTATTTGGAGCTAGTCAAATGGGAGCCCATTTTCCCCTCAATTGCCTTGATGCCATGGCCTAACATCCGAAGCCCAATCTACACTCCTTCCCTCAAACCCTCTTCTTTTTAACCTCATGCGTGCTTCACCAGCAATCCTCCCTTTTCCACCGAAACCTAAAGCTCCATCTCCTCTCCTTTCGTTCACCTCGCTGCCCGAAAACTCCACTCTCATACCTCTCCTTCTCGGTCACCCTCAACACCAAAAACTCTAGCATCTTTCCATCAAACTCCCTCTCCCTTCAAGCAATCGAGTCCCATCTCGGAATCTCCCTCTCGTTCCTCGGTTGTCTGTATGAAAGAACTAGCCACCCCGTGTCATTCTTCTTCTTCCTTCTTCCTCATGGCATCAAAACTCTATCCCTCCTCTTCCTCTCCCATTCGGTATCCCCTCCGGCCGAAACCCTAATTGAAGACCCCAACCCCCATCCGGATTGCTCCTTCTC
Organism: Talinum fruticosum; assembly: GCA_021018815.1. Lineage (NCBI taxonomy): Eukaryota > Viridiplantae > Streptophyta > Magnoliopsida > Caryophyllales > Talinaceae > Talinum > Talinum fruticosum. Next base: position 2,438,723 of record JAITYX010000075.1, on the reverse strand, counting down.
GGTACTACAAACGAAGTAACAAACCAAATCAAATTCCAACCCTTCACCCTTTATCTACAATCCGGCATAAGGAAGGGAAGGAGACCGAGATACCTGAAGAGAATAGAGAGCGAGGACAGAGTGGTATAAAAGGGCGAGCAACATAATAGAGCTAGGGGAGGCCCGAACGGACGGTGCTTGTGTTAAGTTGTATTTTATACGTATTTTTAGTAGTTATTTAGTTTATATTATATAGTTTATTTTATCTAATTTATTCTATTTTGTCTATTTATAAGTAATTATCGAATAAAGTGGAGAAGAAAAGAAAAGATGTTAAAAGTGGATTTTTAGCTACCGACAAATGTTCAAGAAAAGATATGAAGTCGGTCCATAAAAATAATGTGTCATAAAATATTTATTTGATAATATTATAATTTGAAGAGGAGAGTAAAAATAATCATACTTCTTGTAACAACCCGACCCCGAATTACAATTATTTATTCTAAATCACAATATTTATTTTATTAATTACACTATTTATATAATTGAGCGCGTGCACTTCAATTCGATATCTTATATTTAAACTATTTTTATCTCGTATGTTATGCAGCTAAGGCGACGAAGTGGCCCTAATAAAAATCTCATAATAAGATTTTAATTTGTGAACATCGTTATTAAAACAAAATTAAAAGTAGCAATAAAAGAAAACAAAATAAGTAAATAAATAAATAAATCAAAATAATAAAATCAGATTTTTCTAAAGAAAAATCCAGAGAAGGAATTCTCTGGATTTTTGAGGCAGACTTAAATATATTTCGTGCATTCCTTCGCTCTCGTGCTCCTGCTCCTCCCGTCTTCCCCTGCTTCCTCTGGTTTCCTCCTTCATTTCCCCTCTCGCCTCTCGCTCTGCTGCTGCCGGCTCACAGCCCGGCCACCAAGCGCCACCAACGCCGGCAACAAGGCGGCGTTGGCGCTGTCCGGCAGGCGCGAGCTCGCCTCCCGTGTGGGGTCTCTCTCTCGCTCCCTCGCGTTCCCCTGCCTCTCCCCTGTCGTTGCTCTGCCTCTCCAAGCCCGGTCACGCCGGTTCCGGCGACCGGGTACCGCCAACGCCAGACAAAAGCCGGCGCTAGCACCGGCCGAGGCTACCGGCCTCCCTCTCTCACGCCATCGCTTTTCTTCTCCCTTTCCGCGAGGCCCTGCTCCCCTGCCCAGCCGCGGCACTTAACAAGCCAACCACCAGCAGCGGCGGCCGCCAGAGCCAGCCGCCGTCCCCTGCCCGTGGTCGCCGGTGCAGCCGCCACGCGCCACCTCTCGCTTCTCATCCCGCCTTCCTCCTCCGTGAATTCGAAGGTAAAACCTCAAGCCCTAAATTATTACAGTTTGTCATTTACTCGGTTGTTGTAGTTGTGAAATTGAATTATCGGATTTATAGACATGTTTGTGTAGTAAACTTAAAGATTAATTTGGGGAAAATTCGAATTAGCGTGGAGGATTTAGGTTTGGTGTTGTGGTGAATTGGTTGCACGAATGTGAATAAATATGATTCCTTTGGGGAAATTATGAATTAACGAATGAGATTGAGGAGGTTTTATTAGCGAATGGAACAATTTGGTGGAACTATTATGTTTTGGAAATGATTGAGCAAACGAAGGAGAAGGTGTGCGTAGAAGTTGAAATTCGATAATGTACAAGTATACATGCATGGAAAATAATTGAATATTAGGTTGCCTAATTGCGATTGTGAATGTGAATGTTATTGTGAGAATAAGGCTCATGACCTTAAGTTGGTATATGAATGAAATTTTGAGCAATTTGGGTAATTATAAGGCCTACCTATGGAAAGGCATCGGTAGATCGAATAATCGCTTAGTCTGTGGGCTTAAATTCGATAAGTGAGGAATAAATTAGGAATAAGTGTTTGTTAGGTATATATATATATATATATATATATATATATATATATATATATATACCATTTTCAATTCAAAGCTGCTAATAAACTGAATTACACCAAAATCATCGAGTATCTAAATAGCCTAATCAACTTCTTTAATTAATTAATATAAATTATATTCAATGAACGCAGTAAAGCTAAGTAATACAAACATTAGTTTAATCGATCTTCATGCGAATATAGAAAATTAAATCAATTGTTAAAGCTTATACAAATTCAAGCATTAAAACTCAAGAAAACGTTATTAACTTTAGAAATCCATTTTAAACGAACCGAGGCCACTTCCGTTGCCGAACAGCTGCTGACTCAAATTTCTATAAAAGGGGAGAAACAAATACTCTCAATTCAGGTACGTTCATTGCCTGTACCTTTTGAAAATTCACATGTTTCATCAAATCTCAACATTTCTCATATATACAAATAACAATGAATCATTTACAAGGCAAGTTTTGCCACCTAATTAAGTGGTCCCCGCCCAATTATCAATTACCAAGGGCTTAGGCCCGCCAATTATACCGCGCGGCGTCAACTCGGGTTATCGATCGGCCGGGGTGACACCTGTTCAACGATCGTATCAATTACCAAGGGGTTCCACTTCCGGATAATAACCGGCAAGCATGTTTTACTCATATCCTCTCCCCCGATTTCAAACTAAAATGAATTGGAATGCGCGCGCTCAATCAATGTGTTTCAAAATTATTTGACTCGTACAGGAATGTTCGTGCGAGTTTCGACTCACTTTTCCAAATATTTTATTGTTTTTGTTTTAGGAAGAAGCACTGGCGAACAATCAACCATTTAATAAGTCCGACGCAGGCAAACCCTAGCCAGCCTCGTGGCATTTGCAAACCTGAAGGTACATAGACGCTCACGGTGATTTTACCTTCAACCAGGGGTTAGGTATGGCCTTGGGAAATCGTTGTACATTATCTTGTGGATTAGACAAAAGTCTAGATTGTATAAATATTGCATTGCTAAACCCGTAAACTGTATTTTGGGATGACATAGCTACTTGGGTATTAAGTAGTTACTCCTAACGAGCATTTTTGAAAAAGAACCGTAGATGCCCAAACCGTACTTCATTTTATTTCAATTATTTAGCCTTGTCCTTTTTTTTTAGGACGGCGGTAACGCCTTCGATTATTACCTTCCGCTGCGACATTACGAATTAGTCCCTAATGAAGGGATTATTAAGTAATGGTGATTGGGGGCGTTACACTTCTAAACCCACTAGGACTCCTCCTTAGAGTTGCATGAGAAGAAAAAGGAATAAGCCATCACTACCTCATCACCAATTTATCATCATCATAATCCTCCTCTTTTTTTGTGACCTCCTTGCTTCACCATATATATATTTTAATCACTAATCATCCCCCCTCTCTTGGCTGCCAAAAACTTCACGCCATCTTCATCTTCCATCATTAATCATCATCACCATCAAAACTTTTTCGGCCACCTCTCAACAATCATCTCTTATCACCTCTTCAAATTATCATCCTCTTCAAATTAACACACCACCTCACGCAGCCCCCTTCGCCAGCCCTTCCTTCATTCATCATCATCTTGATCATCACCACTATGGGTAGGAATATTATGGTAGTAATATTATTATTGTAATTTTTATTTTAAGCCTTTATTTTTATTGTTAGTTTAATATTAAAGATGTTATTTTTACGTGTCCTAAATTATATTATGTGTGAGTAGTTTTTATACTTAGTATAAGCAACTTGAAACCATATTAAATTATTTATTTTGAAACAAAGTTTCGATCTTTATTGTCTTATTGATTTTATCCATGATTATATGATAATTTGTTTTTAATGTTTATGATTATATGTCTAATTAATTGGAGTGCACGCTAATTAATTTTATATAAATTCATATGATAGTTTAAAGGGTTTAAGTACGTAATCGCTCGATCTTTTAGACATAAGTATCACCCTAGTTAATCATGGATGACTCATACCCACCTCTTTTAATTAGGAAATTATAATAGATCCTTTTTAAATCAATTTGCTAGTAGATTGGTTATTAGGTGCTAGATGATGTTTTTCTAATACTTAATGCTCTAATTTGATTAAATTCTAGTGCTAGTGCTAGGGTTATCAATATTAGTAGGGTTTGTATTAGGGGTAGGGCTAATTAAACTAATAAATAAGGAAAAAATAGGGAAGATCCGCTAGTGGTTGTCTTCTACAGTTTAACTTATGGGTAGATCAATTTGTGTGTTAATGATAAATAATAATTTATATGGTGGATATAGATTATACTAAGTGTTTTTTATAAAATTGATATCTTTGATAATTATTTATTTGCTTTTTAGGAGTTTCCTTTAGTTTAATGATTTTTATTTACAAAGTTACAATCTTTTATTATTAATTTTGTTATCCCCCTTAAATAATAGTCTTTTTGGTTAGTTGTAAGAATTTTATTTTAATTTTATTTTGAGTCTTTCTATATTTTAATTTTTAGATTATTTTTCAGTCGGTTTTTATAATTTTTGAGTCAGTTTGTTAGAAATTAGTTTTAAAATAGTTTCTTTTATTATTTTTCGTGTTTATCTCTTTTAGGGTTTAGATAGAGTCCTAGTTTGATGTGATTAAATTTTAGAATTTTTGGAATTAATTTGATAATTTTTCATATTTAATTCTTGAATTTAATTAATGCAAGTTTTTAGTTAAATAATTTGGTAAATTCGGTTTTAAATTTTATTTATATATTTTTAGGGGTTGGTTAGGTCTAGAAAATTAGTGTTAATATTCTAGGTAATTTAGTATTTAGTTTCAGAATTAATTTAGTGCAGAATTTTACTTATTTAATTTTACTGTTTTAGAATCTCGTTTATTTTCTCGCCTTAGTTTCTGGTTTTAATTATTATAGAAAATACCAAGAAAAAATAGTTATGGATTATTATAATTTTTATTTTTTGTAAAAGTTATTTATTTATTAGTGCATAATTTTATGTGATTTATAGATATTAATTTACTAGTTTATATTTTCCGGTTTGTTTTAACGAGTAGTAAATTTAATTAGATTAAAGCTTGTATATTATATGTTTCCTCGTGGATTCAATCCCGACTTCTCTATGCTATATTGTTTATTATAAACCTAAGCAATGGTTTAATTTGTAGCTAAACGACAAGCTAACAGTGTCGTGTAACGGGCCAACTGGAAACTGCGAGTTAGGTCCAAATTTTTTCCCTTTTCTTCATCAATTCTTTGTTTTTAATTCTCAAATTTTAGGTTTAGTTTTTAGATTTCATATTTAGGTTTTGTTTTTCAATTTAGGTTTTACTTTAGAATAGTTTAATTTTTCTTGAAGTCGAATTGATTTGTGGATCGAAGTTGGTATTGATTTGCTCCGAATGTGTGGATTTTTGGTTTCGTTAATTGGCGTTGTTTAAATTTTGACTTTGAATCACTTCTATCTTTCTAATTCTAGCATATTGATGCTCTGATTCAGTTTAGCTATTTTACGTGATGCTCTAGTTTAGTTACAATTCTTGCTCTTTAATTTTCGGTCTCACTCTTTCAATTATGATAATCCTAATCCAATTGCACTTGTTCGAGTTTTTGGTTTGTTTGGTTCTAGTTGTACTTAGTTTGCTGGTGGTTAATACTACTGAAGTTTGATGCTTTTTCTATTTCTAGGATGTTCAATTTAGTTTCAGATTAATTAATTTTGAGTTAATATTAGTTTAGGTTAGTTTAAGTTTCATGTATTATGTCTTTGAGTCGTGTTTGCAATCTGATTTTTATTTTGTTCCATCTCGTGTGGTTCGACAACACTCCATACTTCCCCTAATTCACTCCAATACTGGTCCTTCATCTTCTTAGCCTACCCCTTCTACTGATTTACTTCGAAGGTTTATAATCAACTCTTGGTGCATTACGAGCTTTCATGCCTGTCTTGGCTCAACTTTAGAGCATGGCTCAAAGGCAAATTGATCGGAGTCAAGCTCTAGTGAATGAGCTCAAGGACGTAATCAACAAGCGGTAAGATCGGATCGGCGTGTCCAGTAGGAACCACGGCCCGGGCGGACCCGAGATTGAGCTTCCACGTGCCTTTTTTTTTTTGGCTTAAGGGTGTTAGAAAGTTGGAAAATGATTTTAGGGTTTTGAAGATGGATTTTGGAAAGTGGGGATGAACCTTTTTATTAAGATTTCCTAATTTTTATTAAATTTGATTAGGCAAAGTTTGAATGGCGGTTTTATTAATTATTTTAATTTTATAAATTATTTTCAGAATTCTCGGGATATTATTTCCTAATTAAACGATAAATAAAATTAGAAACCAGGGGTTCTGTCATGAGGCTTTAGGGACGGACCGATGTGTAAACACCCGGTCCGGACAAAAGCCTTGCCTACGATCGCTCGGTGCAGGCAGCAACCTACACCTAGCGGTGGCCGGCGCCGGCTAGAGGTCAAGCCTATGTATATCATCCTCACCATCTACCCCGGCTAACAAATCCAAAACCAATTTTTTTATACCCTGTAATCGAAAATAACCAGGATGTAGATTTGATACGAATAAAGCATAAAAAGGGCAGTCGCCGATCAGGTTTTTGGATGAAAAATAACAGAAACAAAAAAACTTGGTCTTTTAATCTTATTACGGGAAACTAAGACTAAGAGAGGCCAAAATTGATTCCATCGGTCTTTGAAGCGAGAATCGGATTCGGGGCGAGGATACGGAAAGTAGGGAAAACCCTTCTATTTCCCCGTCCGAAGACGACCATTACTAATTTGAGTAGTGAATCTAAATAATGTGAAAAACACAAGCATACAATAACATGCGAAGAGAAATTTAAAGCAACCAAAACGATAATAAAAGAAAGCGGTAAAGAAAGCGATAAAGAAAGCAAAAAGAAAAGAAAAGCGAAAAAGCTGAAAGATTACATCGGGCGTGGATGAAGCGAATGAACAATTACATCTTTTTCATCCATAATACGAAAAGTTGTAAATAAAGCTTAAAAATAATATAAACCAGTTTGAAGGCTGCATGATTGCCCTTAGGTTATCCCACCTTGCCAATCTTGATCTCTTCACTAGATCTTGTGATGCAATGATGACAAATCAAAGAAAAAGGGCTTGTTTTTATGAAATATGTATGTAAGGAATAGGAAAGATCGGTTCAATAAGTGCGCGAGAGATCATAATAACTGAATATTCTTTAGCTATTTACACGAATTCGACGACGGTAAGTAGAGAAAAGATGACTCGTTGATAATAATTTCAGCATTGCAACATTTAGTCGTAAGTGCTCTGGTTAGCTTTTGCAAAATTATGCATAGGAGAAAGTCGTATCGGAATGACAGCCAAGGCTCTCTATTTATAAGGACGGACCTAGGTCACAAAGGACCTAGGGTTTACACTCGGCCAACTGTCCAAGCATACTGCAAACAAACTAGGCCAAAATCTTAAAAGATCGAACCAAATAAAGCAATGATAGAACCCGATAGAACCTTGTTCACGGCGCCGGCCACCCGGGCACGCCTATGGTTTTGTGCCCTACCATGCTTCCAAGGGATTCTCCAAGCCAAATCACAGCTGAAGGTTTGCTCTTGAGAGTATAAATCACCCTAGAGGGGGTGAATAGGGTGATGAGGAAACTTGCTTGAAAATTAAAACGAGATATGAATCCGAGGTGAGTGAGAGGCAATGATAAACTCGGAAAAGCATTAACTCGGAATTCGATGCAAAGCGAAGAAACAAATTAAACGGCACTTTAAGACTGTCCGAGTCTAGAATGCACTCGAGAAAAGTATAACTCAGAAAGTATGTGGAAACCCTCCTCAGGCGAGAAAACCACGGACCGTGCTAATCCAAGCACGAAGTCAAATCCACTATTTTGAGTCCACAAAATACAGTAGACTGACTTGACCTGAGTTGCTCCCTTAAACAACTCCTTACAAGTGTTTCCTAGACTCGAAATTACCTTATCCGATCTAGTACTTCCTAACCGAGATCACCCTTACAGTTAGGGACAACCGACCTGAGTTAACCCGTACAGCTCAGTCAAGGGACCTTACTTAGAGAGTAAGAAAGAGAGTGTTTTCAACTAAGTACAAGACCTTACAACTCAGAAAGTTATTAAATACAGAATTGGAGTTGTAAGTAGAAGATTGAGAATGAATACAATGACTTTTGCTCAAGTATGTGTATTAACAATAGATTCGGCAATCTTCGAGATCTTGAAAGTTGGCTTCTATTTATAGGTGACCAAGCAGCTTAGCCGTTGTGTCCATCTTCCGACTGGAAGTCCTTTGTGACCGTTGTAAAGAATTTTCCGAGTCACGCGAAAATATCCGTTGAGATATGAACATTGAGCAACGGTTCTCGACTCCTTTGGAAGTCCCAAAACCACCTGGTAATGTCTTTAAAAATAAGCTGGAAACCACCGTTGAGCTTGGTGTTGCAAATTTCCAATTTTAGAAACAGCCAATCCCGACACGGTGTCTAGGGCTAGGTCGAGAGGTGGAAAAAGCCTTGTCTGCTGGTGATTTGACGTTTTGAAGCCTAGGTTACTTTTGCAGTTCAAAATTAGGATAGCCTCGTTTGAATAACCTACAAAAGTAAATCAATTTCGTTCTCAAAGTATAAAATACTTTGGTCCAAGATTAGACACGAGATAATAACGTAATTAATATAATAAATGACTAATTATCTCGAGTCGGAAAAGGAATGGAATTTTCTCGAGTCTAATATCCATGAGGCTCAACTTCCATCCGAGTCGGTCTAAAAGAGAACCAAGTTAGATAAAAAATATCGAGTAAACAAACTTGATCTAGACCGAACAAAGTTCAAACTAAATAAGCCGACTTGGAATAGAGAATTAACAGTGTAATTCCTATAACATGAAGTCGAGGCTGAGTTTATGTGCGTGAACAAAAGTGTTTGAACATGCGATATACATGAGTGTTGAGCGACTCGAACCGAGTGTGAAGAGGCATGTAGACCTAAGCTTTACGAGTTAGTCGGTTAGTCGAAACAATCGGAAACATATATACTAGGTTCTATAACACTCGGAGAAAATGCTATATCACTCAGAAAAGTTTCTCGGGCACATGGAATGGCTTGGAATCAAAACTCTCTAGGAGAAGAAGTCTTTATACCCGATTCCTCGATGGAACTCAGAAAAGTGTAAGTTTAAAGTCTAAGTCTTCAGTAGTATTTCACTTAAAACTCCTAGGTTGGAGGAGCCGGTCACAACGTTGTTTTGAGGGAAAAATCTCCTAGTCTCGTGTGAACTGTTTTGTGGAGCTTAAACACAACACTTTGATGCTCGTGATCATGAAATACAACGCTTTAATGCTATCTTTAGGTCTTCAGCTCCTTGTCCGATTAGACAAATGTAAAATGCAGTATCTCGAACTTGGAATTTCTTAGTACACGACACTCGACTCCGTTGTCTCCGAAGGCTTGGCTTGGTTATTGGATCGTTCGAAAGAAAGTGCAATTTTTGGATCGACCCAAAGCAAAAGGCTATTTATTTTGTGTTGAGGGTTTTTGTGGTTTACTCGGTTTACGTCGCACCAATCAAATCACAATTCGAGATCCAAATTCCCAAACAGGACAAAATATTTCATCATGGGGCTAACTGAATAAAATACAAAATTAAAGAGGTAAGAGACAGCACTTTTAGGTGTCTACGGTCTCCAAGCGCACAAATCCAAGGCTATTGAGGACTCGGAATCAACATCGGTCGGACTTGTCCTTAGAGTCTTCCATTTAGAGTTAGAAGAAGATAAAGGTGAAGAAGAAGAAGCTGGAGCGAGGCCAAGCGTGAAGGCCAAGGAGAAAAGGAACCAGAGGTTATCTCCTTGGAGCACACCGAGTCGACTTCTAAGGAAGTTGGGATGTTGGTCAATCCCAAGCCTAAGCATCCGCAAAGCCCCACTCAAATTGAGGAAGCCGAGGGCTAAGAAAAGGAAGTGGAGGAAGCAACACCCTTAGTTCGCAGTGTCTGCTCAACAAGAACCATTACCTCCTCTTTCTACTGCCACATATTGTACAACCCATAGCTTCATCTCAACGTTACAGTGCGCAGACGCAAGGGACCTCGTTCCTCCTCCTCAACTCGCACCGCTTCATCCCCCTTGTAGTTTTCTCTGTTTTCTATTTTTGTTTTTGTCCAACATTTATGTTTCTCATCTCTTCCCTCCTTGAGATTTTGGAAGAAATGCATAGGGGAAAGATAATTGGAAGAAATAGTTATTTGTTTTAGGGGAGTTTAGTTTTTTTGTTTTGTATGTTTCGAGAAAATGTTCAATGTAATGAAAGTTAAGCATTTTTTGAGTATCATTGATTGTCTCTATTTTTCTTTTCTCGCTATAATAAATAGCTTATATCTGTTTGTATTGCTCTAATAAGTTTCTTATTTGCTTTGATATTTAATTCCGTATCAATAAGCTTTGATAACAAATTATAACTCTATATTCTTGTGTCTAACTTCAGAGCATTTTAATAGTTATTCGTATTTGAGCAATGAACCATAACTATTTGAACTTCCAACTCCGATTAGTGTTGAATGCCTTTCATCAAACTCGTGGAGATCGAAGAATCAGATATAACTCTCGCTCTATATAGTTTTGAATTCAAGTCATTCTCACATCTTAAGAAGCTCATCTTTAAGTTTTCATATTTGTCTAACCTACTCGAAACCATCTCTCGAGTAAAATGCTTATCTCTAGGTTTTCGGCCCACTCGGATGCACCTAAGACAGCTTGTCTTCCCTAAATAATTTCACATGCATAACTTATTTTGAGCTTTGACTTATTATAAATATTGAAAAGGAATTACTGCGTTAATTCATTTTTTGTAAGTCGATTTATTAACCGAAAATATTTATTTGGCAAACTTGATGCATTGTGTATATACAAGTTTAATTCTTAATTCATCTAAAAGATAGACACAAAATGGAATTAGAACTTATTGAATATTGGACTCGGAAAATTCCATTTATTCAGGTTAAGTATAATTAAGTGCTTAATTATTTGAATTAATTTTTATCCTTGCCTAATCTTGGACCAAAGTATTTTGATACTTTGAGTACCATTTTGATTTGCTTTTTCAGTTTGATGTAAGTGATTTAATCTCATTTGAAAAGCAAAAGCAACCTGGCTTTGAACCGTTAAACACGAGCGAGCAGTGAAAAGTCAATGCTTTCAAGATAGGATCAAACACCATGTTAGGGTTGTTTGTTTCCATTTCGGTAAACTTCAATGTTGAGTCTAAGGCTTGTTTCCACCCCGAATTTTAGTCACAACTAGTGGGTTCAACCACCTTTTGAGTGAAGGGCCGAAGCACAATGTTCATATCTACAATGCTTCTTTTCTCGAGGGACTCGGACTATCCGTTACAACGGCTAATGAAGCTTGCCAGTCCAGAATCGATCACAACGGTTATCTTCCCTGGTGATTATAAGTAGAAGTCATCCTACAAGACTAAAGAGATTGCTGGAACCGAACTCTAATCTTATCTCTTAATCTTTTCTAGCTTTCAACTCGAACTTAAGTTTTTCTAAACTTCTAAGTTAAACAAAAGAAGTCTTCTAACCAGTCTTACTCTTACTTACTTCATTTCTCTATAATATCCCTTGACCGAGCTGTAAGGGTTAACTCATCTCAATTGTCCCTAGTTGTAAAGAGTAACTCAATTAGGAAGTAATAGAGGCGAGATAAGGGAACTTCCGAGCCTAGGAAAATTTGTAGTGAATTGTCTAAGGGAGCAATTCTATAGTCGAGTCTTTGTACTTTGTGGATTGAAAATAATGGATTGAGATAGTTTGTGGTTTTATGTTCCAGGAGGGTTTGTACGTATTTTCTCTCGTTCTGTCTTTTTGAGTTCATTTTAGACTCGTAAGCGCTTTTCAAGCTCAAACTTTGCAGAAATTCCTTTATTCCACAAAATTTCCTTGTCACCCTATTCACCCCTCCCCGTAGAGTGACTCGGACTCTCAAAGAGCAAACCTCGTTGAGTTTGCCTAAATAATTTCATAGTTTTAACAAACACTAAAATATGTCTAACTCTTTGAACCTAACTCTACCATATTTATTCTTTGAGTTGAGACATATATGGAATTTGATCATATTAAATATTGGACTTGAAAAATTCCATTTAATAGATTAAGGAATTTTAGTCATTAAATGATTTATTTATACTAATCCTTATCTACCTTTGGACCGAAGTATTTTTATACTTTAAGTACCTTTTGTAATTTGTTTTTGCAGGTTTATTAAAGCTGATTAATCCCATCTTAAAGCAAAAACAATGGGGTTTTTTACTGTTCTAAGACTCGCGACGTAAAAGTTGAAAATCTCGAGTGCGACTCGAACTAGGTTGTCAAGCCTCGTTTGTTACCATTTTTGATAACTTCTTGTTTTTAAGTGTAGTGTTGTTCCTTGTTTCTCATATATAACAAGTTGACGAACTGCTTTTGGAAGCTAGGACTTGTGCTCAACGACAAATCTCCGATGATCCTAAAACTGACTCCTCATACTATTCGTTACAATGGCTAGCTAACCTCATTATTAATCACAACAAGAGAATTCCGATTCCTATTATATCTTGGGTTATTAAAGGAAATTAAGGGGGTGGCCTCAACATTTCATTCATAATTTTATTATTGTCTTATGAATTATTTAAACTTCAAAATAAATCATGGCCTTTAGTTTACAATCATGTATAATAAAACAAACTTGCACCCAAAAAGGAAACCGGAAATTTTAATACCCCCAACTTCAACTCATCATAATAAATAAATTTGATAATAAATTTATCTTTATGAAAAGTATTTGGGAGATCCCTATATCCAAATACCTTCCCAAATTTTTACATTTTTACATTTTCACATTTTATATCCTTAAATATAAAACCAAAAATTTTTCTATTTCCTCAAACCCTAAACCATAAAAATTTTTATTTCTCTAAACTATAAGCATATTTGGATACCAATTTTTGATAATTGGATAAATGAGTTCATCCCAACATCACCTCATAAAAATAAACAAATTTGTATACAAATTTATCTTTATAAGAAGGTTTTAGGGATGACCCTATATTCAAATTATCTTTCTATTTCTCTAGAACCTTAAACAAATTTGGATGCACTCTTTTGATCTACCATCCTTACCTATCATATTTCGCTATAATTACTACAAATCCTAAAATCCTAAACTCACTTCTCAAAATCTCAAACATTTAACAAAATTCCAACTTAATAAATCCTAAACTCCTAACCCATTTCTAAAAATCTCAAACATTTCACGAATTTCCAACTTAATAAACTAAACAAATGTTACCCACATTCTCAATATTCAACATTTCAACAAAGAATTAACATTTCAACAATCTTAAACATTACCCACATTCTCAACATTCACATATTAACGCAAATACATTCAACATTTTACTATATATAAAACATTTGCTAAATAACTTAAAGCGAAAAATAAGAGAGGATACAGATTCATTCTTAAGAACCGACAACGGTGAAGGTGAGGAGAGGCTTGACAGCGAGAGCTACACGGCGAGAGACGAGAGACGAGAGGAAATTTAAATGAGATGAGAGGAAATTATAAAGAAATTAAAGATTAAGAGAAAGGAGATCTAGACGGCGAGAGTGAGGAAAGGCTTACTAATGCAAGTCCACCGGCAACGAGTAACGATTTCCAGATATGATGAGCGAGGTTCGTGGAGAAGCGAAACTGTAGAAATCGATAAGATCGAGAGTTGTAAGTAGGGCGTGGAAATGGCGGATCGTGTTTTTATGTGATTCGAAAGACATATGACGATGGTTCTATTACGTAATCATCATCATATGTCACATTTAATGATGGCTCTATTACAAGAACCGTAGTTAAATGTTTCGGATAACCTATGACGATGGTTCTTGTTTAATAATCGTCGTCATATGTTCCTGTTATTTACAAAAATGCCACCGGTCCAATTTTCATGATGGTTTGTCCTTTTAATCGTCGTTAAAAACCCATCATTAAAAGTGGTATCTCGTAGTTGTGAAAATCTACATTAGAATTGTCTAAGGGAGTAATTCGGATAGTTAATTCATTGTATTTGTTGATTCAAATAGTGGATTTTACTTAGTGCTTGGATTAGCACTTATCGTGGTTTTTCGCCCTAGGAGAGTTTGTAATATCCGAAACTTTAAGGTGCTAGCTTAGTAAGAAAATTAAGTTATTAAAAGCTAGGTTAAATTTGAAAGTATTGAATTAGTGAATTATAATTTTCCCGAGATAAATTGGAAACCCGAGAATTAAAGCATGAGCATGGATTTACTAAGTGATCCTAATGAGATTAATTTGGCCCAATCTTATAATGCTAATAACAAAAAGAAAATAGAAAAGATGAGGGAGGAGTTGCAGGCAAAGAATTATAGCATGGAAATTAGGGGTCCAATTACATTATCACACAAATCCACTTATGTGGAGTAAGAAGAAGAGGAGAGAGAGGGGGACTTATGATGAAATAAATGAACCTCGCTGGAGAGAGAAAGACCCGGACCAGAAATGAAAGGAGAGAGAGATGAGAGACAGAGAGAGAACTGGGCTCGAAACCGAGAGAGGAAAGCAAGAGCTTGAGGGAGCCGAGTAGAAACAAAGAAGGAGAACGAAATAATAAAGCCGAGCGAGAGATCTAGAAGCTGAGAGTTAGTGAACAACTTAGCTCGAACCGGAGAGCGAGCGAGACCGAGATAGAATGGGGAGGAAGAAGAAGAGGAACGAGAGAACCAAAATCGGAGCAGAGACATAGAGGAAGCGAGCGAGAGGCTGGGAGCAAGCAAGAGGTCGAAGGAAAGAAAAGGAAGGTTGGGAAGGAGACGGAGAGAGAGCAAGAGCAAGACTGAGAGTGAAAGGGGAAGAGAAGCGAGAGCAGGGCGAAAGGGAAGAAGAAGAAAGGGGGAAACGAGAAGAAGAAAAGGAAAGCAAAACACCAATTCCAACCTTCTCTACTCGAAATTCTTAGAACCCTAAGAATCTAAGGTGAGTAATTCAAATTCATCCTCTAAAAGTAAAATGAATTAAGTGGATTGAACTTGAAATTGATTCATGAAATTGAAAACATTACGTCTAATCGAAGAAATTAGAGGCCTAATTTGCTAAATTTAGCAACTCAAAAATTGTGTCTTATGTTGTGAATTATGCAATTTATTATGTATGATTCATAAAATTAGTGAATGTTTTTGTGTTATTGAATATGATCATTGAGCTATATGTTTGAAATTTTCATTAATTCAACTTCAATAAAGTCGGAGGAAAAGTCGAAAAATTAAATGAATGACAGAGTATAGATTTTCGAGTATTTATACCGCTATCCGAATTTTTGTGACTTGATGAGTAATCTAAAAATCCTGAAATTGTCATTAGAGAATTGTGATAATTTATGACAATTTTCTGTAAAGTTTGGTATGCGTTGGAGTAGTATATTGGTAATTTCATATTTTTGAGTAAAATTGTCCTATTTTGGGCGAAATTGAGATTAGTTGAGTAATTTGGTCAAAAATTGAAGTTTAAGAAGGTAATTTTATAGTTTAAGAGATATGTGAAGTTTAAGGAAAATTATGGAACCATAAACCACCCATGCGCGATAATACACAATCACGAAACAATAATTTCGTTAAATAGATATCCTAATTGATATGTTTATGCTATGATGTGTTTATATTAAAATGTATTAATTATAGGTGTTAGAAACATGTTTGTATGAGTTATGTTATGTGGAGACATGTTTATGTGCATGATTAATTGTGAAGACATTATTTATGAAATTATTGAACATGATTTAGTTGCATTAGTTGTATCGTGACAAATATGAAAATAAGAAATAAAGAAATATAAGCAACTAAAGAAGGTAAAAAGTATAATGTTATGGATCTAAAATCCAACGAATTAAAGAACCTCTAAAGCTATGGCCATAGAAGTTTCGTCAAACCGAAGCCACAAATTGAATTACTTCCACGAATTATTAACAACATGCGTTCTTAGGAGTTTTAGGCCACGAATTGTTTTGCCTCCAAGAACTAAGCCCACGAATTGTTTTCACTCCAAGAATTAAAGAATCGGGTCTCTAGAGCAAGACATGAATCTTCTTTCCATTCGAATGAATATGACTTAAACCAATAATTATGATATAACGAAATAAATGATTATGCACGATGAAGAAGAAAGAAAGAATAAATGATTTATCTAATGATTGAATGCATGAATAAGTGAAGAAGAAGAAGAATGAATCTCGGGGAGAGTTCACGAGTCACCCTAGAGGGGGTGAATAGGGTGATGGAGATTTTTCGATGAAAAACAAACTCTTTTGCCAAACTAGAGACAGAAACCGATTCCGAGTCTAAAGTGGGGTTAGAAATGTATGAACTCGGAATTACAATAAAGAGTAAGGAAGCGGATTAAGCCGAAGCTTTGAGACTGTCCGAGTCTAGAATGAACTCGAAAGTAAAGACACAGAGATTACGTGGAAACCCTCCTGTGGCGTAAAACCACGGACCGTGCTAATCGAAGGACGAAGTCAAATCCACTATTTTGAGTCCACAAAATACCGTAGACTGACCGAACCCGAGTTGCTCCCCGTAAACAACTCTATACAAGTTTTCCTAGACTCAGAAATTCCCTTATCCGATCTAGTACTTCCTAGCTGAAATAACCCTTACAACTAGGGACAACTAAGCTGAGTTAATCTTTATAGCTTAGTCAAGGGACCTTACCCGAAAGTAAGAAAGTGTTTGTAACTAAATATAAGACCTTACAACTCGTAAAGTAATGAATTACAGAGTGGGAGTTGTAAGTAGAAGATTGAGAATGAATACAATGACTTTGCTCAAGTACGTGTATTAATAATAGGTTCGGCAATCTTCAAGTCTTGTGAGTTGGCTTCCTTTTATAGATGACCAAGCAGCATAGCCGTTATCTCCAACTTCCGACGGGAAGTCCTTTGTGACCGTTGTTAAGAACTTTCTAAGTCACTCAAAAATATCCATTGTGATATGAACGTTGGACAACGGTTCTTAACTCTCTTGGAAGTCCCAAAACCACTGGCGGTGTCTTGAAGGATAAGGTGGAAACCACTCTTAAGGTTGGCGTTTCAGTTTTCTAGATTTGGAAACAGACGGCCACGACACAATCATCCGGGGCTAGGCCGAGAGAAGAGGAAAAGCCATGTCTCGCTGGTGATTTGACATTTTCAAGCCAGGTTACTTTTATATTTCAAAAGGTGTATCCTCATTTGAATAACCTACAAAAGTAAATCAATTTTGGTTCTCAAAGTGTAAAATACTTTGGTCCAAGATTAGACACGAGATAATAATATAATTAAGATAATTAAGCAACTAATTATCCGAGTCGGAAAGTGAATGGAATTTTCGATTCTAATATCCATGAAACTCAAAATTCCATCCGAGTTAGTCTAAGCAAGAATCAAGTTATATAACGAATATCGAGTGAAACCAACTTGATCTAGACTAAGCATGATTCGGACTAGAAGCGCGACTTCAACAAAATAGAACTTTAATATGAAGTCGGACTCGAGTGTGATTAAGCGAAATACTAGTCAATTCATCATGCGATATATCTAAGTGATAAAGGACTCAAAACCGAGTGGGATATCCCGAATACATTCACGAGTCGACGAGAGACAAACAAGAGTTATATGAAGTAAATGCCATATCACTTAGAATAAATATTATATCACTCAGAAAAGTTTCTAAGGTACAGAGAATGCCTTGGAATCAAAACTCTATAAGTGAGAAGTCCTTATACCGATTCCTTTGTTAAAACTCAAAATTGTGCGGAGCAGATGTTCGAGTCTTCAAATTATGATATAATTGATATGATGAATGATTATATGATATATGACGATGCGAACGTAAAGAACGAATGAAGAATGTGTTGATTGATTTCATGAGTGATTGATGTCATATATGTTGTTCCGTAAGCTCAGTAAGTTTACTATCTTGCATATCACGAGCATGTATACTCCGAATCACATGTTATGAGTGAATATTGAACTTACATGTGATTGTTAATGAATTAATGTGCAAAGTGAAACAAGTGGTTGGGTTAGGGTTATTCACTGGGCTTGTGGAGCTCATGACCTCACCAACATTTTCAGGTACGAAGTTAGGCTCCCTAGAGTTGCTTGTGGTTTTCGTAAGAAGCCGACCGATGGATAGGAGACTCCTGGACTTGCTACTAGTGTTGTGCTTTCATGGTTGTAAAGATTTATTGTATGTTGAACTAGAATGTTGACATCCATATAAAATACCAATGTGGATACTCCAAGCGTATGGCTCACTAAGTTTGTGTTGTGGATACTCCGAACGTGTGGCTCCTTGAGTTTGTGAATGTGTTTTTTGCAGGGTTAAGGCTTTAAGCCTATAGGTTTAGCCAAATTACAAAAGAAGCTCGCCAAAATTTTCGGGAAAACCTTTTGAAAATGTTGAAATACGCTTTCGCCATTATAAGACAAAAGCTATCAAACCTTATTTAAAGTGCCAAGTAGCCTTAGGGGTTACTCTTGGGGAACTTTGGCATGTACTAAGCCGCCTCGGGCCGAGGTGGGGTGTTACAGGGTTTCTTCATAAAATTCTTTATCTTTCTCAATTCTCTATCCGAGTCACTCTAGACTTGGTTGTTGTTTCTAAATTCAATCCAATTTTCAAAGAACTTCATTTTCCAAAAATTTTTTAATCACCTTATTCACCCCCTCTAGGGTGAGTTAGACTCTCTATCCGAACTTTCAATTGGTATCGAGCCTAGCCTTTCACAATAGGGTCTTACAATCCAAACGTCCAAAGATAAAATGGCTCAATATAATAGAGAGTTCGATGAAGAAAGGTCATTCACCGGACCTCATTCTTAAATTTGAACACATCTTACGCCTATCATGCAAAGCACGTATTATGACCCAATTGGTTAGTTCTCAATATCTTCCTTGAACTTGAACTTCTCACATGGAAATTAATCTTCATCTTTTTTTGGCAGCTCACTCCTGCTGATGTCCATATCCTAAGTCTCGATGTGGATGTTACTCTTCCCAGGGAATCTCCTCGTTTCGTAAGAATTCATGAAATCCCGGAAGAGGAATGTGTTGGACATCCCTTCCCTAGGAATTTGCGAGGGGGTAAGAGTTGTATGCTCTTCTGTTTTAGTTGCATGCTAAAAGTATTTTTCTTACTAATATCATCAAATAAACTTTGTAATATAACCGGGAGCAATCTAGGGCTATGTCTATCGGTTTTCAATCTGCTCTCCAGGGAATCCAAAATTTCTTGACCGAGCAATCTTTCCGTACATTCCGGGTAAATCGTTGATTAGTCTAGTTCTAATGTTTTTGAGCTTTTAGTGATTTGCTAATCGCTCCTTTCATTTTGTAGAGGCATCAATCTAGAGCACCTCCCTCTAGCAATCTACTTGGTGTACCCGAGACTCATGCTCCCGATCAACAAACACCTTATAGTAGTAATGCTAGACAAGGTTCTTCAGAGTATTCTTCGTGGCGTGCTCATCATAGGAGTGCTTCTAAGGCGAGGATCGAGCACTTATGGACCTAACGCTTCGATGCGAGACCTAGCTATTCCGGGAAAGCTTAAACATCCTCCCTTTGCGGGCCTTCGATCGTCACGGGAACCCTCTTTATTTCCCACGGTCTTCTTATAACGGTCCATCCCATTAGGCTTCTCAATTTCGAGACTAAGGAGGTAGCTCATATCAAGGTGATAAAGGTGGCCGATTCCGTACATCTATCTAAGATGACTTCGAAATTACATCTTCGATGACAACTCCGATGGTGATGCATAGAAAACTCCTTGCCGCTTCGTTGCTTATCGATTAATGAGTCCTTGTAGGGTGTTTGTTTATTAATGTAATATTTACTTTGTACTGAAAACTCTTATGCAATGGGACGAAATGCAGGACTCGATTCTAAAAATACGTTCTTTAATTTAATATGATGAACAAAACTTAGGAAAAAAGTTACAAAGACAAATTTTGAAAAAAATGCACTAGTCGTCATTCCCTTTAAAAGGAAATAATAAAAAGGAAAAAGGAAAATCTCAAGTGCATGGTCCAAAAGAACAACACGAGTATGCGCTATGAGCCGGGGAAAAATAGTCCAAGGATTACTCGGGCCAAATAAAACCATGAAGCATGTCGGGCCACGGCAGTGGCTGGCACCCGCCATCAGTAAGTCCTGGGACGAGTTAGGATTGCTCGGTGGTTGAGTTGCAGTAGGACTCTAAGAACTCCAGAAAAACCCCTATAAATAGGATTGGCGTGGTGCACAAGAGATACAAATGCAAAAGCCTTCGATAATCCAAACTAAAAACATATCATATCTCCTTCTTATATTCAAAACCATTGAATTACATGATCGAGTTAACCTGGTGGATGCATGAGATGAGTAACATCAATAGATCTGGATTAACTAATGACGGGTTGAACGTCCTATTCGAGCATTCGCCGGTGAAGATCTATTGGCACTTCCTAAGAGCTGCTGTGGACTACTAGGATCCTCACTACCATGTCTTTAGGTTCGGGGATAAGGAACTGTGCCTACGCCTGAAGAATTCAATACCATACTAGACAGTTTTAGGCAAACAAAACCAGTTGTTCCGAAATCTTCGAAAACCTTTACGAGAAATACAAATACCTATCGAAACTAATCCATAAGAATCTAGGGTGGATTCTTATTGGGAATCGGGTGAGTTTAACCAATCTGGTTAAGCATTACCAAGACATGTTCGCCTATGCTTGAATCCATTATCATCCCTAGGCGGCGGGCTATCATTACTTGTATGATAGGTGGATTCTTGCTAGTAAGAGGCCACGAAGACTTGGCACCAACGGCCCTATCGAATCTAGTGGAACAGCTTAGAGGATTACTATTCCCTAACTCCACTAATAGTAAGCTGAAATAATAATTGGCTTAAATCAAGCTGAAGCCAATGCTTGAGTTAAATTTTCGTGGGAGCCCCATGTTATTACAGGTAGGCATAAAACAACGACCGAAAGCAAGAGAACATAGACCGGTCGACGGCGCTGGCCATAAGGCGGGTATCCGCGCTGCCGAGGCCGAGACGCCTCCAATTTGCGCCTAAAAATTCTAGCTTTTGATTCCACCTTTTTGTTGCTATTTACTATTTTTCGATTTTTCTCCTGTTAGGCCTAAAAGATTGGGCTTGGAACGTGCATGACACTAATATTTGATTTTGCATCCGTGATGTGCGAGATATGGTTGATGGAACATCTTAAGTTTATTGATGCTCCTCCAAAGTTGGATATATACCTAGTAACTCACTTCGCTAGAGAAAACAAAAACCAGTGGTAGTTGATCACCCAACGTCTTAGTGGGAGGAATACCTTAGAAACTATAATAACTATCTTTTATGGTATGTTAAACACTACAAGGTGTCCCAGTTTAAAACACATACGTCACAACACCAATTCATACGTCTATTGGGCCTAGAGGAGACCACGTATTACTTCCCTAGCCGTGTGTTGTGGCAAATGGGTAGAGAACAAGTAATACCACTATTTGATTGTATCCGGCCTGCTACCTTTGACTTGTTCAAAGGGCATGGTAACTCTAAACGGACCAGTGTCGTGACCCGAATACTTGGAGAGGTCTACCGAAACTACGAGACTCCTACGGACTTGCCGACCCCTCAAGGAAAACCTAACATTGTTATTTCCCCTATTATCTAGAGTGGATAACGAAGTAGATCTCAAACGATGGAAGGCACTAAGACTAAGAGAGATAGATCCCGAAGAAGTTGTCCTCGCTGATGCCTCTATGTAAATTCGCGAAATAAACACTCGGATGGCTGCACATTGGTCGAAGAGAAATTAAAGCGAAAGAACTTGAAGAAAGGATGGCTCGCTGAATTCAAGAACCGAAGGAACGCACCCTGGATAAAGAAGGCTGATTCTAGTGATCCTAAGGGAAAGAAAGTAAAGATAGACTAGGGCTCGGACTCTTAGGATAGAAGTTAGGATAGAATAAAAGAAAGTGAGGTTTAGTTTTGCCTCTTTAGAATAGTGTTACAAGTAGTAGGATTGCAATTATTTTCTTTTTATTAGCTATGTATTTAGGTAAGTAGTAGGCCTACCTTTTATTAAATAAAGTAAGTATTATGCTATACTTTTATATTTTTATCGCTCACTTAGAGGTAAAAATAAAAAGGGATAAATTGGACTACCTAACTGGACCGCCCTTAAATAAGAGATACTAATGAATTGCCTAATTGGGTCATCCAACAAATAAATCATATAATCAAAGGACAAAAACCATAATAAGAGGGAAAAGCGTGGCCCGACCAGCCCACCGTTGTCCGGGTGGTGGCCGACGCTTGCCTTCGCCTAGCTTGGTTGGATTGGGCTTGGCCTACTATCTAGGGGTATCCTAGGTGTAGTACTTTTTCAACTCGATCTAATTTGGTGTATTGGAAAATCTCTTTCTCCGTCTAAATTAGTTACTTTGACCGCTTTGCCCGATAAAATCTGATTAAGTATAAACGAGCCTTGCCAGTTGGCCTTAAACTTTCCTTGCGGCTCTTGAATTGGTGCTCTTATTTCTTAAGGACCAAATCCCCAATTCATAAATTTCGAGGCTTAACCTTCTTCTTAAATGCCCCGGGTATGCGAACCTGGTATATGTGGACATTATGTGAGGTGTTTCGGCGCCTCTCATCCAATAATACTAACTCTCATAATGTGCTTTGGCCAATTCTACTTTTGGAATTTGGCTCTCAGCAATTATCCTTAACGAGGTAATGGCAATCTCAATTGGAAGGATTGCTTCCATGCCATAAACTAAAGAATAAGGTGTTGCTCTCCTAGAGGCTTTAATGGAAGTTCTATATGCCCACAAGGCGAAAGGCAATTTATCTGGCCAATCTTTGTAGGTAACTTCCATTTTCTCCACTATCTTTCGAATATTCTTGTTCGCAGCCTCAACCGCTCTGTTGGTCGCGAGGGCGATATGGGGATGATTTGTGATCCTGGATTTTATACTTATCCAACAAATCCACTACTTCCTTCTTAAAATGGTTACCATAATCACTTATTAACTCGTGAGGCAGCCCATAAACACAAATAATATTCGGGTAATGAATTTGGCTACTGTTTTGACGTCAAAAGTTACATAGCAAACCTGCTTCTACCCATTTGGTAAAGTAGTTGATTGCTATTAACACAAATTCATGACCACATGTTCCTTTAGGAGTCACCTTACCAATAATGTCTATTCCCCAAACTAAAAATGGCCGGGGTGAAGATAACGTTGTAAGAAATGACGGTTGTTAGTGTTGTAAGTTTGCATACACCTCACATTTATGGCACCTTCTAATAAAGTCATGACAGTTTGACGCCATGGTTGACCAGTAATATCCAAGCCTCCGAACTGTCTAGACCAACATCCTACCATTCATATGAGATCCACATACTACGAAATCATTTTTCACGTCGGGTCTTTAACGACGGTTAAAAGGACAAACCGTCATGAAAAATGGACCAATGGCATTTTTATAAAAAAAAATATGTGGTTTTTACTGTGTATATGACGACTGTTCAAACGAAGAACCATTGTCTAATGGTTGAACCGAACCTTGGACTACGATTCAATAAATGAACCATCATCATAGAGAACTTTAGACGACAGTTCAAAACCGTCGTCTAAAGTACTGCACCAAAACCCCTCGGAACCCCTCGTTGTTAAATTTCCACCATCTCGCTTCACTCATCTTCTCTTGGGCTCTCCTCTTCTCCTCCACCGGCGTCCTTCTCCGCCCTGAGTTTTCTGCTTGCCTGAGTTCTTCTCCTCGAGCCCCTTTCCTCTCACTTTCACTTGCCCGAGCCGAGTGAATTAAGTCCCCCTCTCATTGTTTGCTATTCGCTCTCTCCTCTCGGGCTCTCCGCTTCTCCTCCACCGACGTTATTCTCAGCCTACGTTCTTTCATTTGGTAAATCTCTCTCTGTCTCTATCTCTGTCTCTGTCTCTGTCTCTTTCTCTTTCTTTCTCTCTCCTCCCCCTCGGTGCCCCATCCCCTTCTCATATATACGAAACTAAGGTTTTAGGGTTCAATCTGGATTCAAGCATTTTTCGGTTCATTTGGACAAATTATTTGAATTTGTGGGTTGTTGATGTTGTGTGTTGGATTGAGTGGATTTATGCATTTGATGAGAATTTGTTAATTTGGTTGTTTCATAGTTATCTCATCCTGGACTTTAGGTTTTTAACTTGTATGTTATTACATGTTGAAATTTAATCGTATATTTGAGGATTGTGAATGGATAGAATATGAAAATAAGACAAGAGAAAAAAAATGACCAAAATTGAGTACCATGGTTACGGGCAGCCAGTACAGGCCGTGTCGGACTACACGATCGGCCCGTGCTTGTTGCCCGACCCAACTTATGTGTTTCCGTCTAAAAATTATTGTACATGTTTATTTATCAAGAGTTGTATAATTGCTTGCGAGTCTAAGATGGATTATTCCAAAAGTACAAAGAAATCGAGGGGCGAACTATGATGAACAAGGAGAAGTTGGTCTAGAGTAGAGACGATCCAACTCTCCTTACACGAGTTGATTTTGATAGCCACGAAAATGTTGTAGTTGGGAATAAATCTAACTTTATGAGCTACGTTGGCATGGCAACCCGCTGTCACGTGAACATCAACTATAGAAAATGGGTTGACGTCCCTGATTCCATTAAGGACAACACATGGAACGATATTACGGTAAATGAATACATTTCAATTTAGTATTGCAACTTATATTATAAATGGTTAATATATATGTACTAATGCATATCGTTCTTGTCTTTCGGAGAACGTTTAACTTGAGCGTTAATGAATCTCATATCCCCTCAGTGAAACATAAGACCCTCATGTCGCTATATGGGTCTTTAAGACAAAGCGAGATAAAACAAGAAGGTAGACCCGGGAGGTCTACAATTGTATCACGAGAGGAGGACTGGAGATCGTTGGAGTCATATGTCACTTCTCAGAATACAAGGTTATTTCATTCAATATTCAATCTCATATACATATAGTGTGACGTTGGTTGTCAAATTAATATAAAAATGAAGTAATGAAAGTTATGCACTCGATATTTTCGTTTCTTAATATTACTTGTGCAAGCGATAAGTAAAGCCAACCGGAAGAGGATTAAGAGCAATCCATACCCTCATGTGTTATCCTATGGGGGATACGCGAAGTTAGAGGAGAGGTTGTACAAGCAACAGCTTGAACAACTTCGAGGGCACATCCGGTGAAAGGTCTACCATAGATACTTCACAACTTGTTGTTGATAAAGATGAGCTATGGATTGAAGGAAGAAGGAAGAAAGATGGTACCTTCACTACACCCAATGTAGAAGCTATTTCTCACTCGAGCTCATTAGGTTTTTACTATTTTCCTTTGTTTATTTTGAGAACTTATCGGTTTATTTTATGAATTTGTCAAATGATAATATTTTTTTCTTCTTACGGTAGTCTTTGTCACAAACATCGACTTCGACGGCGACACCACCGGGCGAGAGGGACAAGCTAGCCTTGGCCCTACAAAGAGATGAGCATCCCGGTCGTGTTCAAGTCGTCGTTTGGCGAGTGGGGATAGTTGAGCACTTTGGGACTAGGAAGAAGCGACTTGTCTCTTCGAGCGAAGCACATATGGAGGCCCAAATGGCCCAAATACGATCCCAAATACAGATCCCACGAGTCCCAAATGTCCGAAATGTCCGCACAGATTGAATATATGAGGGCGCGAGATGTTGACAGAGGTGCCGTCCCGGATGACGAGGAACTTCACCAACATGGGTATGCCGTTACCTAGCAACTTTGATGATGTACGTCCTTTCTCACCTTACACACCAGCCAACGTAAACGCGAGCTACCCCGTCGACCAATTCGAAGTTCACGCGGAGGTAATTAAGAATTTGCAATCTAATTATATTTACATGCATGCATATTTATATTTATATTTTAGGTTATTTAACTTCTATTTCAAATGTTTACTTATTCTTATGTAGCTTCTCATCCGCCTCCCTAGAGCATGTTAAGGCATTGGGTGTTGTTTTCCTATGGAAGGCGAGATGTTATCGTTCATGGAACACCCCTTGTAATTGATGAGGTGAAGGTGAGTGTCAAAGAGGTTATATAAGGGAAAGGCGAGTGTCGGTTGCCGATCCAGGAGTCGACCTCCACACTCGTTGACAATGCGAGCCAACGCTTTTCTTCGTTGGCCCAAGAGTTTGGTCATCCTCACTATGGTAATTAATTTGTATTAAAAATATTAGATTTAGCTATTGTTATTATCACGTACATATATTTCTCATTTTTTTATTGATTATTCACTAGTATATCGAGGACAGATCCGAGAGTGGGATGAAGGGCGCGAGTGGCACCAGCGAAACGTTCGATGGCACCCGTTCGTAGTATGAACATTTCTCCTCTCAAAACCATTGAGGAGTCTCGTATGCATTGATGTGTTACTCCGGAAAGTTTTGTGCGGACTACGTTAATAGAGGACCGGATCATTTGTAGCACACCGAGTCACGTGTTAGGGCTACGTGAAGCGGATATGTCGGTTTTTGTCTTCCTGGAGGACATATTGCAATTTTTGCGCATGGAGTAAATCGGTGTATCCGCTATTACGCTTGGCATGATGTGAGTTAATACATTCTTAATCAGTTTTTTACTAATTAATTTCAATTTCTAACTACATATTAACATGTAAGGTGGCTACACGAGATTGGGAAGGACTTCGTTCAATTTCGAACCCTACTTCAGTTATTCAAGGAGTCTGGGTTGAATCATGGCGAACGAGTCTCCTATATCTTTGACGTCATGAAAGATGTCGTGGATTAAAAACATTGTTTCTAGTGGCTTTCAATGAGAGGTAAGTGGACAAATAATGAACTAACTAAGCTGGTGAAGTTTTTATATGGTGTTATCTTACATAAAAATGTGTTATGTTGTAGCCACCATTGGATGCTTGCTGCCATATTCCAAGGGCTAATATGGCCTACTTCCTTGATCCTCTTGGTCGTGATGTCGGGGAAGATATCGGGGACTTCGTCGAGGCGTGAATTCATACTTTTTAATAATTTTATGTTGTTTTGTTAAGTAATTGTTCAATGATATGTCTAGCTTGAATTTTATTTATTTCGATTTAAAAATAGTGCTCTAGTCCGTTATTATTATGATGGAGATCCCAAACGAGTGGAGAAAACACAACCACTAATTGTCCCCATCAAGGTGAGGTTCTCTTGGCTATTACGAGTGTACTTTAGATGTTTTTCATTTCATATGACTTGCTAGATACATAAGTACTAATTAATTCTTTGTATTGGGAATCTATTTTTATTATTATAATGCCATAAACAAGCGGGGAATGTGGAGTGCAGCTTCTATATTCTCCGAGTACATGAAAGATATTGTGACCTAACTCGAATAGAATGCTAGTCCCAAAGAGGTATAGTTGTACTTTTAATTTATTTTTATATTCTTTTTTCAGCTTGATTAATAGTTGCACTGACCTAATTAATATATCTTTTACAGACATTGGTCATCACAATCTTTCCTGGAAAGAAGCCACCCACTCCCTATACGAGATGAAGTGCTCAATGAGTTAAAACAAGGTTGGGCGGAGTTCGTATACAACCGTATAAAGGAATAGGTATATATATTACGAGTTTTTCTTTATTATTTGATAGGTCAAGTTTGCGATTTTAGTAGTCATACACGGTATAGGTATAAATATGTACATAGGATTGTGGTTTGTACATGTGTTTATTGTTTTGTATATTTTCACGGTGAAGAGGAAGGCATATATACAAAATGTGATGAGTATATGTCTTTGTTGCTTTGTATATATTCTGGTGAAGATTGTATTGGGATGGTGGTTGGTATAGATTTTTTTGTACTGTATCGAGGGGCAAGCAAATACGAAAAAAATAATTTAAAAAAATCGGACTTGTGACGGCGGTTCTTAACGCATAACCAGTAATCATAGGCTCATCTATGACGATGGTTCAAATAAAGGAACTGTTGTCATAGGTGCTCTATAATAAGTTTTCCAACTACGGAAGAAGGCATATGACGACGGTTCGAGATAAAGAAACCGTCGTCATAGGATTAACCTATGATTACGGTTTTCTATCCGAACTATCGTCATATATTGACCTATGACTACGATTTTGAACCGTAGTCAAAGGTGGTACATACAACGACACCCAAATACACGACGCCTCTTAACTGTAGTTAAATCACTATTACAAAAATCACTTTTAACGACGGGTCTTTAACGACGGTTAAAAGGCCAAACCATCATGAAAAGTGGATGCTGTGGCATTTTTGTAAATAAGCGGCGTTACGAAGCACTTATGACGACTGTTGTTACATTAGAACCATCATCTCTAAAGCATATATTGTTTGGACGACGGTTGATTTCTTTGAACCTTCGTCTTATGCAACATATGACGACGGTTATGTGAAAGAACCGCCGTCCAATGACTTTTAGAACAGATCTTTAAAACCCGAGAACATACCTGCTATTTCCACGCCCAATTTATCTACTATCTACGCTCGGCCTTGTTGAAAGAACCTATTATCTACTGTTCTCCACCATGCACTTTTGTCCACAACTCGGATCTAGATATGCTCGGAGTCGCCGGTAAGTAATCGGCATCGTTGTTCCTCTTGTTGTTTAGTTTTCGTTTTCACTTACTTATCGTCTCTCTTTCTTCTAGCTATAGTAGTATTGGTTGTGTGTCTCCCCATTGTCGCTGTTGTTTTCCTCCTTCATTGTCGCCATTGGTTTTGTCGCTCATTGTCATTGTTGTTTTCCTTGTTATTATGGTATGAATCTTTATCCTTTCTTGTTTTTACGCTTTAAACTATTTACAAGATTTAATATAGTTAATTGTTGAACGTATTTGGGGTAATGATGTGAATGTTCGAGAATGTGAGTAAATGTTTGAGATTGTTGAAATGTTGAATCTTTGTTGAAAAATGTTGAATATTGAGAATGTGTGAATGTTGATAATGTGGGTAACATTTGTTTAGTTTATTAATTTGGAAATTCATGAGATGTTAGAGATTTTGAGAAATGGGTTTAGGATTTTAAGATTTAATTTATAGGGAAATAGAATGATAGTTAACGATGGTAAATCAAAAGAGTGCATCCAAATTTGTTTAGTGTTTTAGAGAAATAGAAAGATTATTTGGATATAGGGCTTTATTGTTTTTCATATAATTCGATTAATGGCATGCTTCACTAAATTATCGTATGCATTTCATAAGCTTAGAGAACCCGTTCAAACAATTGTAAATAACAAGTTATCCTAGGTCACGGTACGTGCATAGCCTTTAGGATATTAGCTTGGAATGTATAGGTTTTTGAATTGTTCGTGTTGGAGAATTTGAGAATAACATGATAATAGGTTGTGTGGCTATTATAATCTTATCTTAAATTTGACAAGATATCACGATGCTCATTTTTCCTCTCGTTCTTTGGGTGCAATTATGATGACGATGGGTTTGATGTGTGTATATTTACTTCTGTTACCATACAATTAAGTAAGGATATACACATTAGCCAATTCATTTTTATATGTTGTACTTGGAAGAACTTAGGGGAAATCGTTGCCTGAATTCGTTTTCAAATGTACGATAAGATTTTCTTTGCATGGTCTAGGGTCATATTATTCTTAAATGGGTTTAGGACCATCTATCCCTGTAGAAGGATCTTAGGCTCATGTCATATTATTTGTGCATAATAAGTATGTATTTCTCGAACTATATGTGGTGAATTGCTTCTCGTTTTAATGGGTAAGATATGGATTTAGTGTGGGTTTATAGTGATAAGAGGAGTGCAGAATATCGTGATGGTGTTAACAACTTTCTAGAGATTACCGTCGAACATGCCTCCAAATTCGGACAACAATCCATATTCGGTCGGTGTTTAAGGTGTTTCAACTCTTCAAGATTCCTCCCTAAGGTTGTATAAGGTCACCTATATCAGCATGAGTTTGACACAAATTATAAGGTGTGGGTATGGCATGGGGAAGAGGAGTCCGTGAATATAACCGTATGAGAGGAAGATGAAGGGTATGATGAAAATAAAGCCAGCAAGGTATGGAATTAGAAGATCGACTCGAAGATCTAGTTCCTAGAGTAGAACGTGATTTAGTCGATCAACCACATATATTGGAGCAATTGTTAGCCGATTCGGAGAAGCCTCTTTACCGGGGTGTGATAAATATACCCTTTTATCAGCTGTGTTAAGGTTGATGAACTTGAAAACGGCTAACGGCTAGAGTGACAAAAGTCTCACGGACTTGCTAGGTATGCTTGAAAGATATACTCCCGAGAAGGCAATGTCCTTCACAACCATACATATGAGGCGAAGAAGATGTTGTTTCCTATGGGCATGGGGTATAAGAAGATACATGTATGCCCCAACGATTGCATATTGTACTGAAAAGGACAGGCACATATACACGAATGTCCTAATTGTGGTGTACCTCGTTACAAAATGAAAAGCATCGATGGAGAGAGTGTTGAGGGACCTCCCATAAAGGTGTTGTGGTACGTGCCGATAATACCGAGGTTTAAGCACCTTTTTTGAAGTGCAACCGATGCGAAGAATTTGACGTGGCATGCCGACGAAGAGTCCGTGATGACAAGATACGTCACCCTGCCGATTCTCCTCAATGGAAGAAGATCGATTCACTATTCCCGAAATTTGGTAGGGAAGCACGGAATCTACGTCCGGGTCTTTGTATGGACGGAATAAACCCCCACGGTGACCTAAGTAGCAAGCACAAGCTGTTGGCCCGTTCTTTTGGTTATCTACAACCTACCCTTGTCGTTGTGTACGAAGTGCAAGTACATTATGTTGTAAATGCTCATTTCGGGCCTAAACAGCTAGGAAATGATATAGATGTTTACTTGCCGCCTCTTGTTGAAGATTTCAAGCTTATGTGGGATAAAGGTGTATCGGTTTACGATAAATACCGTCTAGAGCAATTTACATTGCGAGCTATGATCTTCACCACAATCAATGACTTCCTCACGTATAGAAACTTTTCCGGATACAAAGTCAAAGGACACAAGGCATACCCCATTTGTGCAGAAGGTACTTGCTCCTATCAACTCAAGCAAGGAAAAAGACGGCTTATCTCGGACATTGAAATTTTCTTCCCTTTTCCCATCAATATTGTAAGAAAAAGAAGGCTTTCAATGGTAAAACCGAGATGGATTATGCTCCAACTCCATTAACAGGACATCAAATACATGAGCAAGTGAAGGATCTTGTTGTGGAGTTCGACAAGAAATACCGACGTCAATCCGAATACGGTGTGTGGAAAAAGAGATCAATATTTTTCATCTTCCATATATGGAAAGAGTGTGAGATATAGCCTTGATGTAATGCATATAGAGAAAAACATATGTGAAAATCTCATTAGAACTCTTCTAAACATACCGTGGAAGACCAAGGACGGAGAGAAAGCGTGACTCGATATGTGTGAAATGGAAATACTTGGAGGAATTAGCACCATAACCAAAGGAGAAGAGAACATATTTGCCTCCGGCATCTTACACATTGAGTAGAAGGGAAAAATAAGGTTTGTGTGAGACCTTGAAGAAACTCAAAGTGCCATCGGGATATTCTTCAATCATCTAATAACTTGTTTCGATGTCCGATTATAGACTAATTGGTCTTAAATCTCACGATTGTCATGCTTTAATGCAACAAATATTGCCGATTGCTATCCGAGTCGTGATGCCGAAACATGTCGGACATGCGATCACAAGACTTTGGTTCTTCTTAAATGCCATATGCAACAAAGTCATTGATTTGGAGAAATTTGATGATCTTCGGTGCGGCGTGATCATTATGTTGTGCCAACTTGAGATGTACTTCCCATCTTCTTTTTTTGATGTCATGGTGCACCTCATTGTCCATTTGGTGAGAGAAGTGCAATTCTGTCTGCTCGATTTTTTATCGACGGATGTACCCTTTTGAACGTTTCATGAAAATTCTCAAAGGGTATGTTAGAAATCGGTACCGATCGGAAGCATGCATTGTTGAGGCATATACATCTGAGGAGTATGTCGAGGCTCTGCTATGAATACTACCTCCAAATGGAAGAAGTTCGTAGTCTTAGACATCGATTTATGGAGAAGATTGGTAGGCGGGGAAGCTGGGGCCGACGGTTCTAACAATCGGTAGGGATATAAGGGATCAAGCACATCTTTATATTTTACAAAAAAGTGATGAAATGCGGCGGTTCATTGATGAGCACAAATCCCTCATAAGGAGACAGATATCGAGGAAAAATGAGACGTGGGTACTAACTCATCATAATCTCACATTTGTCAAGCTGGTTCGAGAGATAGAATGATCACTAGTCAATTGGAAGAATCACGAGAACATATCTCACAAACATTAGTCAGCTTGGCTAGAGGGCGCAGTTGGAAGTCATATCTTACCGTGGGTATGACATCAATGGATGCTCTTTCTACACAAAGAGCCGGGACAATAGAAGCACCTTGTAAAATAGTGGGGTCACATTGGAGGCTTATGCACTTCATGTGTTTAGCTCCAAGGATAAAATCCCATTATAGCTAAAATGGCATATTATGGTGTCATTTAGGATATATGGGAGCTAGACTTTGTTGACTTCCGTGAGCCCGTTTTCCGGTGCAAATAACAACGGTGTCCGAGTTCATAAGATGGGATTCACGATGGTCGATCTCACAAGAGAAAGGCCTGAAGGGGATCAATTCGTTATGACATCCCAAGCAAGACAAGTGTTCTACGTTAAGGACCCGGCCAATGATAAATGGTCTATTATTCTTCAAGCGAAGAGGCACGTTGCTGGTGGGGATGGTGAAGATGTGTGTTAGTTTGTTGAGGAGACCCCACCCTTCTCCTTGGGAATGCCTGTCGAAACCGAGGATCCCAATTTTGAAGAACCATATTTAAGGGTTGACCATCAAGAGGGCATATATATTGAAGATAAGTCTAAAGGAGGGGAAAAAGGCATAAACCATATAATTATATCAACTCGGTACAAACATTAATTTATTCCGGATGATATCCAATGTTGTTGCTTGTTTTAGAAACTGCAGCGTGCTTGTCATTATTTTTGACTTGTAATATTCATGTAAACATATGATTTTGTTCGATGAGGATCAAAATAAGGACAATAAGTTGTCCAATTGGAAGGGTAGAAGATTATCATTCGATAAGGGACATCATTCATGTAATGTTTCGTGTGAATAATTGTAATGTTTCTTGTAAATTCTTGTAGTGTTTCTTATGAATAATTGTAATGTTTTCCTCAATTTTTATATTGTAGAACAACCTCTACCCCTGCAGGAACTCCAAGAAGCAAAATAAGATCATACCATCCAAGTAAGCTAATCTCACTTCCAGCTTATTGTCCAGTCTACCCCCTGCATAAACTCCAAGCTAAGGAACTACATGACGGGCATCTATTTAGGACAATGACAAAGGATGTAGACATTGTTAGTGAAATGTCCTATTTGTGTTCCTTAATTTTTAAGAAGAGACATGTGGTATTATGTTTTTATGACTATATTGCTTGTTCGGAGTTCAAATATGACGTAATTATGTTTTCTAGGCTACCTTTGCAACAACTCGAAACAAGCAAGCTGTAATATAGTCTTGAAATTTAAATGTGAAATATGGAACGCGTGTTGCAAACTTATTCATATGGAAATTTGTTGTGGTTGTAGTAAGTTGGAAATTCTTGTATTATTGGAAATTCTTGTATTTATCTTTGAAAATTGAGGTTGCTTGGTTTGTTCTTTGTGTCGGTTGTGATGTATTTTGGAGTGCTCTTTGTACGGGGAAGGAAAAAAAACAAAAAAACTATTTAAAAAAATAAAGACCTATTATGACGGTTTATAAATTAGAACCAGTTGTCATAAGCTTGAACAAATTTGGCTTTCGAGTAGGACCTATGATGACAGTTTGTCAAAGAGAACCGTTGTCATATGTAAATATATGACGACGGTTATCTTTGACAAACCAGTCATTATATAGGTACCTATGACGACGGTTTTTCATGAAAATCGTCGTCGAGGTGACCTACTATAACGGTTGTTGAACCATCGTTAAAAATGTTACATTCAATGACACCCAAATACACGGCGCTTCGTTAACCATCGTTAAATGTCGTTTTAATTGTAGTTAAAAGCGGTTCTGTAATAGTGAATGTTGTTGAACAGTTTCCCCGATTGATGAAGAATTGGGTGGCCAACATTCCGATGGCTCATTGGGCTCTAGGTGTGGAGTCCAAGGGATACTTGTCACTTATCCAAATACTGATAAATATCATGATACCGAGATGGTATGGTTAGTATTAGACACTTTAATGCGCAGATGTGTGCGAGAATGACTCTACCGCTCAATATGAACGGGCATTGAGTGAATGCCGGTAGGGATATTGATCATGGATGCTAACTTAGCTAATGCATCCACAAATTGATTATCATCCCTAAGGAGCTATGTGAAAGAGATGTTCTTCAAGTGTTTAGATAATTCGTCAAGTATGCTTGGTAGGGTGCCACGGCTTCACTATGTACCTTCCACCATTGCGTAATCTGGTTGATGATCAAGCTGGAATCACCAAAAACCCTAATATTCTTAACCTCGATCTCTGTTGTAGCCTCAAGTCCTGTGATACAAGCCTCGTACTTTGCAACGTTATGGGTAAACTCGAAGTCTAGTTTGACCGAAATGGGAGTATATACTCCCTCCGGCGAGACTACAAGAATTCCTACTCCAAAGCCCTTCGATTGGAAGTGCCCCCAAAGTTCATTGTCCAAACGTCCACCTCTACTTGCAAAATATCCTCGTCCGGAAAATCAAGGTGTTCGGGTTGTAATTCGAGCACAAGCGGATCAGCTAAGAATTCGATACTATCCTTCCTTTGATTACTTTTTAGGGATGAACATGAGTTCGAATTCTAATAGCATGACTGTCCATCGCGCTATCTTACTGCCGACGAAAGATTGCTCAAGTATGTACTTAATAGGATCCATAGGTGCCACTACATGTACCAGTGTGGGCTAACATATAGTGTCCGAGCTTCTTGGTATCCTAGACTAATGCTAATGATGTCTTCTCTAATGGCATGTATCTAGTCTCGTAATCCGGGAACTTCATGCTTAGATAGTAGATCGCGCATTCTTCTTTCCCGTCTTGTTGTGCTAGCATGGCTCCCATAGTCATGTTTACGTTGTGGTGAGATATAGAAGTAATGGTTTCCACGAATGGGGTGGAACTAATATTGGAGGATTAGCCAGGTATTCCTTAACTTTCTAGAATGTTTGTTGGCACTAGTTATCCTAAATGGGCTCGAGATCCTTTCTTTAGTTTCTTGAAAGTAGGTTCACGAGACCATAGTCGGTTTTGACATGAAACGACCGATGTACCTTAAACGTCCTAGGAAACCCCTTATCTCTTTTTACGTACTTGGTGGGGGATCTCCAGAATGGCTTGATCTTGGATGGATCAAGTTCAATTCCTCTAAGACTAACAACATAGCCTAACAATTTACCCGAGGTAACTCCAAAGGCACACTTTCGAGGATTTAGGCGCATGTTGCACTTCCTAAGTCTACGGAAGAATTTTCTTAGGTCGAGTCACTGCCCAATCCTATCTTTGGATTTTATGATCACATCATCTACGTAAACTTCATCTTCTTTATGGATCATATCATGTAGTAGTGTTGTTGCTATCCTCCGATTACGTTGCACCAGAGCATTTTGTATCCCAAATGGCATCACCACATAACAGATAAGTTCCCTATCGAGTGATAAAGGTCGTCTTCTTCATATCTTCTTCGACCATCTTAACTCTGATTATACCTAGCATAACCGTCCATGAACTAGAGCAAAGCATGACTGTTGTATTATCTACCATAAGATCAATATAAGGCAATAGGAAATCATTTTTAGGATTTTCCTTGTTTAAATCCCACAAGTCAACACACATACCAACCCCTGCCATCTTTCTTCGAGACTGGAACTATATTTGCTACCCATTTAGGATAGTGAACTACCTCAATGAACCCGACCTCCAACCGCTTCGAACATCTTCATTAACCTTCAAAGCCCATTCTAGCTTCATCCTCCTCAACTTTTGCTTGACTAGCTTAGCGTCCTCATAAGCGGAATTATGTGTTACTCGTTGTACTCGGATCTATACCCGGCATGTCTTTGTAGGACCATGCAAAGACATCGAGAATTTACGTAAGGAGCGAAGTGAATTTCTTACGCTCTTCGGATCCAAAGTTTTCTCAATCTTAACTTCTTGTGGTTCATCAATCGACCCCAGATTAATTGTTATTGTTTTCTCTATTATTAGTGAGCGATTTTCATGATCTTCCATAGCTTTTATTCATTCTTCGAGAATTTCTTGTTCATCATTAGAGCCAAACCAATTAAGAGTAAGAGGAGGCAAGGAGTAAGCGAAAGGTTCACTTTATTGAATGAAGCAACGAGTACATCGGACTCGAAACAGAACTAGAAACAACATAAGGAAGAAAAGAACTAGGAACAACATAAGGAGAAGTATAAGCCCTAGTACTAGACTCAAAAAGAGGATGCGCTCCTAGGCTAATAGCAAATTCTGTCCCTCCTCGGCGTCAATCCAAGTAACATGCTTAGACCCTTCAATATGTATTCGGTGATAAACCTAAACGAGATTAAAGCGTGGAGTACGACATAGCTCGTGACGATGCGAGGCCGAGTTCCCTTCTAGATTACCCTCTTGGCCGAATAGAAGATCAAAAAGGTTGTTTCCGGCGAGGTTGGTCCAGTCTTATGTGGATTGTCCCTCTTTAAGGAGGCAAAGTGCCTCTTTTTCCAGAATATAGTAATCATTAAAAATCTCCGGACCGGTACCAAGATACCTTTTTCCTTGATGTAGTAGGGCTAAGGAACACTATAATGAGGGAAGTTGTCTCCTTCTCTTAGAAATTTCCCACTTAGAGTATAGGGAAAGGGCTTAATAAAGCGGCTGTGTGGTGCGGTCTTCTTTATTTGAATTTCCCACTTGGCTTGAGCTATTTCCTTAGCAGTAGGTTGATAGCCTAGTCCAAAGTTGTAGTTATTAGTAGATTCAAGTGGTGAAAGAATAGGGCGGTATGCCCTTCGACTGCAGCAAGACACTGGAAAATACCCTTTCTTCTTAAGCATCGAATGGACACTAGGGTTGCCATAAGGGTTAAAGGTAAAAGGTGCTTCATCCCTTTCTAAGGCAGCGAACAATTTCAAATCCGTATAGTTCCTCAGCATTGACATCGTGTTCGATCTCCACTATAGATTCTTTGGAAGTAATAATAGCACAAAGATTATCCCCGTTGACGATTATGACTTGACCTTTAATAATCATCTTGACCTTTTGATGTAATGTATAGGGCACCTCTCGATGATCATAATAAACCAAGGGCGTCCTAGAAGTAAGTTGAAGGTAGATAGGATATCTAGGACTTGGAATTCAATGTTCCTCTCTACTGGCCCTATATTGATTGGCAAGGTCGGTGTTTCCAAGACTCGTTTATTTAGAATTATCGTAAGCTCAAAGATGGACAATTTGTTTAAAGAGTCATTGCTCCCTAATTCCTAACCCTCTAGTAGTTCTCCGGGGACATACGTTCACTACTCGATCCATTGTCTACCAAGGTTAGGGAAACAAACTTGTTGATGCAAGTTACGATTAGGTAAAGGGCATTGTTATGTGCAATACCTTCTTACGGGAGATCTTCCCGATCAAAATTGATGGTCCCATCGCCACTCGTTAACCAATCCTACTACTTCCTCTAGCGTGGTTTCGGGAGAAACTTCGATCTTGCTGAGTGCATCGATTAAAGCCTACCTATGTTTCGGGAAGCGGACATTAATTGCCAGATTAAGATGTTGGCTTTTAATTTTTGGAGTTGCTTAAGTATTAGGTCTTCTTCCTTGTAGCTTCGGACTCGGTTGGGGCTTCTTGAGTTTGTTGTGGACCTAGGGGTGCATTGTGCCGCCGGATCAAGTAAAAACTGAATTACAGGACTCTTAGTGTCTCCCTAAAAGTCTTCTTCTTCCAAGGGTGGTGTGCCCCGAAGTCATCATGATTGTTATCGATATTGCTTCTTGTTTCGTAGACATCTTCTTCATCACTTACCCACATCCCCTGGACTTCGGATATAATGGAGGTAAACTAAGAAGTGGCTTTGGTTCAGTAACTTCTAGGATAAAAATAGGCGGATCCCACTGACCCGGAATGGGTTTAGTGAAGATGGCTAAAGTGCCTGCTAAAAGAGTTTTTATTATTGCTTGGTTTCAGGGCAACCTTAGGGAGGGTAGTTGCCCTTCGAAACATGCTTTCTAGTTTGTTCTTGAATGTCCAACACTGTTCCATATTGTGTCGTCATGCACGATGGTACTTGCAAAATTTTCTCATGTCCCAATTTTTGGATTGTTTCGTTGTTTCTAATTCCGCTCTAATAGGTGGCAATTATATCTTCCCTTTTTCCAAGAGATGATCACGGGCTTTGGTGTAAGAAGTATCAATAGGAGTGTAGTCGGTATACTGTTGAGGGCATTGACATCTGTACCACTTGGTAGCATTACTCGTATTGGAGGTTTTCTTATCTTTGGAATGATAATTAACTCTCGTATCCGAGTCGTGACTTTTGTGGTTGCAATAGACATCTCCTCTTCTATCGGCAAACCAACATCTCCAAGGGTTGAAAAGCTCATCATGGGTTGAAATTTGAGGTGCTGATTGTAATTGGGCTGAAGGTTTTTACGATGATTCGAACTTGCTCCTTCTTGAAGGGTCGATCAACCATATGGGCTGCTTTTGCTCTCCATCGGGTAAGAAAATCCATGAAGCTTTCCTTCTCGTCTTACTTTATTAATTCCAAGTCTTTTAAGGTAATAGGTAGATCAATCTTATAAGAGTATTGATGGAGGAACTCCTTGCACAAATTTGTGCAATTGGTAACCTTGCGTGGGTCAACCGCATTATACCACTTCATTACATCAGTATTAAATGTCCAAGGGAAGATGATGTGGTAAGTGTCTTCAAGAATGTTCTTAAGAGTCATTGCTCCCAAGAAGTTGCGTACATGATGATAGGGATTTTCAAAACTTTTGAACTGGATATCGGGCATGGTAAACATAAGAGGTAGTTTACACTTAGGGATTGGAGTGAATCCCTTATGATCAAAGCAATGATTACTGAACATGGATGACTTCCTTAACATCCATTCTATCTAATCTAAATGGGAATCAGGTTGAGATTTGGATTCGGGTTTAGAGGATTTTCATTTAGGACTACTTGGAGGAGACAAAACAGGTGGAGGTTGCAAAGCCAAGGTCGTCTCCCTTCTCAAATGTTTAGCTTCTTTGGCCTCTTTCCTTTTTAAACATTCAGCTTCCTCATCTCTCTTACTAGCCTCAATAGCCATTATGATAGTCTTAATATCCCTTGATATGGATGATATATATTCTTCTTGATCATTCAACCTGGTTTCCACCTTAGCGATATTCTCATTAAGTAGGCGAGGTTAAGATATTATTCAGGTTAGGATCCATTGGAAGGGAACTCTTTTAAGTACTATCTTAGAACAAAGAGTATATCTGTGACGGTGTAGTATGCACCGAAGCTTGTCTCACCGATGTAGACCACGGAGTAGAAAGAAAGGAAGATGTGTCGGACTCCTTGGTGAGACGTTCTAATATTTTAGAGTTCGATTCTAACGATACTCGCCTGCCATGGACTTCAATAATCTACAGCCCAAAGTATGAGGTTTAGGACCATGTGAAAGAAGATCACTTTTAGGAGGAAGGGACTTCAGCACAAGACCCGAAGGAACTAAGGATGCTTTTATTTGGATGCACATAAAGAATGTGATGATGATATGATGAATGACTTAATTCAGATGATGATCTAATAAATGGATGCTCCTTAAAGAAAAGATGCTTCCTATACGATAATGCATTTCCTTATTTGAGATGAATTCTAAACTAGATGCAAAATGAGAAATGGATGTTCCTTAAAGAAAAGATGCTTCCTATATGATAACACATTTGCTTATTTGAGATGAATTCTGAACTAGATGCAAAAATGAAAGGAATGGACCTATCTATTAGAAAATGACTTTATTTGGCTAATGCAAATGGACTCACCTAACATGAGATTACTTTATTTGGCTAATGCAAGTGGACTCAGCTAATATGAGATGACTTTATTCGGTTAATGAAAATGGACTCACCTAATATGAAATGATTTTATTTGGCTAATGCAAATGGACTCACCTAATATGAGATGATTTTATTTGGCTAATGCGGGTA
The DNA here is from genome assembly GCA_021018815.1 of Talinum fruticosum. NCBI lineage: Eukaryota > Viridiplantae > Streptophyta > Magnoliopsida > Caryophyllales > Talinaceae > Talinum > Talinum fruticosum. The sequence goes on along the minus strand of JAITYX010000075.1, from coordinate 2,398,379 downwards.
GACTCACCTAATATGAGATGATTTTATTTGGCTAATGCAAATGGAGAATGAAAATGTGAAAGAATAAAAAGAGTAGACAATAAGAGAAGGGGACTTTTGGTGAGTCCCTTTCACAAATAGCTACTGCTTAGGCTACTAAAAGGGAATTTTTGAAATGACATGGAAGTGAAAACAATGGACCAACCCTAATAGGAGAAGGAATTTTGACTTTTGGCTAAATTCACATAACGGACCGACTCTAGGAAATTTATTAAAGTGTTTTATTTTCACCCATGCAAGGGTCTAATCAGCACTCCTCACCTATTCCTAAAGGTTCACAAATAAAAGATTAAATCTAAAACACACACACTCATTCAAGCATGCACTTGAAGTCCGGGTGACACCTCAAAGTCCAAAAGTTCTATGGTCAAAGAGTTAAAGAGCTTGGATACATGGTGACACGTAGTCCGAGAATTTAGTCCCCCATGGGTTGCACGGATAAGGATACCAACCATAATTCTCGGTGTCTCTCGGTGAACCAAAAGGTTTAGCCCAAAAGCGCGTCTTACGAGGGAGGACGTATAATTTCCTCGGGAAATCAAGCTTAGTTCGGCCACCTTAAGGAACCCGTGGGAGCCTCTCTCTAGAAAGGGTAAATAGGGGGCACAACAAAATTTTCCTAGTGGTAAAAACAATATTTAAACTAGTTCAAAGGTTACTAAATGCAGGTATGCCTAATGCAAGCACATCATTAAAACACACTACTCAAATTTTCAAGTTTCGCCCTTTTAATAAATGATTTATCCCCAGTGGAGTCGCCATTGTAGGAACCACGACCTCGGGCCCACATGGATATGAAATGATTTATCCCCAAAGGTCTTTGAACCAAGAATCGGATTCGTGGGCAAAGGTACGAAACGTAGGGAAAACCCTTCCGTTCCACCCTTCCGAAGACGGCCATTACTAATTCGAGTAGTGTATTAGAATGATGTAAAACAAACAACCAGGTGGCCTATTACGATGATAAATAAAAGCAACCAAACATAGTAAAGAAATCAATAAAGAAAACGGTAAAGAAAGCGATAAAGAAAAGAACAGATGACAAATAAAAGAATTATATCGGTCGAAAAGGAATTTAAAGGAGCGATTACATCTCTTAAACCATAATACAAAAATCGATAAAAAGCATGAAACTAAAAAAACCATTCAAAGGCTGCATAATTGCCCTTAGGTTGTCCCATCTCGCTAATCTGGATCTCCACACTGGATCACTTGATGCAACGGCAACAAGAAAAAGAAAAGGACTTGTTTTTGTGAGGTATTTGTGTAGGGTATGGTAACGATCGATTGAATAAGTGTCCGAGAGATCGAGAATAATTGAATATTCTTTATCTCTTTGCACCGATTCAACTACGAGTAAGCAATAATTAGATGAATGCTTAAGATTGATTTCGACAGAGAAACGTTTAGATGAGAATATTCCGGTTAGCTTTTGCGATGTGATGCTAATGCAAGTAGTCGTGTAGAAAAGAGAGCCAAGGCTCTCTATTTATAGGAGAGGACCTAGGTCACAAATGACCTAGGGTTTGCCTCCTTTCAGCCATCTAAACATCCGGAAATAAACCGGGCCAAATCCTAAGAGATTGAACGAGGATCGGAAGGTGATAAAACCAGATTGGCGTCGGCCACCCGGCGCCCTAGGGTTTCGTGCCTTAGTTGTGTCCCCAAGGGACTCTCCAAGCCAAAATGAAGTGTTCCACTTGATGCTTCTAGAAGGCGAGGCACCCGCCACGACGTCGTTTTGAGGGGAAAAGCTTCTAGCCTCGTGTGGGCTGTCTTGTGAAGCTTAAACGCAACACTTTCATGCTCATGATCATAAAATGAAACGCTTTAACTCCGACATCAAGTCTTTAGCTCCTTGTCCGAGTTGGATAAAAGTAGAATGCACTACTCGAACTTGGAATTTCCAGGCACATAGCATCAAACTCCACAATCTCTAAAAGCTCGGCCGGGTTCTTGGATGATCCGAAAGAAAGAGGATTTGTGGACCGAACCAAGGTAAAAGGTTGTTTATTTGGTGCTTGGGGGTTTTTGTGCTTTGACGGCTTATGTTACACCAATCGATCATAGTCCAAGATCTAGATCCTCGAGACAGGACTCGGGATTATCATCATCGAGCCAACACATAAAAATAAATAAATAAAGAGATAAAGGACGACACTTTTTAGGTGTCTACAATTGTAAAGCTTATAGAATTTTTAACAATAGAACTAATAAAGTGGAAGAAAGTATCCATGTTGTCTTTAATAAGATTGACCATCGCAGGACAAGTGAATCCACTTTCTCGGATCTCAAGCTTAACAGAGATGAAGATGATATAGTTGAAGCCGAGCTCGAGATTGAACCAAAACAAAAGAAGCCGAGGCAACTCGGAATGAAGTAACTCGGAACGAACCAACTCGGAATGAGCCGGTTCAAGAGCCAGCTCGAATGCGAAGATCAAATTGAAGGTGTTCAAGAAGTTAAACCAACTAAAGATCGGACTATTCATCCAACAAACCTGGTAAATCGGAGGACAGATAAAGCTTTCAAATATGCATCCAGACACCCACTGAGAACATTCCTTCGGATATCAAAAGTTGGGTAAGAACTTGTTCTTCTTTTTAAAATCTATATGCATTATCGGCATTCATATCATTAATTGAACCTAAAAATGCACTAGAGCCCTACTTGAACCTGAATAGGTAGAGGCCATGCAAGAAGAATGAAATCAATTTAAAAGAAACCAAGTCTAGACTCTAACCAAATGACCTTCGATCACCCAGGTAATAGGAACTAAATGGGTTTCCAAGAACAAAGCTGGATGAGGAGGTTTGGTAGTCGAAGTAAATCCGGACTAGTTACTCGGGGATATAACCAAGAAGAGGGAATTAATTATGGGGAAACCTTTACCAGGATTAAGGCAATCAGAATTCTCTTAGCATTTGCATCTAGCATTAACTTTAAGCTTTATCAAATGGAGGTTAAATGTTCATTTCTTAATGGTTATATTCAAGAATAAGTTTATGTTAAGCAACCCCTGGATTTGAAAATTCTCAATTTCCAAATCATGTTTTTAAATTGCAAAAGATTTTATATGGTCTGAAATAAGCTCCCAGATTTGAAAACATGATTTAGAAATTGAGTTAATGAGACATAAGTTTTACGAAAGGAGGAAAAGTCACATTTAGAATTTTACGAGTTAATGAGACAAGAGTTCTAAATGAGCATGATGGGAGAACTCAATTTCTTCCTTGGATTGCAAATCAAGGAAGAGAATAATGACATCTATGTTCATCAATCAAATAGACCAAGGAGTTATTGAAGAAGTACAAGCTACAAGATCTAAAGCATGCGAGCAACACCAATGAGTAGTAGTACTAAACTAGACTTAGATGAGAAATGTAAAGAAGTAGATTAGAAACTCTACACGGGTATGATGGGATCTCTACTCTATGTCACATCTAGTAAGCTAGATATCATGTTTAGTGTCCGCCTTTGTGCAAGATTTCAAGCTAATCCTAAGGAATCACATCTCACTACTGGTAAAGGGAATGAAGGTTTGCTCGTGGAGAGTCTAAGTCACCCTAGAGGGGCGTGAATAGGATGATGAAGAAAATTAAACAATTTTTGCAAAGGATAATCCAAACAGACAAATTCCGAGTCTAGATTGGACTCGGAAAAGTGATAACTACGAGACTTACGCGGGAAACCCTCCTGCGGCGGAAAACCACGGACGAGTGCTAATCTAAGCTCTAAGTCAAATCCACTATTTTGAATCCACAAAATAGAAGGACCGACTCTACCAGAATTGCTCCCATAAACAATTCCTTACAATATTTTCCTAGACTCGAAGTTACCTTATGTGATCTAATACTTCTCGACCGAGGTAACCTTTACTAACCAGGGAAAACTAAGTCGAGTTAACCCTTATAGCTCGGTCAAGGGACCTTACTCGAAAGTAAGAAAAGAATGTGACTGATTACAAGACTTTTACAACTCGAAATATTAAATATAGACTGCGAGTTATAAATAGAAGATTGAATATGAAAACATTAACTTTTGCTCAAGTAATGTATTTTGCAATAATGTTCAGCAAGCTTCTAGTCTTGTGAGGTGGCTTTTATTTATATCCAACCAAGCGAGAATGACCGTTGAGTCTTGGTTCTAAACAAAAGTCTTCACTAGCCATTGTAATGACTCTTCTAAGTCACTCGAAAAGATCCGTTGGGATATGAACGTTGTGCAATGGCTCTTGGCACAAAAGGTGGTCCGATCACTTGGTGGTGACTGAAAGTTGTGGTAGAAGCAACCGCTAAGCCTAGACTTGGAGTTTTTCGGTTTGGAAACAGGACAACTCGACACGAGTGTCTAAGCCATGTTCGGAAGTAGATAAAGCTTATCCGCCGGTGATTACCAGCTATAAGCCGACTACTTTTGTATTTAAAAAATGAGTTAGCCTCGTTTGAATAACCTACAAAAGTAAACCACATTGGTTCTCAAAGTCTAAAATACTTTGGTCCAAGATTAAGCATAGATAATAATTAAATTAGAACAATTAAATGCTTAATTATCTTAGGCCTAGAAGAGTGGAATTTTACGAGTCTAATATTCAATATACTTAAATTCCATCTGAGTCAATCCTAAGGATGATCAAGTAGAGAGAGTAAAATATCGGAGTATAACAACTTGATCCGGTCAAATAATTCTAAAGGAAATAAAGCTGACTTAGAATAAGGAATTAACACATTAATTCTCTTTACATTGAAATATGCAGTCATTACTCGGAATAAGAGTGTAAGAGAAATTATTGAGCATGCGATAGTTACTGAGTTATGTCCGAGTGAGTCGAAACATCATCTGTAAAAGATATGCGATGAGTTGCTTTCGAGTCGGTCGAGAAACGAATGAAAACTTATACAAGGGTTTCTATAATGCTCCGAATGACTTGAAATCAAAACATAGGAGAGATGAGATTTATACCGAGTTCTTCATGTAATACTCGGAATGACTTAGAGTTAGAAGCGAGTCTTCAATCTCCCCTTTTTTATGAAAGGCATCCCACACTTGGATAGAAACTTTTTAGTGCAAAACATGAGTTTTCATTTTTACTATGTAGAACATATCGGAGCGAGAGCGACGGATGAGAAGCATTCCATACTTATAAAATGCATTGCGGATAATATCATTACTCATAATAGTTATCGAAGCAAAGAAATGAACAGATTCTATCGGAGCGAGAAAAGTAAAAAGAAATATCTCACTCAGAAATATATAACTCATAAATAAGTCTATTCGAGAGAAGAAAAATATATTCACTATTTGCTCAAAGAAAGAGAGGGTGAGTTCCTCCTAAACACAATAGCAAGTTTTCTACATTCCTCTCCTCGTAGCATTTCATCAAAAAAAGGAAGGGAATTGCAATATGATACAACTGATGTTGGACAAAAAAAATTAAGAAGAAAGAAAATAGACTAAGAAGGGGCGCTTGCTGTGGGGAGGAGAAGGGACGAGCGAGTGCGCCAGTGCTGATATGCTTGAGAGGAGGTGGATGATTATGGCCGCGGTAGCATAGGGATGTCCGGAAGTTGTTCGTGCTGGTCGATCCGAGCCAGGGGCATATCATCCTCGGGCTCATCCTTCTAGAACACGACAATGGAGGGAGGTGCTTACGCTTAGCAGCTGTGGACTGACCAACATTCCCGACCTCTTCGACCCACGCGAGATCATTGTCCGAGGAGATCGGTTCTAGTTCAGAGGCTGCTGCACTTTGGCCCTCGGGTTGTGCGGCCTCCTCTGTCTCTTTCTCCACTTCCTCCTTTTCTCCTTCCTTCTCCTCCTCAGCTGAGTTACTTTAGCTGCAACTTCTTCTTTGACCTTAGCCGAGGAGACTTGGCTGGGTTGGACTCCTCAAAGGTATCCGAGCTTTCTAGGTCCTAAGCGACCTTAGACCTTCGTTCTTGAAGAATTTGGAGTCTGCTCGAGTTGCTCGACGATGATTCCCTGAGCTTGATCAACGGATCCTGGTTCTCCTGGATCCGAGGACTGGCCGGTGTTCGGTTAATAACCAGGCCTTGAAGGAAATTTTTAAGGAGCGGAGAGTGTCTCGAAGTTTTTCGAACACGAGAAGAAATTTTGTCTACCAACATGGTAAACATAGCGAGAGAGGTTGTAGGAGGGGGTTGAGAAGTGGAAGGACCAACAAAGGGAGGAGAAAGTTGTAGAAAAGTCTGAGTCCGAGTTGGACGGGGTGATGGAGGTTTCAACTCGGACCCATGGATCCGGACACAAGGCTTGACTTCCTAGTATCCAGTAGCCCGAAGCTTCTTTACGCCAACCACAACGCCATCCTTAGAAGCTGCATTTGGATCCGAGGAGAGGTGAGCTTTGAATCTGTTTGAAGATTACATTCAAAAGGGCTCAGAAGAGAAATGGAGCAGATTTTTTAGAGCGAGCGGCACGAAGGCCATCTCGCTCATGAATAGAGGGGAAGAGGTCTACGTCATAGCCCTCTAAAATATCAAATAAAGCTTTGAGAATCTTGGAGTTAGGATTCTCTTTGCTAGAATGATGAGAGAAAAATGTTCGCATCAAAATAAAAAACGAGTAGTCCGCCTCGATCTTTATACGAGTCACCGAGAAATTTTTACGTGACTCAAGGACCTCCTTGGCGTACTTCTCAAAGAATTCATCAACAATCTCCATAAACGGGATGGGATTGCGGTTAAGAAAAAGAGAAGAGACTTTGAAAATTCTCTAAAGAAGAGAGAGGTTGACACGAACAACCTTATCTTAAACTCGTGAGGTAATGACTCTCTCGAGTAAGACATATTAGAATAGAACTTGGCAACGATTTCGGGATAAATAAATTCACCGAAGCATAAGAAATTGCACACTCCAGAGTGCTCTTTATGTGCTGCAACCACGAAAACGAAGTGATTGTAAAGAATTTGTCATCCCATGTGAGATGTTGGGTGACGAAGATCTTAGAGGGATTAGAGGTACCCTCTTGGGGAGTTTTGGTGCGGGGCTTCTTAGTAACAAACCCCAACAAATCGAGTGCTGAGCCTCTTTTAGGCATGGTGAGATTTTTTGAGAAATAGAGAGGACACGAGAGAGAGAGCGAGAGAGAGAGAGAGAGAGAGAGAGAGAGAGAGAGCTTAGAATTCGAGTGAGAGAGAACAAGAATTCTTAGAGAGTAAGAAGGCGATGAGTAAAGTAAAGAAATGAAGGTAAACGGATGCTATTTATAATGAAAAGAAATGACCTTCAGCCTTCATTCGACTCGAGAATACTCAACCAGGTACACTCGGACCAGTGTGACGTTCTTCTCGCCAATATTTAAAATTCCAACAACTTTCTTCGAATGACTAGTTTTCTCTTATTGAAACACGCGGCGAGAGAGAGAGAGAGAGAGAGAGAGAGAGAGAACAAAAGACTTTTTGAAAATATTTCTAAAATTCCGCATTTATCTAGAGACAATTCCGGAAATTTGATGTCCATTTTTCTCAAAAGCTGAGTCCGACTTAGTATGGTTTCTGAGTGACTCGGAACACTCGGAGACCTAATAACTCATAACTCTGTTTCACTCGATCAACGGATCCATTTGTTATTAAAACAAAAAAACATATAACACATAATTATGCAAAGAAAGTTCACTTAAAACTCACATAATCATGCCGAGCTCATTCCTAATAAAACAAAGCTGATCCTCACTAAGTGGCTTAGTGAAAATATCAACTAACCGAAATTTCGTAGGAATGAATTCAAGTTCAATATCACCTTTCTTAGAATGGTCTCTCGGAAAATGATACATGACCTCAATATGCTTTGTTTTCGAGTGCCTGAACCGCATTCTTGGTAATGTTGATTGCACTCGATTGTCACACTTGATTAGCATAGATTTGAATGATAGCCCTAAATCCTTCAAGTGCTGCTTGATCCACGGAATATGAGCACAGACAAGCACCAACTCCAATGTACACAGCTTCAGTAGTTGATAGAGCAACAAAATTTTATTTCTTTAAGTGTCAAGAGATGAGAGATTGACCCAGAAATTGGCATGCTCCTAACGTGCTCTTTTTATCAACTTTGTATCCGGCATAGTCGAGCATCTTTCTCATCCGTGTCTAGTTTCAAACAGCTACTCATATATGTTGTTGCATGCTTCACCTCTTATAGTTTGTACTTCTTCAAAAGCTCCTTAGCATACTTGGATTGATGCACATAAATGCCATCCTTGTCTTGTTTGATTTGTAGACCAAGAAAGATGTTGAGTTCTCCCATCATACTCATTTAGACCTCCTGTCTCATCAACTCGGAAAACTCTTGACATAGAGTTTCATTAGTAGCTCTAAAAATGATATCATCAACATAGATCTAAGCAATAAGAAAGTCTTTCCCCTTGGTTTTTATGAAAAGAGTTTTGTCAATCTGACCTCTTTTGAAATCATTTTCAACCAAGAAACTGCTCAATCTTTTATACCAAGCTCTAGGAGCTTGTTTAAGACCATATAATGCTTTTTGTAGTTTGAAAACATGATTTGGAAATTCTGAGTTTTCAAATCCAGGGGACTTCTTCTTGAATGAAACCATTTAGAAAAGCACATTTCACATCCATTTGATAAAGCTTAATATTCATGCTAGATGCAAATACCAACAAGATTTCGATTGCCTCAATCCTAACAACAGTGCAAGGTTTCCCACAATCAATTCCTTCTTCTTGATTGTAACCCTAGGCAACAAGTCTAGCCTTATTTCTTACAACCAACCCTTCCTCATCCAATTTGTTCTTAAAAACCCATTTTGTTCCTATGACTGGGTGGTTAGATGGTCGTTTGGTCGAGTCCGGACTTGGTTTCTTTGAAAGTGATTGAGCTCTTCTTGCATGGCCTCTACCCATTCAAGTTTATTTAGGGCTTCTAGTGCATTTTGGGTTACGTTAATGATATGAATGTAAAAATGCACATAGATTATGGAAAGAAGATTGAGTCCTTACCCCACTATTGATATTAGAAAGTATGTTTTCAGGTGGGTGGTTGGATGCATATTTGAAAGCTTTACCTGTCCTTTGATTTACCAAGTTTATTGGTTGAGTAGAATGATCTTTCATTGGTTGATCTTGTTAAGTCTCACTTACTTGTTCTTCACCATTCTGATCTGGCTCCTGAGTTTGTTCATTACTGAGTTGCTCCATTCCGAGTTGCCTCAATAATTCTGTTTTGACTCTTTATAAGCTCAACTTCAGCAAGGTCATCTTCATCTTTATTCAGTCCGAGATCCGAGTATGTGGACTCACTTGTCCTATCAAGAACAATTTTATTAAAGATAACATGGATACTTTCTTCCACTTTGTTAGTTCTTTTGTTAAAAATCAATAAGCTTTGCTATGAGATGAATAACCCGTAAATATACCTTCATCCGTCCTAGCATCAAACTTAGTCGGATGCTCCTTACCATTGTTGTGGACAAAATATTTACACCTAAATTGTTTAAAGTAAGAAATGTTGAGTTTCGTCCCTTTGTAAAGCTCGTAGGGTGTTTTCTTCAAGATGGGTATGATGAGGCATCCGTTGAGTGTGTAATTTGTCTGTGTTGAGTGCCTCAACCCCGAAATAGTAAGGTAGATTATTTTCAATTATCATAGTCCTTCCTATTTCTTTAAATGTTCTATTCTTTCTCTCCACTACTCCATTCTATTGAGGAGTTCTTGGTGTAGAGAAGTCGTGAGAGATGTCATTCTTATCACGGAAGTTTGCAAATTCCGAATAATTGAACTCCCTTCCATGGTCGGTTCGAATCCTTTCGATCCGAGTCTAAGACTCCACTTGAATTTTTTGTAGAGCTTAGTGAACTCTTTGAAGGCTTCATTCTTGTTCTTAAGAAAACACACCCAAGTAAATAGTGAGAAATCATCAACAATAACAAGTACATACGATTTACCTCTAAGACTTTTAGCGAGAATTTCACCACACGAATCCATATGAAGCAATTCAAGCACTTTGGATGTAGATACAGTTTTGAATGGCTTGAAAGATGATCCGACTTGCTTACCTTTTGTGCATGCCTCACAGATTTTATCTTTCTTGAATGCACAGATTAGGTAAACCCTAACCAATCCATGAGATGCAAGATTCTTGATAGTGTACATGTTGATATGACCTAATCTATGATGCCAAGTCTATGAATCATCATTCACATATGCTTTTAAACAAGATAAATTCTAACCTGAATCTAAGAGAGGAATAATGTAAGTGTAACTCGACCTTAGACACTGAGAGCTTAGTCTCTTTGGTGACTGCATCGGAGATGTAGCGGTTGGTCCGAGTCAACATTACCCTCGACCTATGTCACATAGCCGAGGAATGCTAAGAAGATTGTACTTGAGTTCTTTGACAAGATAAACCAGGCTGACCGTGTTGATTCCTTCACCAATTTTCCCAATCCCTACTATCTTGCCTTTGCTTGTTATCTCCAAATGTAACTTTTCCTCCTTTCAGATCTTCTAGCTCGGAGAAGAGTCTTGAATCTTCTCACATGTGGTGTGAGTAACCACCGTCTAAGTTCCAATGACCTTTCTTCTTCTTCTCGAGTTACCCGCAAGACGTAAACAAACTAACCTTTCTCACTTCCTCTTACAAACCCCGTAACTCCATTTACTATGGTCCTTTTCTAAGGAAGAGCACTATTAGGAACCCAGATTAAAATAATTTTGGGTCTGGTTTAATTATGGGTCTTCCTCGAGAAAACCGAGTCCGTGTCTCTTTCTTTTGAAAATCTTTTCTTTTGTAAACTGAAGGAGAAGGCTTTCTCCCGTAAGCTAGTCGTGGCTTAGTCCCTTGTTCATTTGAATGAATGGGACCATGCTCATCCTTCTTTTAACTTTACAGGTCTAGAATCCTTTCGAAAAGATTAGAATAGGAATTTGATTCCTCTTCTTCATTAAAACCAAGTCTTTCTTTCCTGAAGGAGACACACTCGGGAGCCTAGAAGCATATCAAGGTATTTCGACCTTGAGTGAATTTTAAAATAAGCTCTTGAGACTCATTGAGCTTTCTTTCAGATTGCTCATTCTCTGTTCGAGTGACTCGGACACGCTCTCATTTGCTTGAGTACTCGGTCTTAAGTTCTTTCGGATTTTGTCTTTTTCCAATTCATTTTTCAAAACATTGCTCTCATCGGTAAGAGACTCAACTTGTTCATTGAACTGGAAAGAGTCAAAATTGGACTTTTCTTCCAAAGTGAAACTATATCGTGCTAGATCAACTTTAGAAACTTTGAGAAAGTATTCAACCACCTCATCCATATCCGAGTCCTCGTTGTCCGACTCCGATTCAACTTCCGAATCCGTTAGTGCCGTAAGACACTTTGCGTCATCTCGAGTCATCTTCTTCAAATGAGTCATCATCACTCCAGGTAGCCATCATAGCCTTCTTCCTTCTGTCCTTCTTTCTCTTGGGACAGTCTTTGACTATGTGTTCCTTGCTTCAACATTCAACACAACTAGAGTTCTCGAGATAAAGATAACTTTAAAGGAGAAGAAACTTTACCTTTTTTGTCCTTCTTTTCTTTCTTGTAGAACTCATCCTTTGGCCTCTTTTCCCACTTCTTTTATTTTATCATTCTCTTGAAACCACGGAACATGAGTGTCATAGGGTCCTCTTTTGATTCCGAGGAGCTTAGACTTTCACGTCCGCTTACGAGGCCTTGAGTGCAATATTCTTTTTGGTGCTGACCTCTACATCCTCTTCCTCCGAGTTGAATCTCATGGGTCGAGTAACTTGCCAATAAGCTTGTCCGGCCTTAGTTGAGAAAGGTTCGGAACTTCCTTAATGGTTGTCACCGTAGGACCCCATCTCTTCTTTGGTAGACATCTCATAATCTTTCTGGACATTTCTTCGTGGGAAATCTTTCTAACCGAGAGATTTGAGATTATTAGTAATCTCTGTAGAACCAAACATACATCCGAGTGATGTTTTCTTCGGCTCTATCTTGAATAGCTCATATTTATGAAGATATTGGCTTATCTTCGCCTGTTTCACTTGGCTTGTTCCTTCATAGGTGTTGACAAGAGTGTCCTACACCTCTTTGGCTGCATCACAAGCTGAGACCATATTGTATTCTTCTATGCTAATGGCACACATAAGTGTGTTCACAACTTCAAAATTCTTCCCGAATTTCTCGGTCTCCTTAGTGGTGAGCTTATATTTGGCTTTAGGTACAAGAGTTGCCTTCTCCTCTTTATGTGAATGTAGTTGCCAGCTTGGATGATGTTCCAAACTTCTTCATCATTGTCCATCGGAAACATTCGATGATCTTCTTCCAATGGGCAATGAACTTCGGTTGTCCGGTATATGATCTTCCTTCATCGAACTCTCCATTGTTCCGAGCCATCCGATCTTTATACCTTTTGATGGTGAGATCCTCTTGAAAGGCTAGGCTCGATACCAATTGAAAGTTTTCTCATGGAGAGTCTAAGTCACCCTCGAGGGGGATGGATAGGGTGATGAAGAAAATTAAACGATTTTAGAAAGGATCAGCCAAACGTACGATTCTAAGTCTAGATTGGACTCGGAAAAGTGATAACACAAACTTATGTGGAAATCCTCCTGGGGCAGAAAACCACGGATAATGCTAATCCAAGCACCAACTCAAATCCAGTATTTTGAATCTAAAAATACAAGGACCGACCCTACCGAATTTCTCCCTTAAACAATTCCTTACAATATTTTCCTAGACTCGAAGTTACCTTATCTCGATCTAGTACTTCTGACCGAGATAACCTTTACAATCAAGGACAATCGAGCTGAGTTAACCCTTACTCAGTCAAAGGACCTTACTCGAAAGTAAGAAAAGAATGTGACTGATTACAAGACTTTCACAACTCGTAAAATATTAAATATAGACTGGGAGTTGTAAATAGAAGATTGAATATGAAAATAATAACTTTTGCTCAAGTAATGTGTTTTGCAATAATGTTCAAGCAAGCTTCTAGTCTTGTGAGGTGGATTTTATTTATATCCAACCAAGCGGAATGACCGCTGAGTCTTAGTTCCGAACAAAAGTCTTCACCGGCCATTGTAACGGCTCTTCTAAGTCACTCAAAAAGGTCTGTTGGGATGTGAACGTTCCGCAATGGCTCCTAGCTTAAAAGGTGGTCCAATCACTTGGTCATGACTCGATAGTTGAGGTTGAAACAACCGCTAAGCCTAGAGTTAGGGTTTGTCAATTTTGGAAATAGACAACCACGACACGGTGTCCGAGCCATGTTCGAAGTAGATAAAGCTTGTCTACTGGTGATTGACAGACTAGAAGCCGACTACTTTTGTATTTCAAATATGGGTTAGCCTCGTTTGAATAACCTACAAAAGTAAACCACATTGGTTCTCAAATTATAAAATACTTTGGTCCAAGATTAGGCACAGATAATAATTAAATTAGAACAATTAAATGCTTAATTATCTTAGGCCTAGAAGAGTGGAATTTTTGAGTCTAATATTCAATATACTTAAATTCCATATGAGTCAATCCTAACGATGATCAAGTAGAGAGAGTAAAATATCCGAGTATAACAACTTGATCCGGTCAAATAATTCTAAAGGAAATAAACTGACTTAGAATAAGGAATTAACACAGTAATTCTCTTTGCGTTGAAATATGCAGATCATTACTCAAAATAAGAGTGTTAGAGAAATTATTTGAGCATGCGATAGTTCCGAGTGATGTCCGAGTGAGTCGAAACATCACTTGTAGAAGATATGTAATGAGCTGCTTCTGAGTCGATCGAAACGAATGAAAACTTATACAAGAGTTTCTATAACGCTCGGAATGACTTGAAATCAAAACTTAGGAGAGATGAGATTTACACATGAGTTCTTCATGTAATACTCGGAATGAGTTAGAGTTACAAACTAAGTCTTCGAGGAATTTTTAGATATCTTATAGGAACTCATACACTAGGTCTCTAGTATTCAAAGGACTCAAACCTGACCCTCATTGGATACTCAAATGCTGATTATGCTTGGATACAAAGTTGATAGAAAGAGCACATTAGGAGCATGCTAATTTCTAGGTCAATCTCTCATCTCCTCGGCATTCAAAGAAGCAAAACTCATCCGCTTTATCAACTACTAAGGCTAATTACATAGCGATTGGAGCTTTTTGTGCTCAAATTCTCTAGATCAAGCAACACTTGAATGATTTAAGTCTGTCATTCACACTTAGCCCAATCAAGTGTGACAATCAAAGTGCAATCAGACATCACCATGAATCCAATTCAAGCACTAAAAAATGAAACATATTGAGGTTAGGTAACATTTCTAAGAGACGATTCTAAAAAAGGTGATATAGAACTTGAGTTTATTCCTACAAAATTTCAATTAGCTAATACTTTCACTAAACCTCTGAGTGAAGATTAGTTTTGCTTTATTAGGAATGAACTTGGCATGTTAATTGCATGATTATCCGAGTTAATGCATAAGTTATTTTACTCGATTGATTGTTATATGCTTTGAGTGAATAATAAATGGATCGATTGACATAAAATGAGACTAAGCTATGAGTTATTAATTTTCTGAGTGTGTTCTAAGTCACTCGGACACATAACCGACTTAGACTCGGTTTATGAGAAAAATGGACATCAAAATTCCGAGATCATCTCTAGATAAATGGAGAATCTTAGAAAACTTTTCGAAAATCTTTTCTTCTCTCTCGAGCACGTAAACGATCGGAAGAACTAGCCGTTAGAAGAAAATTGCTTCGAAACTAGCCGTTACTCGCTAGGAGTCTCAACAGATCCGAGAACAATTGCTTGGAAGGCTCGAGTCGAAAGGCGATTATTCAATGAAAGCCTTTATTTTATAAATGGCATCGCTTTGATTTCATTCATTCACTTTGCCAACTTATTACTCATACTCTCGCTTTCTTTGCTCTCACACTTAATGTAAGACCCCGAAATTTCAGGTGTTTGCTTGCTAGTGAATTAAATTATTAAATTAAGTGAATTAGAATTTTTCCAGTCGGAATTAGAAACCCGAGAACCGAAACCCGAGCGTGGGCTAGCTAAATTGGGCCTTGTGAAGCTACTTGGGCCCAATTAAAAAAAAAAAGAAAGAAAGAAAAAGGAATGAGGATTGGGGATTAGTGGCATTGTGTTGGCAAGAAATTAAGTAAAGAGAGTTGGGGTCCAATGGGAAATAGGCCAGCAAGCCCATTAGGTGTGATTAGGAGGAGAGGAGAGAGTGGGCCCGAGAACAAAGAAAAGAACGAAGAAGCGTACGAAGCAGTGGGCGGAAGCGAGAGGAGGGAAAGCGAGAGAAGGAGCCGGGGAAACAAGAGGGAGCAGAGACGAGCGAGAGAAAGAGAAAGCGCAAGAGCCGCCTGAACGGCGAGGACGCCACCGCCGGTGAGCGAAGGGAGGGCCCGGACTCGGGAGGCCGAGCAGAGCGGAAGAAGAAAGGGAGCGAAAGAAAGAAGAAGCAGAGCAGAGACACAAGTAGAAGCGGAACAAAGCGGGAGCGGGAGCGGGAGCAAGAGGAACGCCGGAAACCAGGCTGCCGGCGGGCACGGCGAGCCCGAGGACAGGCAGCGGACGAAGGAGAAAGGAAAGAAGAAGCAGAGCAAAGACAGAAGCAAGGACAGAAGCAGAGAGGGAAGCGAGAGGGACGAAGAACCGGAAGCGAGAGATAGGCGAAGAGAAAGCAAAACCCAAACCGAAACCCAATTCGAAACCTCCCAAAACCGAATTCTTAGAACCTCTAAGAATTGAAGGGGAGTAGTCTGAATTCATCCTCTAGATTAAAATGAATTAGGTGGATTGAATATGAATTCGAAGCATGAAATTGGAAACCCTAAGTTAATAGAAGAAGCTAGAGGCCTAAATTCACTAAATTAGCCACTCACGAATCAAGAGCATGTTGTGAATTTGTGATGTTTATCTAGTTCTGAAATTATGATGTTTAAATACGATTGAGCATGATTAGTGAGAATTGAACGGGATTAGCTTGAACAGAATTAGGAGAGAAATCGGAAGTTAACTTCATGATTCGTCTGCAGATTTTTCAGGTGAATAAGCATGCTTGTCCGAATTTCTGTGAATTCATGTGTAGCCCGGAACTCCTGAAACTTTTACTGCAGCTTCCTGATGATTTATGAGAAATTCCTGTAAAATTTCGTATGCATTGGATGAGTAGATTGGGAGATATGCAATATTAAGTGAAAATGTTCTGTTTTGGGCTAAATCGCATATAAGTGAGTAACTGAATTAAGAGCTGAGATTTAAGAAGCTATGTGGCTAGATTAAAAGATATTCATTGATAAAGAAAAGTTATAGAACCATTAACCACTTATACGTGATATTACGCGAGCATGAAAACGATAAATTCGTCGATTAGAAATCATAAATGGTATGCTTATGTGATTGGGTGTTTGTCTTGAATTACGTCGATTGTAAATGACATAAGCATGCGCGTGTGAAATGAATAGATTGAGTTAGAACTTGCTTATGTGAATTGCTTGTTTTGAAGAAGTTACGCATGAACGTGCTAAGCATGAATTATATGAATTAAGTATTTCTTATGTATAAGTAATAAGAAAATAAGAAACTTAAAGAACTAAAGAAGGGAGAAAGGATTGTGTTATTGATCTAAGACCCCACGAATTAAAGAACCCTCTCGAAGCTATGGCCATAGAAGTGTCTCGTCAACCCGAAGCCACGAATTGAATTGCTTCCACTAAGAATTGACAGATATGCGTCCTTCGAGGATGGGAGGCTGCCTCGAGGCCACGAATTGTTATGCCTCGAGGCCACGAATTGTATGCCTCCGTGAACCGAGCCCACGAATTGTTTTGGCTCCAAGAACTCGGGTCTTTATAGCGAGTGCATAAATCTTCTTTCCATTCGAGCTAAGAAAACTTAAAAGAAGTATGATATGAAGAAACGAATGATCGTGCATATCGAACCAGAAAGAGCGAATCGATGATTTATGAAATGCACGATTGAACTCAAGAAGAAGAATGAGAAGAAGACCGAATCTTGATTTCATAAGAAATGTGTGCCATAAGAACTAAGATATGATTTACGTGATGAATGAATTGCATGATGAGTGATTATATGATTTACTTGCGTAGAAAGACGAATGATGCATGTTTAATTGAATTCCTGAATAAGTGATGTCATTATGATTCTCGGCAAGTTGGTAAGTTTAGAATCTCGCATGTCTTAAGCTTATTTGATCTCGAATCGCATGTTAGGAATGAAATGTGAACTTAGGTGTGTTTGTTAATGAATTAATGTGCAAAGTGAAACCCGGGGTTAGGTTTGGATTATTCATCGGGCTAATGAGCTCATGACATCACCAACATTTCAGGTACGAGAAGTTAAAACCGGCAGGAGTTGCCTATGGCTTTTGGAAATAACGAGACGAATAGGAGATGCCGAGCTTACTACTTGTTTTTCTGTCTTTTGTTTAGAAAGATGTTGTAAAGACTATTGTATGTGAGCTTAAGTTTGATTATGAATGTAAATCCCTATGTGAATACTCCGAGCGTGTGGCTCGTTGAGTTTAAGATTGTGTTTCGTGCGGGGTTAGGGCTTTAAGCCCATGGGTTTAGCCAGCTTACTGAGGAAACTCGCCGAAATTTCTAGAAAAACCTTCGAAAAACTAGAATTACGCTTCCGCCAATCTAAGAAAGGGTTAGTAACCCCAAGTTGAGACCCTAAGCAGCCTTAGGGGTTCCTCCCGAGGGACCCCGGCATGTAATACTCCTAGGGTGGGTCTAGGGGTGTTACACTTAATCTCTCTCGCACTCAAATTCTCTCTCTGTTTCACACTCATCTATGCTCTTCACTCTCATTCTCTTTACTCTTAAACTCTCTCTATCTCTTTCAATATGCCTAAGAGAGGTTCAGCTATCGAGGAGGTTCGACCATAAAGAAGGCCAAAACTAAAACAACTTAATCCGAGGGTGCCTAAGCCAAGGGAAAAGCCCCTACTTTAGATGATCCAAAGGTTATGGTCGCTCAACATTTCTTTATTGACAAAAAATTCTTCTCGAAAACTTCTTTTTCGAGATCATACCTACTCTCAAAATAGGTACCTTCAATTACATGTGCTTCGTGAATACATCTAGCCATAACTCATTACTGAATTTTATACCCACATGACAACAAGAGATAACGTGATCTCTTATGACGTGTAAGGCAAGGTAATTTGCATCAATCTTGCTCTACTTCACAAGCTCTTTGATGTGAAGTGTCTTTTGCTCAATTCTAATCCTATCCCCTTCAATGAAGTCGCGGATGACCTTTTTTGACAAATACTCTAAAGAAATCCCCGGTCTAGAAAAAATATTTATGTGATTCGGATGACTTTTGAAGCCGGACTTTTGTGCTTCATTCTAATAAGAACCTTCTTCTCCTACTATCCCTCAAAAGAGAACCTTAATAATAAAGTTCTTAAGGTTCTCTTCGACATTCTAAAAGGGTATGAGGTTGACATCTTCCCTTTTATCCTGGAACAGATTGATTCTGCTCCATCTTACCGTGAAGAAGACTTCTTATTCCTTTGGAGCTCTTCTTTTAGTTATCTTTACTCAGTTTGAGGTTGATCTCCCTTCTGACCTAAACAAGTTCTTAGAGCCTACTTCCTATTTTGGCAGAGGTGCACTCATTAACCTTGGATACTAGGAAATCCAAACTGATGTCGGGATTCATTGTTCAAAACTAGCTCCTCCTCCTCCACCTCGAGACTCATATAGTTCTCAGGACCCACTTCTTACTCATTGGACCTTCCACTTCTCAACCTGCCCCTTCACTTGATTTACTTCATAAGGTGGCTACTCGGTTTGTCTCTTTGGCTAAATAGTTACAAATAACTCCAGGTGCCTTCTAGGCCTTGATGCCAATTTTGACTCATCTCCAAAGAAAGGCTCGACTCGCATTTATCGAGTCAAGCCTTTGTTGCTGAACTCAAGGAGGTGATCAAGTGCTAAGAAGACCAGATTCGCTAACTCCGAGAAAGAAGATCCGAGGCAGCGAGAGGACTTAGAAGCCGAAGAAGCACAACCTTCGTGAGTCCTTCAATTCTTTTGAGTCTAAGTCGAAGAAGCTAAAGAACATGAAGGACAAAGAGAAGCTGAAGGAAAAGGAGAAAAGGAGACTGAAGTAGTTCAATCTAAGGGTAAGGCCAACAAAGAACCTGAGGTGATCTCCTCATGTCACACTCGGTCTGCCTTAGAAGAGGCTGGCATTGCAGGCTAGTCTAAGGCCCCTCTTCAGTTCAACAGACCTACGATAGCGAGTTCTGCTGAGGCCTAATAAGAAGGAGAAGCGGAGGAAAAACTACATTTGTCTCACAAACGTGTCATTCCTAATCTACCTCTGCTATTGCCTCCTCGCCAAGCTATCTCTACTCAAGGCTACGGGCGTAGGCGCAATCATCATTCTTCTACTTAATTGTTCTTTCCTTTCTCTTGAATTATTTTGATAAAATGCACAGGGGGAAAGAAAAGATAGAAAATAGAGATGTTTGGATTAGGCGGAGGTTTTCTATTATAGCTTCTCTATTTGTTTAAGGTTTTGTGTAATTGCTTCAACTATTTCATGAAATTTGCCTATTTATGAGCATATTTATTTATGAGCATATTTATGTGGGAACCACAACCTAGGTGAGACCTAGGGCCGAGCTTCCCCATGAATTGCTCTAGCGTAAAGGTTTTAAAGAGATGGAAAATGATTTTAGGGTTTTGAAGATGGATTTTAGAAAGTGAGGATGAACCTTTTATTAAGATTTCCAAATTTTATGAAATCTGATTAGGCAAAGTTTAAATGGCGGTTTTATTTATTATTTTATTTTATAAATTATTTTAGAATTCTCGGGATATTATCTCCTAATTGACGAAATAAAAGAAATTAGAAATTAGGTTACGCCCTAAAGCTTTAAGGACAAGCCGGTGTGAAAACACTCGGTCCGGACCCAAGCCTCAATCGCTAACCACCCAGTGTAGGCGGTAGCCTGCAGTCGGTGGTCACCGAGCACGGGCGGGGCCCTGGTCGAAACACTCGGCCTCGGCCTCCGGCCTAGCGGACATATCCAAATTCTTTTTTTTTACCATATAACCAAAAAATAACCAGAGATTCATTTTCAATAAGGATAAAGCACAAAAAAAGGGAGTCGTTGGTCAATTTTTAGGAAGAAAACTCACAAAAACAAAAACTTGCTCTTTCAATCTTAGTATGGGAAAACTAAGACTAAAAGAGGCTAAAATTGACTCCATCGGTCTTTGAACCGAGAATCGGATCTGGGGCGAGGGTACAAAATGTAGGAAAACCCTTCCATTCCGCCCGTTCGAAGACGGCCATTTCTAGTTTGAGTAGTATACTAAAATCATGTGCTAAACACAAACATATAGCATGCCAAACGATAATAAAAAGCAACCAAATAGAATTAAAGGAAAGCAATTGAAAGAAGCGATAAAGAAAGTGATAAAGAAAGAAAAAGCGGAAAACTAAAAGATTACATCGGGCGGGGAGGAATTGAAAGAAGCGATTACATCTCTTTAATCCACAATACGAAAAGTGATAAATAATACATAAATTAAATAACCGTTTGAAGGCTGAACGATTGCCCTCGGTTGTCCCACCATACCGATCTAGATCTCTACACTAGATCTTTTAATGCGATGACGACAAACTCAAAGAAAAGGGCTTGTTTTGTGAATTGTATAAAAGGTGAATGTGTAAGTGTAGGAACCTAAAAGTGTCGTCCCTTATCTCTTTATTTCCGTATTTTATTACTGTGGGCTCGATGATGAAATCCTCAATCTCGTTTGAGGATTTGGATCTCGAGTCGTGATCGATTCGTGTGACATAAGCCGATAAACCACAAAGAACCCTCAACACCAAATAAACGAGCCTTTTGCCTTGGGTTGGTCCATAACTCCTCATTTCGTTACGGCAATTCAAGAATCGGGCCAAGCCTTTAGAGACAATACGATCCAGAGCTGTCTATCGGCTAATTTTAAGTTTAGAATACTGCAATTTACTTTTATCCAAACAGACAAGGAGCTGAAGACCTAAAACGACATTAAAAGTGTTGCATTTCATGATCATGAGCATCGAGTGTTGCGTTTCCATAAGACACTCCACACGAGACTAGGAACTTTTCCCCTCAAAACGACGTCGTGGTCGGCGCTCGCCTTCTAGAAGCATTAAGTGGAACACTTCATTTTGGCTTAGAGACACGCTAGAGCACAAAACCCTAGGAGCGCCCGGGTGGCCGGCGCCTTCCAACCAGGTTCTATCCGGTTTAATCCTTCCTTATCCGGTTCAATCTCTTAGGATATTGGCCCGGTTTATTTTCTCGTTGTTTGGACGGCAGATTAGAGGCAAACCCTAGGTCATTTGTGACCTAGGTCTTCTCCTATAAATAGAGAGCCTTGGCTCTCATTCCAATACGACTTCCGCCTTAGCCTCATGCTGCATGAAAGCTACCACGAGTATTGACATCTAAATGTCACTCTGCCGAAATTACAACTCTCTCATCTTCTCTTTACTCACCGCTATTGACTTTGTGCAAAGAGCTAAAGAATATTCGATTATTTTGATCTTTGGGCATTTATTAAACCGATCATTCTTGTCACCTACATACACAGTTCACAAAAACGTGCCCTTTTACTTTCATTTGTCTTCATTGCATCAAGAGATCCGAGTATGGAGATCCGGATCGGCAAGGTGGGATAACCTGAGGGTAATTGTTTAGCTTTTAAACGGTTATTTAATTTACGTTTTTATTTATCGTTTTTCGTATTGTGGTTTAAGAGATGTAATCATTTCTTTTAATTCCTCTCCACCCGATGTAATCTTTAATTTTCCGCTTTTCTTTTCTTTTCTTTACCGCTTTCTTTATTGCTTTTCCTTTTATTTCATTTGGTTGCTTTTATTTATCGTTGTAGCATGTTGCTTGCTTGTTTGATTTACATTATTCTAATTTACTACACAAACTAGTAGCATGATCGTCTTCTGGACGGACGGAATGTAATGGTTTTCCCTACGTTCGTACCCTCGCCCCGAATCCGATTCTCAATTCAAAGACCGATGGAGCTTATTTTAGCCTCTTGTAGTCTTAGTTTTCCCATACTAAGATTGGAAGAGCATGTTTTTGTTTTTGTTAGTTTTCATCCTAAAAAGTGATCAGCGGCTACCTTATTTTATGCTTTATTCTTATTAAATTTTCGTCCCGGTATTTTCTAATTCCAGGAATTAAAAATTGGTTCGGATCTACCAACCAGGGCGGAGGCCGAGGCTGATTTCCTTAGCCCTGGCCTCCGGCTAGTGCCCACCACCGCCTGCACAGTGCCGTCGCTACACTCGGGTGGTCGACGAGCAAGGCTTCGGTCCGGATTGGTGTTTTCTCTTATCCGAACGAGAAGACCGAAAAGATTATTCCCAGCAAGATTGGTCCAGTCCGGTGTAGATCGTCCCTCTTCAAGGAGGTAGGGTGCCTTCTTCTCTAGAATATAACGATCCATCGAAAATCTCCAAACTAGGTAATAGGATGCCCTTTTGCTTGATATATAATAAGGCTCGGGAAAACCATAATAGGGAAGTTATCTCCTTCTTTTAGGAACTTCCCATTAAGGGTATAGGGAAAGGGCTTCATAGAGTAGACTGTGTGCAGTGCGGTCCTCTTAGTTTGAACTTCCCACTTAGCTTGGCCTATTTCCTTAGCAGTAGGTTGATAACCTAGCCCGAAGTTGTAGTTGTTAGTGGGTTCAAAGGGTAGAAAAGTAGGGTGGTATGCCCTTCGACCTACAGAGAAGACCTGGAAAGTACCCTTTCTTCCTAAGCATCGAATGGACACTAGGATTACCATAAGGATTAAGGTTAAGAGGTGCTTCATCCTCGTTTAAGGTAGTGACATTCTTGAATCCATACGAGTTCCTCATCATTAGCATCATGCTCGATCTCAACTACTCATTCTTTAGAAGTAATAGTAGCGCAAAGGTTATCCCCATTGACAGTTATAACTTGACCTTTAATGATCATCTTAACTTTCCGATACAGATGTAGAGGGCACCGCCCGATGATAATGCAACCAAGGGCATCCTAGAAGTAAATTGAAGGTAGTTAGGATATCTAGGACTTGGACTTTGATGCTCCTTTCTACTGGCCCTATATTAATTGGCAAGGTCACTATTCCCAAGACTATTCTTTTAGAATTGTCAGTAAACTCGAAGATGGACAGTTAGTTTAGAGAGTTGTTGCTCCCTAATTCCTAACCTTCTAGCAGTTCTCTAGGAACAAACGTTTACTATCGATCTATTGTCTACCAAGGTTAGGGGAACAAACTTGTTGATGCAAGTTATGGTTAATTAAAGGGCATTCTTGTGTGCAACGCCTTCTTCTAGAAGATCCTTTTGATCAAAGATAATAGTTCCATCCCCACTATTAACCAATCCTACCACTTCCTCTAGTGTGGTTTCAAGAGAGACCTTAATTTTACTCGATCTGCATCAATCGACGCATGTCTACATTTCCGGGAAGTAGATATTAGTTGCTATATTGAGATGTCGACTTTTAATTTCCGTAGTTGCTTAAGGATTAGGTCTTCTTCTTTCGTACCTTCAGGCTCTTTTGGGGTTTCCTAAGTCTGTTGTGGACCCAGGGGTGCATTGTGCCGTTCGGATCTAGTAAGGAATTGGATTACAGGACTTTTAGTTTCTCCCCAAAAGTCTTCTTCTTCTAAGGATGATGTGCCCTGAAGTCATCGCTATTGTCGTCAACATTACATTTCGTTTCGTAGACATCTTCTTCATCACTTATCCACAGACCCTGGACTTCTAGATCTAATGAAAGTAAGTTAAGTAGTGGTTTAAACTCGTCAACATCTTGGATAAAAACAGACATGTCCAACTCGACTGGACTAGGTTCAGTGAAAATGGCCGAGGTGCCGCTAAAAGGATTTTTATTATTGTTTGGTTTCAGGCAGCCTTAAGCAAAGGGAGTTGGCCGTTTCGAAACATGCTTTCTAATTTGTTCTTGAATGTCCAACACTGTTCGATATCGTGTCCTTGTGCACAATGGTACTTGCAAAATTTTCCCATGTCCTAATTTTTGGATTGTTTCGCGGTTTCGATTCTCGCTCTAACGAGCGGAAATTCTATTTTTCCCTTTTCCAAGAGACGGTCAAGGGCTTTAGTGTAGGTAGTATTAGTATATTGAGGGCATTGATGTCTGCGCCCCCACTAGTATTGCATGTATTAGAGGTTTTCTTATCTTTGGAATGATAATTACCTCCATACCCGGTTGCGACTTTTGTGGTCGTGGTAGATAGCTCTTCTTCTATCAGCAAACCAAGCATCTCTAAGGGTTGAAAAATTCATCATGGGTAGGAATTTGAGGTGTTAATTGTAATTGGGCTAAAGGTTTTTCACAATAATCCTACCTTGGTCCTTCTCGGAGGGTGGGTCAACCATGTGGGTAGCCTTTTCTCTTTATTTGGCAAGAAAATCTATGAAGCTCTCCTTCTCACCTTGCTTGATTAACCCTAAGTCTCTCGGAGTAATAGGCGGATTAGTGTTATAGGAGTATTGATGTAGTAACTCCTTACACAGATCAGTCCAATTGGCAACCTTACATGGGTCAACCGCATTGTACCACTTCATTACATCGTTGTCGAAAGTCCAGGGAAAATGATATGGTAAGTATCTTTGGTAATGTTCTTAAGAGTCATTGCTCCTAAGAAGTTGCGTACGTGATGATGGGGATTCTCAAAACCTTTGAACTTAATATCGGGCATGGTAAACTTTAGAGGTAGTTTACCCTTAAGAATTAAAGTGAATCCCTTATGATCGAAGTAATGATTACTGAACATGGATGACTCCCTTAACATTTATTCTATCCGATCTACATGTGGATCGAGCCGAGGTTCGGATTCACGCTTATAGGATTCATGTTTGGGTCTGTCTGGATGAGAAAAGATAGGTGGAGGGATGGCACTAATCCCTTTCCTCTTCTCAAGCGTTCACCTTCCTCATCCATTACTCGTCCTCAATAGCCCTTATAATAGTCTCAATATCCCTCGATATAGATGATATCTTCTCCTCTTGATCATTCATCCTAATTTCCACCCTGGCTATGTTCTCATTAAGTAAACCGAGATTAAGAGACTCGCTCTAGGTTTAAATCCATTGGAAGGGAACTCTTTTCGGGTACTATCTTATGGCAAGGAATAGATCGGGCCGGTGTGGTGTGCACCGAAACACATCGCACTAGTGTAGACGACAGAGTGGAAAAAAAGAAGATGTGTCGGACTCTTTGGCGAGGTGTTCTAATCTTTTAGAGCTCAGATTCTGACGATACTCGGCTGCCGTAGACTTCCCTATTCTCGCAGCCCACAGGATAAGGTTTAGGACCATATGAGAGAAGACCATTTTTTGGAGCAAAGGACTTAAGCGCAAGACCCGAAGAGACTAAGGATGCTTTTATTTGGATGCACATAAAGAATGCGATGATGTATGACTTAGTTAAGATGATGATGTAGTTAATGAATGATTGATCCTTAAAGAAAAGATGCTTTCTATTGCAGCTAAGTGACAATACATTTCTTTATATTTGAAATAAATTTGCTTTGGGCTAAATGCAAAGAAAAAGAAACTCCCTTGAGATGAATTTGATTTGGCTAATGCAAATGGAGTCGCCTAATATAAGATGAATTTGATTTGGCTAACGTAAATAGAATCACCTAATATGAGATAAATTCAATTTGGCTTATGTAAATGGACTCACCTAATATGAGATTAATTTGATTTGGCTAATGCAAATGCACTCACCTAATATGAGATGAATTTGATTTGGCTAATGAAAATGCAAACTGGGAATGTGAAAGAAGAAAGAAAAAAAGAAGTCAAGAAAAATTAACTAACCAAAGAAAAAGGGGACCTCTGGTAAGATCCCTTCTAGATCGATCGGCGGTGACTACTTAGATCACTTAGAGAAAATTTTAGTATGACTCGAAAATACAAATAATGGACTAACCCTAGTAGGAAAAGGGAATTTTGACTTTTGGCTAAATGCACATGATGGACGGACTCTAGGAAATTTATTAAAGTGTTTTATTTTCACCTATGCAAGGGCTAATCACCATTCCTCACCTATTCTTAAAGGCTCACAAGCAAAAGATTAAATCTAAAACACACACACTTATTCAAGCATGCAAATGAAGTTAAAGGGACCACCTAATAGTCAAAAAGTTCTACGGCCAAAATATGTTTAGACACAGTAGGATACATGGTGACTCAAAGTCCAAGAAATTGGTCCTCCGTGTGGGGCACGGCATGCGTAAAGGCTTGAATCGTCGGTGCCTCTCGGTGAACAAAACAGTTTGACCCAAGAACGCGTGCTATGAGGTAAGAGGTACCATTTCCTTGGGCAATCAAACCTAGTTGGGCCCGCCTAGGATTCGAGTGGGAGCCTCATTCCAAAAAGGGTAAACAGTGGGTAGAATAAACTTTTCCTAGGGGTCCAAAATAGTATTTAAACTATATTCAAAGGTTGCTTAATGCGGGATGCCTAATGCAAACAAATCATAAAAATACACTACTCAAATTCTCAAGTTTCGCCCTCTTAATAAACGATTTATCCCTAGTGGAGTCGCCATCTGTAGGAACCACAGCTTGTGCGGGACCCAAGGTCGAGCTTCCCACGAATTGCTTTGGCGTAAGGGTTTTAGAAAGTTGGAAAATGATTTTAGCGGTTTGAAGATGGATTTTATAAAGTAGGGTTGAACTTTATATTCAGATTTTTGAATTTTATTAAATCCGATTAGGCAAAGTTTGAATGGCAATTTTATTAGTTATTTTATTTATAAATTATTTTCAAAATTCCCAGGATATTATCTCCTAATTGAAGAATTAAAAGAAATTAGAAATTACCTTCGTCCTAAAGCTTTAGGGACAAACAGTGTGAAACACCGATCCGGACCCAAGCCTCGGTCGTTGACCACTTAGTGCAAGCAGCAGCATGCACTCAGCGATCACCGGCGCCCGCCACGGGCCTGGCTAAAACAGCCATCCTCGGCCTCCGGTCCGGCATAGAGATCCAAATTCTTTGTTTTTACCCTCCAAACAGTAAATAAGCGAGATGCATTTTCAATAAGGATAAAACACAAAAAAGGGAGTCGCCGATCGGTTTTAAGAAGAAAACTAACAAAAACAAAAGGCTTGCTCTTTCAATCTTAGTATGGGAAAATTAAGACTAAAAGAGGCTAAAATTGACTCCATCGATCTTTGAACCGAGAATTAAATCCGGGGCGAGGGTACAAAATGTAGAGAAAACCCTTCCATTCCGTCATCCGAAGACGACCATTACTAGTTTGAGTAGTATACTAAAATACTGTGCTAAACACAAACATACAACATGCTAAACGATAATAAAAAGCAACCAAACATAATTAAAAAGTAATAAAAGAAGCGATAAAGAAAGAAAAAGTGAAAAACTAAAATATTACATCGAGCGGGGAGGAATTGAAAGAAGCGATTACATCTCTAATCCACAACACGAAAAGAGATAAATAAAACATAAATTAAATAACCATTTGAAGGTTGAATGATTGCCCTTAGGTTGTCCCACCTTGTTGATCTGGATCTCTTGATGCGATGGCGACAAATCAAAGAAAAGGGCTTGTTTTTGTGAATTATGTAAAAGGTGAATGTGTAAGAAGTAGGAAAGATCAGTTGAATAATGTCCAGAGATCATAATAACTATATATTCTTTAGCTCTTTGCACAAATTCAATAGCTATAAGTAGAAAAAGAGGAATTGATTTCGACATAGTAACATTTGGGTATGAGTGCTCTGGATAGCTTTTTACGAGCATTACGCATAGGAGAAAGCCATATGGGAATGAGAGCTAAGGCTCTCTATTTATAGGGAGAAACCTAGGTCACAAATGACCTAGGGTTTACACTCGACCAGCCGGTCCAAGTAGTTGCAAACAAACCGAACCAGAATCTCACAACATTGAGCTGGATAAAGCAAGGATAGAACCGAGATAGAACCCCGATTCACGGCACGGCCACCCGGGCTTACCTAGGGTTTCGTGCCCTAGCGTATTTCCAAGGGATTCTCCAAGCCAAAACACGAGTGTTTCACTTAAAATTTCGGGGTTGCAAGCGCCGACCACGACGTTGTAGAGCTTAAATGTAGCACTTTGATGCTAGTGATCATGAAATACAACACTTTAACGCCATCTTCGATTGGACAAAAGTAAAATGTAGTATTCGGAACTTGGAATTTCCCAGACACACAGACCTGGACTCCATTATCTCCGAAAGCTTGGCCCTGGTTCTTGAATCGTCCGAAAGAAAAGGGGATTTTTGCATTGACCTAAGGCATAAAGTCTGTTTATTTGGTGTTAGGATTCTTTGTGGTTTATTAGCTTACGTCGCACCAATTGAACACGATCGAGATCCAAATCCTTAAACGAGGACTCGGGATTTCATCATCATGCCAACAAATAAAATAGAGAATTAAAGAGGTAAGAAACGACAATTTTTAGGTGTCTACAATTTCATATTTACTCCGATACATTTTTCACTATTCGAGTGACAAGTATGCTTTGTGTCTACTTCAAGAAGTCTGCTCCGAGTTGTATATGATCTAAGGTGAGGTGTTCAATATTCATTATTATTTTTCTTGCTCTGATGAACATAATATGAAAACTTAACTCTCTAAACTAATTAGTTTCTATTTTAAGAATGGAATGCATTTCATCAAAAGGGAGAGACTGAAAACTCGGGTATAACTCTCTATCACTCTATAGTTTTGATTCCAAGTCATTCTAAGCTTTTAAAAATTCATATCTAAGTTTTCATTATTTTATGACCCGCTCGAAACCATCTATCAAGCATATCACTTTTAACCTGGATTCATCGACTCACTCGAAATAACTTAGAACAATGGCATGAGCAAATAATTTCACAAACACTTTTATTCCGAGCACTCGACTTACTATTCTAAGTGAAAATAAATTACTTGCGTTAATTTCACTTTCTAAAGTCGAGCATATTTAATGAAATTATTTACTTGATCAAGTTTATGTATTCGATTCCTTATTCTCATTAACTTTATCATTTAAAGGATTGACCCAAGATGAAATTTGAACTTAATGAATATTAGACTCAGAAAGTTTCATTCTTTTAGGCTAAAGATAATTAAGCGCTTAATTGCTTTGAATTAATTATTATCTTTACCTAATCTTAGACCAAAGTATTTTTATACTTTAAGTACCACTTTGATTTGCTTTTGCTAGTTGATTAAAGTAGTTTAATCTATTTTTGAACAGAAAAAGCAATCGGTTTCTAGCTGTTAAACATCGAGCAAACATAAATCAGCCATTTACGGACATGACTCGGACACCGTGTCGGGGTTGTTTGTTTCCAAATCCGATAAAATTTAACTTTGAGTCCAACGGTTGTTTCCACCCCAGAATTCAGTCACAACTAGAGGGATGGACCACTTTTGAGCCAAGGACCACCACACAACGTTCCTATTACAACATATCCTTTTACGAGTAACTCAAACTAGCCATTATAATGGCTATTGAAGCTTACCAATCCAAAACAAGTCTTAACGGCTAATCCGCCTGCTTGTGTATAAATAGAAGCCACTCTACAAGATTTGAAGATTACTGGAACTGAACATATTCTACTCTCACTCAATCCGCTAGTGTTTACAACTCTAAGTCTTAAGTCTTTAGTTTCTAAGTTGTAAAGACAAAGTCTTGTAATCACTTCTACTCTTTCTATTCTCGGCTAAGTCCCTTAACCGAGCTGTAAGGGTTAACTTAGCTCGGTTGTCCCTAACCTGTACTAGATCGGATAAGGGAATTTCTGAGTCTAGGAAAACTTGTAATTGAATTATATAAGGAAGCAATTCTATAAAGAGTCAATCCTTGTATTTTGTGGATTCAAAATAGTGGATTTGACTTGGTGCTTGAATTAGCACTGTCCGTGGTTTTCTACCCCGGGAGGATTTTCACGTATTTACGTGTTTGACTTGTTTATGAGTTTATTATAGACTTAGAACTATTTTCTAGGTTTGTTTTATGCGGAACTGTTTGTAATTTCTCAAAAAGCTTCCATTACTTTATTTGACCCCTCCCCCTCTAGGGTGACTTAGCCTCTCCAAGAGCAAACCTTCAAGATTCAATAAGACCAATTGTTTTATATCGAATGCCACTTTAAAGGAGATAAAGCTCTTAGGTCCGAGGTCAAGTAACACTTATATTATCCATTTTAATGATTCAACTTAGAATTTATCATGTTTAAAAGCTTCTATCAATGATGAATTATGGACATGGCATCGCAAATTATGCCACATTAGCATGCATAACATTAAGAAATTATCTTCACAAGAGTTAGTCCGTGGACTCCCTAAATGTGCTTTTAACAAAGATAAAAATTTGTGATGCATGTACAAAGGGAAACAAGTTAGATCTTCATTCAAACTAATTAAAATTGTATTCATCTCAAAAGTGCTAGAATTAATTCACATGGATCCGTGTGGGGAAAATCATGTAAAAAGCTTAGGAGGTAAATCATATATGCCTGTGATTATTGATGATTATTTAAGATTTACCCAGGTATCTTTTCTAAAAAATAAGAAGGAAGCTTTCAAGTAGTTCACCGGAGTATGTAGACAAATTCAACTAGAATCTGGGACTTAATTTGTGAGAGTTAAAATTGACCATGAAAGGGAGTTTTACAACTCAGAATTTGCTTATTTTTGTAACAAATCTAACATCTTCCATAACTTCTCGGCACCCAAAATGCCCCAACAAAATGGAGTGGCAGAAAGAAAGAAGCGAGAACCCTTGAATAAATACGAATGACAATGATGATTGAAAATTATATACCTCACTATTTATGGACTGATGTAGTGAACACGGCAAATTACATAGTGAACAGATGCCTTATTCGCCTAATTCGAAGAAAACACCCTATGAGCTTTACAAAGGGAAGAAACTCAACATCTCCTACTTCAAGCCTTTTGGGGATAAGTGCTTTGTACATAACAGATGGTAAGGATCATTTAACTAAATTTGATGCAAGGTCGGATGAAGGTATATTTCTTTGTTATTCTTTACATGGCAAAGCTCTTCGTATTTTCAATAAAAGGACTAACAAAAGTGAAAGAGAGTATTCACGTTATCTTGATGAGATTGACAATGCCAAGATAAGTGATTCTACCTTCTCAAACTTTAAAGCGAGCAGAAATGATGATGAGATAGTTGAAGTTAAGCTCATAATTTTAGAAAATAAGTGAACCGAGGAACCAATTGACCCGAGTTCAAGACTATACTTAGACTACAAAAGCTCAAGAAGTAAGTGAGACTCAACTAGCTAAAGAAGCAAACATTCAAGACTCAAACCTGGTAAATCGAGGGTTAGGTAAAGCTTTTCAATATGCTTTTGGCCATCCTCCCGAGAACATCCCCTCGAGATATCAACTCAAGTGTGCAAACTCGTTCTTCTTTGCATAATCTATGTGCATTTTCCGTGTTCATCTCATTAATTGAACCTTTAAATGTAATAGAAGCCCTACTTGAACCTAAATGGGTATAAGACATGCAAGAAGAATTATCACAATTTGAAAAAAAAAAAAAAAACAAGTTTGGACCTTAACTAAACGACCAAGTTACCACCCAGTTATAAGAACCAAGTAGGTTTTTAAAAACAAACCTGGATGAGGAGGGGTTGGTAGTCATAAATGAGGGCGAGACTTCTAGCCCTAAGGTATAATTAGAGAAAACATGTTTCCTATATGATAATGTATTTCCTTATCCGAGATGATTTTCGGACTAAATGCAAAATGAAAAGGACAAACTCACCTAACTTAATATGAAATGATTTTACTTGGCTAATGCAAATGGACTCACCTAATATGAGATGATTTTATTTGGCTAATGCAAATGGACTCACCAAATATGAGATGATTTTCACCCATGCAAGGGTCTACTCGGCTCTCCTCACTTATTCGTAAAGGCTCACAAACAAAAGATTAAATATAAAACACACACACTCATTCAAGCATGCACATGAAGTCTGGGTGGCACCTAAAATTACAAAAGTTCTATGGCCCAAGAGTTCAAGAGTTTGGATACATGGTGACACGTAATCCGAGAATTTGGTTCCCCATGGGTTGCACGAGATAAGGATACCAACCGGAACTCGGTGCCTCTTGGTGAACCAAAGGGTTTAGCCCAAGAGTGCGTGCTACGAGGGAGGAGGTACCGTTTCCTTAGGCAATGAAGCCTAGTTTGGCCCGCCTAAAGGAACCAGTGGGAGCCGCTCTCTAGAAAAGTTAAATAGGGGTCCAAAACAATATTTAAACTAGTTCAAAGGTTACTAAATGCGGGATGTCTAATGCAAGCATATTATTAAAATACACTACTCAAATTTTCAAGTTTTTCCCTCTTAATAAAGAGTTTCTCCTCGGTGGAGTCGCCACTTGTAGGAATCACAGACTAGCCGGGGCCCGCTGAGCTTCCCCACTTGTGTCGGGTCTCTTTTTTAAAGATTGATTTTTGAAGATGGTTTTGAAAGTCGATTTTAGAATGGGGGATGAACCTTTTATTAAGATTTTTCGAGTTTCATTACATCTAATTTGTCTAAGTTTGAATGGAAATTTTATTAATTATTTTATTTTAGAAATTATTTTCAGAATTCCTAGGATCTTATTTTCTAATTAAACAATAAATAACATTAGGGTTTTGGTTTTTCCGTGAGGCTTTAGGGCCGGATTGGTGGACCGAAGCCTTACTTGGCTGACCCCACGGCATAGGTAGTGGCCTCGCTACTAGGGGTGACCGATCTATGCCTAATGGGTATATCCAAAACCTAACGTTACTCGTTCTCCGCAACCGAGAAAACACCGAGATGCAAATTTGTGTAGAATAAACCATAAAAGAAATGAGTCGCCGATCGGTTTGAGGACAGAAAAACTAACAAAAAACAAAATTTGCTCTTCCAATCTTTGGGCCTGTTCGAAGTTACATACAAAATGCACATAAACATAAA
The DNA here is from genome assembly GCA_021018815.1 of Talinum fruticosum. NCBI lineage: Eukaryota > Viridiplantae > Streptophyta > Magnoliopsida > Caryophyllales > Talinaceae > Talinum > Talinum fruticosum. The sequence continues at coordinate 2,365,284 of JAITYX010000075.1, read as the reverse complement.
CATAAACATAAACGAACATAAACGAACATAAACGAACATAAAAGAATAGAAAAGAACATAAAAAAGCATAAACGAACATAAACGAACATAAACGAACATAAAAGAACATAAACAAACAGAAATGAGTGTTAAAATAAGAAACAAACAAACATAAACAAACATAAACAAATATAAAGAACATAAACGAACATAAACAAACATAAAAGAACATAAACGAACATAAACATAAATAGATTTCATTTTTCATGTAACATAACAAGGAAAACAATAAAGAAAAGCGATAAAGAAAAGCTAGAAATAGAAAAATTACATCGGTCGGGGCAAACTTTAAAGCGATTACATCTCTTAAACCACAATACGGAAAGTAATAAAAACAGTAATAAATATAACCTTTTTAAGGCTGACAAATTACCCTCATGTTGTCCCACCTTGCTGATTTGGATCTCCACAACGGATCTCTCGATGCAACGGCAACAATCAAAAGAAAAGGGCTTGTTTTGTGAATTGTGCATAGGATGTATTAATGATCGGTTGAATTAGTGCCCAAAGATCAGAATAACTGAATATTCTTTAGCTCTTTGCACAGATTCAACGGTAGCTTAATAAAAGATGAGTATCTTTATGGAAATTTCAGTTGAGTAACGTTGAGATGAGAGTGCTCTAGTTAGCTTTCAGCGAGTGTAATGTTAAGGCAGGAAGCCCCATGTGAATGAGAGCCATACATCTCTATTTATAGTAGAGGATCTATGTCACAAATGACCTAGGGTTTCCTTCCATCCGATCGTCCAAACAACTGAAATAAAAACCGAGCTAAATCTTAAGAGATAGAACCATATCGAAAACGAATAAAATCGGACGCCCTAGGGTTTCGTGCCCTAGTTGTGTCTCCAAGGACTCTCAAGCCAAAACGCAGCATTCCACTTGATGCTTCTAGAAGGCGAGCACCGACCACAACGTCGTTCTAAGGGGGAAGCTTCTAATCTCGTGTGGACTGTCTTGTGAATCTTAAACGCAACACTTTGATGCTCCCGATCATGAAATGCAACGCTTTAATGCCGTCTTCAGCTCCTTGTACTCGGATGAAAGTAGAATGCAGTACTCTAGACTCGGAATTTCCCGAGTACACAACATCGAACTTCATAATCTCTAAAGGCTCGGCCCAGACTCTTGGATTATCCGAACGAAAAGAGGATTTGTGGATTGACCCAAGGCAAAAAGGCTATTTATTTGGTGTTGGGGGTTCTTTGTGATTTATCGGCTTATATTGCACCGATCGATCACAATCCGAGATTTAAATCCACAAACGGGACTCGAGATTATCATCATCGGGCCAACAAAATAAAGCATAGAAATAAAGAGAAAAGATACGACATTTTTTAGGTATCTACTGTAGTTAAGTTTATATTTCAAGAAACTGAGCCTCAATCATTGTTATCTAAGTCTTATCTCGAACACTCGGACGAATAATTGAGTCGGACTTATTTACAATTAAAATCGACATTCAATATCCGAGGTCATCTCTTATTGATAGAGAATCTTGGATAATATTTTCGCAAATCGTTCTACTCTTTCCCACATGTTTTTAAACGAAAAATTAGTCGTTAGGACTCGCTAACTCATCATCGTGCTAGGAACTAGCCATTACAATTCTTGCCAGTTAGAGAGCTTCGGCACTCGGTTTTAATTTCTAGTCATTTAAGAGTGTTTTTCTATAAATACTCCTTTTTTCATTCGTTTCTTAGTTTGCACTCTCATGCTCAACTTTTCTCTCACTCTCTCTCACCTACTCGGACTTACTTGCGAGCTCACTCAGCTTTTACTTCATCTTAAATTCTCACTCGGACTCATGTTCTAAGCTCTACTCTCAATATTCTTTTCTCTCTCCTTCTCTTTTAACCCTCACTTTCAACCATTTTCTTTTCTCCGCTTAAACTTCTACTCCTTTCACTCTCTCGTTCTCTAAGTTAGAAACATGACAAAAGAAATCCGGAAGTTGAGGTAGCTTTGGCTACCAAGAAAAAGCCTAGAACTTCTTCTCGTTTCACTATTCAGATTTCTAAGCCTAAGGCCTCCGAAAAGGAGACATCAAAACAAAAACAAAGATCCTCCCTAGAATTACGAGAATCCAAATTACACCTCAATCACTCCACACTACTGTCCGGACTACAAGTTTTTCCTTGCTACAAAAATCTCTTGGGTTCACAACCTGAATTTCACTTTCCGTGACTATGTCTATCCCGACCTAGTCTTTGAATTTTACCAAAATCTCTCTTCTACTAACTTGATTCTTATTTCTTCTATTCAAGAGAAGAAGATTGTTATCAATCTTACCTTTCTTCATAAACTTTTCAAGATTAATTGTCTTTTCTTAAATCACAACATTCAAAAATTTTATGAGGTTGTAGATGATTTTTATTCTAAGTACTCTCTAGTCAAACCAAAGTTCGAAAGAACTTTTCCATTATTCAGCTGAAGTCCGAACCCGGACTTCTTAGCTTCATTTTTATGAGGATAGTGTTCTCTTTCTTTCATTCGAAAGAGAATCCAAACAACTTTGTTCTCAAAGCTATGTATGACTATCATAGAAGGCTATGATATTGATATCTTTCCATTCATTATTCAACAAACCACCTTTGTCCCCTTAGATACAAAAACATCACTCTTCCCTTCTACTCTCCAAAGTCTTTGCTCATTAGGAGCTTGAGCTTCTTGGCAAATTTCTCCCTCCTATTGTTATGATCGAGAAAGAAGAGTTGATAGGTCTTGAATATCGGGAAACATCACCTCAAGCCTGGACACACTCCTCCGAGATCACTCAGCCCTCCCCTTCACCTCTTACACTAACTCTTAATCCTTCTAAGCCTAGTACCTTAGCTCGGAATTTTGAACAGTTAGCTTCTCACTTCCCTTCTCTAGCCTCGGAGTTCAAGAAAACCTTATCTAGTTTTTAAAGCTTCATTCCTCTTCTCCTTCAAATGCAAGCTTAACCACCGCCTAAAAGTAGATCAAAGAGGCCAAAGTTCTAACAAAGGAGCTACAAGAAATGTTCAAAGGTGCCCAAATCACCCTCAGCAAGTGTTCACCAGAGTATGATGATGATGATGATGATGAAGATTCGTCGAAGAATCTTCTTAGGAAGTGGGAACATCCGAGAAGCAACCTTAGCTAGAACCAGTCCAAACTTGTTGAAGCAGCCCAAGTTGAGCGCTCGGATGACGAGGAAGAAGAATAGAAACACCAATTAGTTTGAAGCCAAAAGAGTTGAACTTATACTACCCTAAAAAGCCTCTTCTTCTAAGCCACATCCTTCTTAATTTTCTCTCATTTTATTTTTCTTTTTTATCCAACATTTTTTTCTCTCTCTCCTTGTTAGTTACTTTGATGAAATGCATTAGGGGAGAAAAATAATATGTTTGGTGGAATTAGGGGAGTTCACATATTTAGGAGGAGCGAGATAATTTTTTTTGTTTGTATATATTTGACTATTAATGAATGAAATCTTATGTTTGATTATCTTTTGCTCCTACTTATTTTTTTCTTCATATTGCTCTAATATTCAGATTTATTTTTACTATGTTGCTTAGAACGTATCTATAATATTTATAATATACTTTCCTTTGCTACTTAGAAAGTATCTATAATATTTGCTACTTAATAAATTTTCACTATTATAGGAACCACTTTTTACTACGAGTTCGAAAGACTTTTTATTGTGGTTGTTTGGCATCGTGTATGTGGCCATAATTATAGATGGACATCTTTTACTACGAGTTCAAAACCGTAGTAAATGACAACCTATTATTAAGGTGCTGGAGAAAAATCGTAGTAATAGATACAGTTCTTTCTCCAAAACCATAATAATAAATACAACCATTTAAGAAAAAAGTAGAGCACCTCCAAATTGGAAGAGAGTCCAGAAAAATAAATGAAGAAAAATTAGTCGGATCTAAAGGAATACGGATGAAGTTTAAGCACTTCCGGATCCATCAATGACTACGAAAAACGAACAATGCACAAAAAAAACTTTGAGCACCATACAAGGACTATCATCAGATGAAATGAGGTAGATTACATAATGTAATTATCGAGCAAGCAACGCCAATACATTCAGAACTCAACAAACCCAAGCCGAGAAAAGATAACTAAACCTCGATCAAACAAGGCTCGTTTCTTATCATCATCAACCTCGGAGCTCGGGCAAGTGTTCAAATAGATGGCTCTGCAATTGGGTTGCTTATCCTCCAGCAACGCCACCTTCAATTGCATATTCCATCTCATATTGATTCCTTCTTCTCTTTCCTCAATTTTGATTTTAATTTTGATTTATATGCGCAACTATCAATCACCCCGAAACATATAATTGTAGATCTCGTACTCATTCGGAGAGATGTTAAAATAAAAATTGGAAGCATAATAATTTCCTTATGAATCCCCAAAATTTTCAAGAAAAGTTTATATCACCGAACATCAAAGAAAGAGGAAGAAACATTTTCAAACCTTAACAAGAGCGGAAACGACGAGTGCATTCACCATGGCAATCCTCAAGCTCCATATTCGGGTAAGTCGTGGCATCGTTGCAAAAGCACCGACGACCTCTACTGCTCTGAACCTCCACCGAAGTAGTCCCTTGAGCATAGAGGTACCCCTCTCCAACAACCTTTTCGGCGTCAACAACAATGACACTGCCGAAATTAGGCGAGGAGAGGTGAACCTCATCGATTTATTGGCCAACTACTGCGAGCATGTTTGACGAAGGACGCGTCAATTGTGTGTGAGGCATTGCTTGGAGTAGGGGTTAGGTCTATAATGCGAAGGAGGAGGAGGAGGAGGAGGGAGAAAGAGAGGAAAAGGACGAGGAAGGAGGAGGAGGAGGAGAGAGAGAGAGAGGAAAAGGGGCCAATGGATATGAAGTTAGGAGAGACATAATTTAGGGTTTTGAAGTAAGAAATAGACTTTTTATTACGGTTCAAGAAGATAACCATAGTAATAGATAATACCTATTACTATGGTTCAATGAAAGAACTGTAGTAATAAGGATACCTATTACTACAGTTCTTCTAATGAGCCGTAGTAAAAAGTTGATGACGTGACCTATTACTATGGTTACGTGAAAGAACCGCGAGTCATAGGTGTAATAAAAGACCACTTAATTACAAAAAATGTCATCGCCTCATTTTTTATGACAGCTTTTACTTTTAGCCAGTCGTAAATTGCCCGTAATAAAAAGTCATATCTATAGTAGTGTTCTCTAAGTCACTATTTAGATTGAATGTCTTTCATCAAAAAAGGGAGATTGAATACTTAGGTATGATTAATCGACTCCTTACTTGGTTTTGAGTTTAGGACATTTATCTAAATTTAAGATTAACTAAGAAGCATCCTAAAAGAAATTCACAAGATAAAGTCATTTCAAATAACAATCACTTATTCAACATGACTAATAGACGACTCGAGCTAAGACTTTGACCTTAGAAAGATTTCTTATGAAAATCTAAGAACTCGGTTCTACTTTAAAAAGTAGAACCGACCCAATCATACTACCGAGCTTGACTAAGCTACTTAGTTTCAAAAAACTAACTCATTCGAGTATGACTCGGACATCAAATTTACCAACGTAATTTCACATTTATAACATCACTCTAAATTTGGATTTCTTTAAGAATTGAGCTAGAAATTAGTTGTCTTAATTTTACTTAAACCAAATTTATTACGCTAGAATTAATTAAACTTGAAAAACATTGAAAAATGTCTAAATAATTCATGCGCTCATCAATATTAAACTTATCATTTGAGTTAAGAAATATCTGCAAGTTAAATATATTGAATCTTAGACTATAAAATTCTAGATTAATAGATTAAAGAGAATTGATATTAAATGCTTTATTTAAACTAATCTTAATCTATTTATGGATCAAAGTATTTCTATACCTTGAAATCCATTTATCTAAGTTGTTTTTGTAGGATTTCTAAAGCAAATTAATCTCAAAGAAAAAAAAAACAAAGGCTTTTTCTACTGTTCAAATATCTACGAGATAGAAAAATTAAAAATCTAGAACAGCTCATGATAAGTCGATAGGCTTGTTTGTTGCTTGTTTTCGATAATTTCTCATTTGTCGAGTTTTTACCTATTTTTCATATTAATGAAGTGGGTAGAATAGCTTTTGGAAGCTATGATCTAGGCTCAACATCTAATTCAAAGACGGTCCAAAAGCCGAGTCTTCAAACTACCCGTTGTAATGGCTAGCCAATCCACTTCTTCGAGTCGAAGACTCAACAACTTTCTCTCAAAGCGGACTATAAATAGAAGCCTTTATATAAGACTCTCACTGCTGAAACTTAGATAAGAAATTATCATTCATAATTCTAGCTTACAACTCCCAATTATAATCTCTTAATTTTCTAAGTTGCAATCTATAGTAAGAAAAGTCGTGTAAACACTCTACTTATTTCGAACACTTTGCTAGTCTTTCCTTGGCTGAGTTGATAACGTAACTTCAACTGGGTTGTCCCAAGTTGATAAGGGAACTTTAACTTGGAAGTACTAGGTAAGATAAGGGGCTTTCCGAGTCTATAAAAGAACTTGTAATAGATTTGTCTAAGGAGCAAATCTAAGTAGTCATTATCAATGTATTAAAGTATTCAAATAATGAATTTAACTTAGTGCTTGGATTAGCATTGTCCGAGGTTTTCTACGCAAGAGGGTTTACTCGTAAAAACTACTTGTATTCACTTCTTCTCTTTTCTTAGTCACTCTAGAATCAGTTATTCTGTCCGAGTAGTCGGTTCGGTTTTAAATTTTAAATTTCCACTATTTTCTTTCAAGACCCTATTTACCCTTCCCCTCTAGGGTGATTATCCTTTCTGTTTAATCTCAGCCATGTACCATTTCTTGCCCTATTTGCGGCACATAGTATGTAATATCTCTTAAACAATTATTATGTTGTCTAAAATTTGACGGCGGGGAACAAACCAGCTTTGAGTTAGGGCCACTACCTTCTTTAAGACAAAGTTGAGCTTGTTGACTACATAAATTTAGTCACTACTTGGTACCCCACATTACACAATCCAATGAGACAGAGTTGAGTCGCCAATTATAGGATTTCCATCTTGGAAATTCGGGACTAAAAAGTTTCATTAAAGCCATCGAGAACGTTTGACCTTGTAAAATACTCAGCACCAGCTAGAGGTAAGATTAGCTCCCACAAGTTCTTAATTCTTTTGATAAAAAATAGCTTGTAAGCCATCCGGACCCGAGGCCTTGAAACCCCCAATCTCAAAAATAGCCTTCTTTACTTCATTGTCGGTGAACCATTTTTCAAGTTAACCTCGCTCTTCATCGATTAAGGACGGGACGCAATTGCAAGGTCATTTAAACGATGAGTAAGGTTCCCCATCATCCATATAGAGTTGGCTAAAAAATTTTCAGACCATGTTACGAACATCATTATTGTCCCAATACCGATTACCTTGTGTGTCTTGGAGTGCTTCTATTCTATTTACTCGCTGCTCGACAATAGTACAGGTATGATTGTAGGAGGTAAAAATTTGTTAGCCAACTATTTGCCGCCACGTGTAAAATTGGCTTCGGAAAAGCCTTTAAAATTAAAATCAAAAGAAATTAAATTCCGACCAATTAGAAAGCTGCCATGGGTCGCTCATGACGCAGACAAATAGTAAATATTTCTTTTAAGAAATAATTACTAAATTATGGACCCGGGCCCAAAACCCAAGTCAAACCCTAGCTCCAAAATGCTATAAATAGAGGTCATCTCCTCATTTTCACACACATTCAGCATCTGCAAAATCCAGAGCTCAAGCCGCAAACAACATCCAGCTACCAAGCGTCGAGGATCAAATTTTGCAACCATTCGAAATCGAGTCAAGAATTCAAATTTAAGACTCAAGCACATCCGAGATCAAGAACCGCCCACTGTTCATCATCCGGCTCTACACCAACAGATCAAGATCAAGCTACAATGCCCTCGAATAGTTCAATTCACGAGGAGATTGAATCATAAGATTACATAAATTGTATTCAATACAAAGATTGTACCCATTAAAAAAAATCAATACAAATTATATTTGTTTCCTAATTTCCTGTTTTTATTTTAGACTCAAAATTTATGTTTACAAATTTTGGCACGCTCGGTGGGACATCTCTTTCTCTCATCTCTTTCTCCAAACAAATCAACACTCTTCACCTTTGAAGAATACATGGCTATCAAGAATGCCGTCGCTCAATCTGTAAAGAACAAAACTATTAGATCTACTTCTCAAGGATCCATCAACGCCTGAGCAATACATCTAGCAGAATGATAACAAGAAGTATGGCAAGAGTTGTTGCTTCTTTGTTGCTACAAAGGAACCAAGTGTAAGCTGCACCATTTCAGCTACATTCGATTTGAAACCTTGACTCCAACTCGCTCAATGGAGTCAATCAAACTATGTCGCATATCGGTCCGAAGGAAAGAGTTGTTCCTGTCTTCGACTTGAAGCGACGATTCCTCGTGGGATGGACGAACTCCAAGCTCACACAAATCCTATCTTCATGCTTTCCGGTGAAGAAGATGACGGATATACCAGCTAGGATTCCACATGCCCCGTCTCCCAAAGACTCGTCGTTCTCTCATTCCGAAGTTGAATCCTCTAACACGGTCATCATGCCAGTAATAGTGACATGAGCTATCAATATTGAAGAACAACTAAATGAAATAAAAGAAACAATAGCAAGACTTACTAGAGAAAGCGCGAGAAAAGGATGCACAAATCAAGCTTGAAAGTGAGCAAATCAGCTAGCTTTGACAAAGAAGTTAGTGAAGACTCGGACTTTATACTCACACTTTTACGAGTTCCATTAAGGAATCGGGTATACGACTTCATCTCTTATAGGGCTTTGATTTCAAGTTATTCCATGTGCCTTAGAAGCTTTTACGAGTGATATAGCATTTTCTCTGAGTGTTATAGAAACTATTATATATGTTTACGCTTGACTCGGTCGATTCAAAAGCATATGTCTACATGCCAATTCACACTCGGTTCCGAATCACTCAACACTCAAATATATCTCATGTTCAAACACTTTATTTCATGAGCATAAACTCGGGTCGACTTTGTGTTCCGGGAATTATATTGTTAATTCACTATTCTAAGTCGGCATACTATGTTTAAACTTTATTTAGTCTAGATCAAGCTTGTTTACTACGATATTCTTTATCCGACCTGATTATATTCTAGACTGACTAAGATAGAATTTTGAGTATCATGGATATTAGACTCAGAAAATTTCATTCCTTTTCGACTCGAGATAATTAGTCACTTAATTATCTTAATTATGTTATTATCTATGTCTAATCTTGGACCAAAGTTTTTTATACTTTGAGAACCAAATTAATTTACTTTTGTAGGTTATTCAAATGAGGTTATCCTATTTTTGAATTACAAAAGTAACTAGCTTCAAAACGTCAAATCACCAGCGAGACAAGGCTTTTTCCACCTCCGACCTAGCCCCGGACATCGTGTCGGGGTTGTACGTTTCCAAAACGGGAAATCGCAGCACCGAGCTCAACGATGGTTTCCACCTTATTTTTCAAGACACCACTAGTGGTTTTGGGACTTCCAAAGGAGTCAAGAGCCGTTGCCCAATGTTCATATCTCAACGAGATATTTTCTAAGTGACTCGAAAAATCCATTACAACGGTCACAAGGACTTCTAGTCGGAAGATGGACACAACGGCTAAGGCTGCTTGGTTATCTATAAATAGAAGCCAACTTCCAATAATTGAAGATTACTGAACCAACTTGTTAATACACATACTTGAGCAAAAGTCATTGTATTCATTCCCAATCTTCTATTTACAACTCCAATTACGTATTTATTATTTTTTTGAGTTGTAAGGTCTTGTACTCGATTACTAAACACTCTCTTTCTTACTCTCTAAGTAAGATCCCTTGACCGAGCTGTGAGGGTTAACTCGGCTCGGTTGTCCCTAACTGTAAGGGTGATCTCGGTTAGGAAGTACTAGATCGAGATAAGGTAATTTACGAGTCTAGGAAAAACTTGTAAGGAGTTGTCTAAGGGAGCAACTCGGGTTGAGTCGATCTACTGAATTTTGTGGACTCAAAAAGTAGATTTGACTTCGTGCTTGGATTAGCACGAGTCAGTGGTTTTCTCGCCCCGGGAGGGTTTCCACGTACTTTCCGAGTTATTACTTTTCCGAGTGCATTCTAGACTCAAACAATTTCAAAGTTCCGCTTAATTTGTTTCTTCACTCTTTACTTGAATTCCGAGTTAGTACTTTTACGAGTTCATCCTTGACTCTCTCTCACCTCGAGATTCATATCTATTTTAAATTTCAAGCAAATTTCATCATCACCCTATTCACGCCCCTCTAGGGTGACTTAGCCTCTCCCGAGCAAACCTTCGGTTAGAGAAGAAATCATCCGAAGCTTCAACAAAGGTTCGACAACGAGGGTCGATAACGAGTCAACCACGATGAAGAATCGACGATGAACCGAAGGAGACTCCATCGACTTCAATGTCTGTTGGACAAATCCAAAACTAAATTGCAAAGGCAATCAAGAATCGGCAAGGAGAAGGGTCTCATAAGTCTCACCTGTACACGAAACCCTATACTAAGAGGATTGATGCCCTAAGAATGCCGCATGGCTATCAACCACCAGAAATTCCAACAGTTGAATGGTAAAGGCAATCTTAAGCAACACATTGCGCACTTCATCGAAACACTGCAGCAAGGCGCACGGAAGGACATAAGTTGGTAATCAGTTCATTCAAACTCGAAAAGAATTGCTTTTGATTGGTACACGGACTTACGACCTGACATCCATTAATAACTGGGAGCATATGGAACAAGAATTCCTTAACGGGTTCTATAGCACCCAACGCGTTGTTAGTATGACGGAGCGACTAATGCAAGGCGGGGAAAAGAGGAACCAGTTCTCGAGTACATTAATCACTTGGAGAGCCCTCAGCCTCGAATGCAAGGATAGATTATCCGAAGCATCCGTTGTGGAGATGTGCACTCATGGCATGGAATAGGACTTGCTTTACATTCGCGGGTGAGCAAGCCAAGAACTTTCCAGGAATTGGTTACCAAGGCTCGTGACATTGAAATGACAATAACGAGGACATCGCAATGAGTCTTCCTCCTCATATGAATCAAAGAAGGATCGGGGAAAATACAAGAAGAGTACTAAGACTTCTCCGATTCGCATGTATCACTCTATATCCTTGAGTCGAATGGCTCGTTACGAGACTACGAGTCGAATAACTCGCTCACGATGTTTATGAGTCGGATAAGTCGGATGGCTCGTTATGAGACTACGAGTCGAATAACTTGCTCGATGGGTCCGACTCTTAGTTGAATGGCTCGCTCCGAGACTCGAGTCAAATAAATTACTCCGATGTCTCTGGGTTGGAAAAGTCGGATGGCTCGTTTTGACACTCCGAGTCGAATAACTCGCTCCGATGTTTATTAGTCGAGATAAGTCGGATGGCTCATTATGAGACTACGAGTCGAATAACTTGCTTTGATGGCTCGACTCCGAGTCGAATGGCTCGCTCCGAGACTCAGAGTCAAATAAATCACTCCGATGTCTCCGGGCCGGATAAGTCGGATGGTTTGTTACGAGACTCTAAGTTGAATAAATCGTTGTGACGTCTCTAGGCCGGAAAAGTTGGATGACTCGTTACGAGGCTGTGAGTCAAATAAATTGCTCGACATCTCCGGGTCGGAAAAGTCGGATGGCTCGTTCCGAGACTCCGAGACGAATAAATTCGTTGTGACGTCTGCAGGTCGGAAAAGTCGAGATGGCTCGTTACGAGACTATGAGTCGAATAAATCACTCCGACGTCTGCGGGTCGGTTAAGTCGGATGGCTCGTTACGAGACTGCGAGTCGAGTAAATCGCTCCGACGTCTCCGAGTCGGATAAGTCGGATGGCTCGTTCTAAGACTTTGAGTCGAGTAAATCGCTCTAACGTCTCTAGGATGGATAAGTCAGATGGCTCGTTACGAGACTACGAGTCGAATAAATTGCTCCGACGTCTGCGGGTCGGAAAAGTCGAATGGCTCGAGTGCGAGACTACGAGTCGAATAAATCACTTTGACGTCTCCGAGTCGGATAAGTCGGATGGCTCGTTACGAGACTCTAAGTCGAGTAAATCGTTGTGACGTCTCCGAGTCGGATAAGTTGGATGGCTTGTTCTAAGACTCCAGGTAGAGTAAATCGCTCCGACGTCTGCGGGACGGAAAAGTCGGATGGCTCGTTACGATACTCCGAGTCGAATAAATTGCTCCGACATCTCCGGGTCGAAAAAGTTGGATAGCTCGTTACGAGACTCCGAGTCGAATAAATCGCTCACGACGTCTCCGAGACCTTGAGTCGAATGGCTCGCTCCGATTTCTCTAAGACGAAGGGCTTGCTTTGAGATTCCGAGTCGATTGGATCGTTACGATGTCTCCGAGACGAATTGATCGCTCTAATGTCTTTAAATCGGGTGAATCGAATCGCTCGCTCCGATGTCTACGAGTTAAGAGTTAACGTGAATTATCGACTACGAATAGTGCAAGAAGATCTACAAGAAGAAAATTAGTAGTCGGCTTTAAAAAAAAAAAAAAAGCTTTCATAGTCATGGTGCCCACATCAAAAGTTAGCTTTCACGGTGCAAGGGCAAAAAAAAAAAAAAAAGAGAAAGAAGAAAAAAATCAGTTTTGGGGTTAAAAAATGGAAAGTTCACGGGAATGAAGTTTTGGACACTATTTTGGTCAAAGATCGATCAATGGAAACTATCGGGCAAATTTTACTGAAAAACAACCAAGTATATTAGTCATGTCTGCAGCAACACTTGGGGGCAATTTGTGCAAATTGATGTCTATAAAGTGAAATTTTCAACAAACCAAACCACGACCAACTACAAAAGAAAGCGAAAAAAAATTTTAAAAAGAGGGCCAAGCCATGTCCAGTTTGCATCATCTTCTCCCATATTGAAAAAAAAAGGCCATGACAAACAAAGCAAGGTCAGATTGCAACAACTTGCTTCACAACCAAAAAGAAACGCAACAAAAAAAGGGGTTCTTAAAAAAGAGAATCATCATATCTTGATGAAATAAAAATAAAAAAAAAAAGAGAGAAGATTCATAAAGAGCTGGATCCCATTGTTGAAGGTAAGATCTCTTGGAAGAACAAGTGAAGAAGAAAACCTTCCGCCTTCAATTTTTGAAAATCGGAGACATAAATTCAATTGAAAATTCGAGAGAAATAAGGAAAGAAGAGCCTTCAAACTCCTAAAATCGGGCACAAAAATTTAAACGAAAATTCATAAGAACAGTGAGAGGAATGAGGAAAGAGTAAGAATACCGAGAATATAGGATGAATGATAAACATCTATTCCTGTTTATATAGTAATTCATTCATCACAATCTCATAGTTTCATTCAATCACAAACACTTGAAGTTTTATCCCTTCAACTTACGGATAATTTTACGGGTGAATAAAAAAATTCAGAATTTCATCGCTATCGGACTTCTACGAGTTGTTACGAAAATAGGTGCTTGGAAACAAATTCTGAACGGGATTTGGTTCCTCCAATCTAAATTGAGTAGGAAGCACCTCACACAAATTCAAACTCTCTCTCTCTCTTTCTCTCTCCATCTTTGCTCCAAATCATGCCCACTAAGCCAAACGCTCTATAATCCCAAATTGAATTTCTAGTTTTCAATTCAAACGCATTTGATTCAATTTGACAAAAAAATGGAGCCTTCACAAACTCCAGAAGAAAGCAAAAAAGAGGCACACGAGGTTGGAATACGGAAGTTTCTAGAAGAACACGAAGCAATGACTCGTCACCGGCGGGTCTTCCGCGAGAAAATTCATCCACGGCGCCGGAGAAGACAACTCTTCTGCTGCATCCGTTCGGTCCCGTCTTCCTCCAATTGGCGGCCAGCTAACCCGGCCTAGGCTCGGGCAGCAGTGGGGTCTATATCCTCTTCGGCTCTGCGACCCATAAGTCCCATGGATGTCTGCTGCAACTCCCGAGCTCATGGCTACCGAGCTTGGCCGGAGAGCTCACGGAATCTCCATCGGCGGAGCCCAATTTCCCTGGAGAAGAAAGCCACGAGCAATACCAGGTCGGTGGGGAAGAACTCCGAGCCAAAATTCTCAAAACTCCAATCTCCACAACCCAATTCCGAATGAGGCCAATCAAGGGTAAAACTCCATCTTCAAGCACGACCAGACGTAGAGGTTTGGCTCAGGGACCGGAAGAAATGACCGGCGGCAAACGCTGCTCTGGTGAAGACCGAAGGCGGCCGAGATAAAGAGCAATGAGGACATGAGGAGGGAGAGAAAAGCCGTTGGAGGTTTAGAGAGAGAGACTCGTTTTAAAGTTCTGTACAAATGGGTTGCGTAGTAAAAAGAGGCAAAGTGAAGAGGGGTCTCGCTTTTAGCACTGGTACCCACAAATTAAAAGATGTGAAGGCAATTAATTGTAAGGGGAGAGGTTACGGTAGCATGAAACCAATAAATCGTTTCTCTCTTGCTCCTATTGTCTGCTAAATTTTGTTGTATCCTAAATAAATTTCTATATAATTATGGTCGAGTCACTATATTTTCTTTTAAGAAAAATTTTGGCAACTCACCCATTGAATCAAAACAAGGAGTTCCCATGAATTATACCTAAAAAAGTCCAAATATGCGACATATTTAATTTCGGTATTGTCCGCGCCAAACTAAAATGTTCCAAATCAAAATGGCGATTATGGCTGGTCTATATCAATGATGTTCTAAATGTTTGAGATACAACCGCTCCAAGCACCCAAGAAAGCTCGTGCAAGCGATTGACTCTCGAAGGCTGCATTTGTAGGAGGTAAAAATTTGTTAGCCAACTATTTGCCGCCACGTGTAAAATTGGCTTCGAAAAAGCCTTTAAAATTAAAATCAAAAGAAATTAAATTCCGACCAATTAGAAGCTGCCACGTGTTGCTCATGATGCAGTAAATAGTAAATATTTCTTTTAAGAAATAATTACTAAATTATGAACTCGGGCCCACAACCCAAGTCAAACCCTAGCTCCAAAACGCTATAAATAGAGGTCATCTCCTCATTTTTCACACACATTCAACATTTGCAAAATCTAGAGATTAAGCCGCAAACAACATCCAGCTACCAAGCGTCGAGGATCAAAGTTTACAAGCTGTTCGAAATCGAGTCAAGAATTCGATTCAAGACTCAAGCACATCTAGATCGAGAACCGCCTAGTGTTCATCATCCGGCTCTACACCAATGGTCGAGATCAAGCTACAACGCCCTCGAATAGTTCAAGTCACGAGAGAGATTGAAGTAGAGGATTACATAAATTGTATTTAATATAGAGATTGTACCCATTAAACAAAAATCAATACAAATTATATTTGTTTCCTAATTTCTCGTCTTTATTTTAGACTCAAAATTTGTGTTTACAATTATCAAAACGATTGTTTTGATCTCCATCTCCGATTGCCTCAACTCGTGATTTTTTAGAACCAATGAAGTTCTAATTGTTCCAGCAATTAATCTAGTTCCTTTTGTAACTCAACCTCAAGTTTTTCCGAAACATATTTGGTCCCAGTGCCAATTTGTGTTGACCTCCTTCAAGACTAGCCCATGTATCCCTTTTCGATGAAATAAATTATCGAAAGTAGTTTTGTTATGTTCATCCAAAGCTGAAGCGATCAACCGAAGAAGCAAATATAGAGGGCATCTTGGTGCCATTTGTATCGAAGGAAATCCTCAAAGCCATCATGAGTTAACCAAGCACCATGAAATCGAGACGGACAAGGAACAGTCCTAATATGAGTGAAGCTGGTAGTATATACCAAGAGAGGGCAATTCTCGAGAATGATTTTGGAGAAAATGTTGTACCCGACTTCTACAAACAATAGTCACTATGCATTAGATCTCATGATCGGGTCATTCGAGTCGTTTTCAATTTGGGTTAGTTCGGTTCGGATCATTACAATTCGGTATAGTTTTGGGTTGGGTCGGGTTCGGGTTGGGTCGACTTCGGGTCAACTTATATTTGGTTCAATAAGCTTATCTTGCATAGAGAAAACAATTTGGCAAAAAATGTTCGGGTTGGATTTGGTTCGGTTCGGGTTCAAGTCATCTTAATTTGACTTTTTAAGTATCGAGTCGAGTTAGGTTCGGTTCGAATTTCGGATCATTCATTTGGGTTGAGTCATTTTTTCGAGATCTATTAAGAATAATTACACAACCCTCTATCAAGTCTGTAACAACCCGACCCTAAACCAAATTGTTTATTTTATTAATTCATTAATTACAAGATTCATATGATTGAGCGCGTGCACTTCGATTCAATATTTCACATTTAAATTACTTTTATATACGTGTTAAGCGAGCTAAGGCAACGAAGTGGCCCTAATAAAACCCCATAATAAGGTTATAATTTGTGAACATCATTACTAAAATAAAATTAAAAAGTAACAATAATGATAATAATAAATAAATAAATATATATATATATATATATATATATATATATATATATATATATATATATATATAAATATAGATAAACATATAAAAATAAAGGTAAAAATGAAATAAATAAGTCTGGATTTTTTAGGAAAAATCCGGACATAGAATAATCTGGAATTGGGAAAAAAAAAAAAGGAAAAAAAAGAAGAGAAAGGCGGTTAAGATCGAAATAATCGGGCAAGCTCGGTCTCGATTCTTCACTTGCTTCCTTCCCCTGCTCCTCCCGTTCCTTTGCTTCCCCCTCCTCGCGGGCGCTCCCCGACCACCGGCGTGACCGACGCCGGCCAGAGAACCGGCGCCGGCCTTCGCTCTCCCTCCCTTCTCCTCTGCCGCGCTCGCTATCTTCTTCCTCCTCTCGTTCACGCCTTGCTCCCCAGCTCCCGATTCCTCTGCCGCGGGCCACTTATCAGCCAATCCCAGCCGCAGCGGCCGCCGGTGTTCGTCACCGCCACTGCCCGGTGGTTGCGGTGCGGCCGCCGTCCCACCGCCACTCCCCTGCTCGTCCTCCTCGACTTGCTCCTTTCCGAATTTGAAGGTAAACGTTAAACCCTAAGCTATCAAATTCCTTATTTAAGTAATTGTAATTTTAAATTGAAAAGTATGATTTAGAAATACGTTGTTGAGGAAATTTGAGGATTTATTTGGGAAATTTCGGATTGGAATGGATGATGAAGGTGTGGTAGTTAATGGGTTAATTTTGTATAAATGTAATTTCTTTTAGGAAATTATAATGTAGAGAACGAAATTAAGGATGTTTGGTTATGTAGTTGAGTAATTGGATGGATTACGAGATTTTGGAGAATGACTATATTGAGCAAACGTAGGGCGAGTATATGCATAGGTTGAACTAGCTAATGTGTAATTGCAGAGGTTTGAGAAAATAGCTCAAATATTAAGCATGCCTAATTGTGATTGCGAATGTGAATTTTGTGGTGAGAGTAACGCTCATGACCTTAAGTTGGTATATGCATGAACCTTGAGCAATTTGGTTAATTGTGAAGTCTCCCTATGGAAAGACATTGGTAGATTAAATAATCACTTAGATATGGGTTTGAATTCGATGAAGTGAGAAATAAAGAAATTACGTTAGGAATAAGGATCGAAAGATAAGTTGGGCTTGGCAAATTAATCAAATTAGTTGCATCTAATAATAACAATGACAATGATAATAATAACAATATTAACTACGAAGTGTTTAGGTACTTGTACACATGCATAAGTACATATATACATGTATATGTGGGTTTTCATTCTCTTGATTTGAGTCCGTAACGCATTACATCGTGAGAATATCATTACGGGATCTAGTCGACTACTTTAACGAGTACATGCTCAATTAAGATCTAAACAGAATTAGCGCAAGGGAGTTGAGTAACAAAAATCTTAGTTGAATCGATTACTTAACAAATAAAGAAAATAAATCAAATTACCAACGATTATACGAATTCAAGTGTTAAAACTCAAGAAAAACATTATTAGTAAGGAAATCTATTTGAAACAGAATTGAGGCCACTTCGGTTGCCGGAAAGCTAGTAACTTAAATTTTCATAAAAAGGGAGAAAGCAAACATCCTCGGTTCAGGTACGTTCATTGCTCGTACCCTTCGAAAATTCACATATTTCATCAAATCTCAACATTTCTCATATATATAATTAATAATGAATCATTTGCAAATCAAGTTCTGCCACCTAATCAAGTGGTCCCCGCCCAATCATCAATTATCGGGGCTTATGCCCATCAATTATCAATAATCGGGGCTTATGCCCAACCCGCGCGGCTTCAACTCGGGTTCTCGGTCGGCCGGGAGGTGTGAACCTTACTAAGATCGTATCAATTATCAAGGGTTCCACTTTCGAGATAATAACCGGCAAGCAAGTTTTAATTATATTCTCTCCCTATTTTCAAACTAAAATGAATTGAAATGCGCGCGCTCAATCAATGTGTTTCAAATTTATTTAAGCTGTGCGGGAATGTTCGTGCTTGAGTTTCGACTCATTCTTCGAATTATTTTGATGTTTTGTTTTTAGGAAAAGCATCGGTGAACGACCCATTGCATAAGAAGCTGACGGGAGCATGACTTAGCTGGATATTCCATTGTCATTGTCTCGTGCGGGATTAGATGCTCACAGTGATTCTTATCCACGCTAATTTTGGGTTTGACTTCGGGTTGTAATTAAGTATTGCGCATTTCCTATTACGGATTGTTGTAATGGTCACTAACGTTTGTAAATAGGTAGCGAAGCGTGCTTGGGATTGGTTACTTAAGTTGTCGGGATGACACCACGTGACGTAGGCGAGGCATGATCACTGGACACTTTGTTTATTATGGTATTTTAATTCGGCCTTGTCCTTTTGTTAAGGGGCGTAACGCCTTCGATCGTTAACTTCATTGCAACCTTACTTAATATTCTCGGATTAGGGAATTATTAAGTAATGTAGCTGAGGGCGTTACTAAAGTCAAGCAAATTTACAAGTGTATGGATCCAAATCTCTCCTCCAAGTAAATTGGGGACTAGAAAACCCCAAATCCGAGAGACCATTATTTTCAAACCGATAATTGAATTTAGTATATCTCCGAAGAAGTCCATCACCACATGTTTTCTTTTCCTCAATATTTCTAGTTTCTTTGAAGTCATCGACTAAGATCCACGATTGAGAAAATAACTAAATAGATCCTTATATATCCGAGATCATTTTTCCAATAAATCTCGCTACTACCCTTACATATTGCCCTGGTATCCATAGCTAGACTTGGCAAATGATTCGTTTCAAATTTTGGGTTGGGTTAATAAAATTAAGTCCGCTTTTATTTTCGGATTTACATTGATACATATTATGAGTTTATTTTGAAATAATCATTCTGAAAATGAAGTAGGATACAAATTCGAATAATTCCATTTAGATTTTGGATTTGGGATTAATGTTTTTAGGTGCGTCCCCGTCCTTGTCTTGGTCCAGTCCGCAATGGTAGGCAAGTAGCAAGCAGTTACATTAATTCTTTGGTGCCTCGCTGGCTCTCGCAAAGGTCAAAGACAAAACCATGTTTCGTAGAAAATGAAAAATCAATAAGACTCAACATTCAGATGAAGAACTTGTAATTTTGTAGCTGGTTCTCTGTAATTCGACAACTATTACCTAAAAAGTCTAAAATGATATTGACTCACAGACCCAGAGAGAGAGAGAGAGAGAGAGAGAGAGAGGGTTCTTTTTGGAAGTCCTATATAATGGACTATCGACTATCATGTGCACGTTACACAGACTAAGCACATTCATGAATGATTTACCAGCTTGCAGATTTTTAAAAAATTACGTACTACCAAAGTGTTTTTGATCCAACCAAAATAAAAAAATAAAAAAAGTCAGGAAATCAATCAAACACTGTGTGCGGAGATCTATTCTTCACTTCGTACGTCTCTGCCATGTGAATTCTGTCTCGGTCACTGAGCCTCCCCCACTCTCTCTCTGCAATACACACTCCCTCTACCATATGCACCCTTTTTTCTCTCTCCTCCATTGGCCTCTTTCTTAATTATGGACACACTTGACATCAAATCCCACTTCTCCAAACTCGTCTTTGACTACTCCATGTAAGTGCCTAGCTACTCACTCTTGCTTTTAGCTTCTTTTCTCGAATGTTCTATGCAATTGAAATTGTCTTTATTAGCATTTCTCATACTAGAAATCAAATCATACATGACCATAGTACGTATATATAGAATTGATAAATAAGTTATTTTTAGATTTTAATTGCATTAATTTTCGAATATGTTATGTTTAAAAAATATATTTTAAGTGTTATTATTTTCATACTGATCAAATTTCAAATATATTACTAATAGTTTGCTAATATGTGTAATAAATATAAACAACTTTATCGGTTCAGTTTGAATTAGGGAATTCTAATTAAACTCAAAACCCAAGTAGTTTGGATCATTCGAATTGAGTGATCATCACCCATTGGATCCATTTTCCCTAATTCAAATGTACGTTAGGTTGCTTAAGCTAATGCCTTTCTAGTCCGGCTATTTGCCATAATGTTTAGTTGGACACTTTCTGTGGTATTACTAATATTTTTATTTCACCAAATACAACAGCTCATATTTGCTAACCACAATTAAATTTTGCAAGACGTTAACATGCACCATTAATCTTTGCCATCTGTTATCCTCCATTAGTTTTAATAATTAAAAACCCTCTCTCCACATTTTTTCCCTCTCCTGATTGCCCACCTTGTCATGGATGAGTATTCATACTTATTATTTTAACTTCCCTCTTACCTTTGAACCATTCAAATTCTTACATGATGGTGATCTCTTGATAATTTTTAAACCCATATTTTGATAAATCTAGGAAGGCATAGTAGATACAAGTTCCCCCTTTTGACAAATTTAGAATGGGGTGTACATCTTCATTGCTCCAAGGAGGTGGGGGAAGGAGGAGGAAGATGCCCATTTCAGAAGTGGTTGTTTTTGCCCCTACATTGCTAATTCCAGTCCCATCTGACCTTCAAAAGGGTCTCAAAGGATTCGTTCCCAAGGATCTTCTTGACCGCCTCATCGCTCTTCGTAATCGCATCATTTTACTCTCAGAAGACACTGGTTAGCGCCCCCCCGGTCAATCATGGGTTTTAATATTTTGATGCCATAGTTTGTGTTGAGTGAAATGATATCGGAAATCCTCTGATTCGACCTCTGAATGCAGATGTTGACGCCTCTGCTATTCCTGAGATAAAGCAGGCTTTTGAGGAGTACTTGCCTGCCCTTCTTGGACTCACTAAGAAAGGTGTCATGCTTTATCTCGTTAAACAATCTTTATTTTTCTCCCCCCTTGTTTGTTATTATATGATAAAGTCTGAATTACCTACCTTTCCCCACATTGTTGCAGAGTATGGTGCTCAGGAATTAGTGCATTTCAAGTGGAGATATCTAGATGATGGAAGACAAGTAAGAAATGGTCATATTGATATTGTAAAAAACAATAAAAAAAAAAAAGAAACTCAAATTCAAATACATGTTCTGGAGTTTCACTTAAGGAGGTCAATATAGCAATGTTACTGAGATTGTTTCTGTGAAACTCTAGCTTAAAACCTTAGAGAAAGAAATAAACAGCATTTCTGTCACCTACGTTACAGTAGGCTACTATAACTCAAGTTGAAAAAACAGCCATGTTAAGCAACTTTTCACCTATTTAGAAAGAACTGTAAAAAATGTATATTAATTTGGCAATTTGAATTTGTTGGGTTTGATTAGTTAAAAGCTGTGATCTTGAACTGTGTTCAGGAGGATACAGGTATCTTGAGCTCTTGGTTTGAACTACTTTGCGTGGTTTATACGCTGGCGGTTTTGACATTGATGGAGGCTAATATGCTGCTGATTCCGAAACAGTATGCTGGTTCTTCTGAAGGGATAGTTTCTACAGGTACATGTCTTTTAATGACAGTTTAAGATCAGTTGATGTTTATGAGCAGCAAAGAAACTGATGGTTAATATTTGGTTGATTGTTTTACAAGATTGCCAGAGGGATGCAATTGATTTTCTCTTGAAGGCATCAGGCTACCTGGAATTTTGTGTCAGGAACATTCATCTTCAACTAGCCCCAGAGATCAAGTATGTGCGCATTTTTTTAGCGGAATTAATTAGGTACGGTAAAAAATTTACATTTGCTTGACATTTATTGGCCAACAAGACACAAGTTTAAACAAAGTTCCATCTCAAAAGCTGATTGGTAATGGGTGGAGTAATTCAGTAATTGATATCTGTTTTAAGGGTACTAATTTTGACAATGTGGACAATGGACTACCCTCATCATTGCCCAAAAGATGCTATATAGTTTATGCACAAAACAATTTTGAGTAATTTGCTAGACCATTCATTCTAGGAGCAAATTGCCGAAGGATTTGCACGAAGGCACATTAGAGGCTCTTTCTCTTCAAGCACTTGGCCAGGTACAGCTGATTTGAATAATTTCCCCATATGTATGCTGTTTCATGAGGCTTGCAAGTATGGAGAATCTAGATGTCAGTTGCCGGTTAGATATCGAAGAAATTTGCATCACCGTTATATGCTTGATGCATTATCTTAATTTTCGGAACAGTGAGCTCAGGAGTTGTAACATATTTACTCGGAATTAAACCCGACAAAACTGACTGAATCGAGCAGTCGACCCGAACGACCCGAAACCCAAACCGAACCGACATCCGTAACAGTTGAACCGATTTTGACCTGAAAACTGAAATAAACCGACCCGAACCGAACCAACTCGAAATCTAATGAAATCGATTCCAACCCGAACCGAAACTAAACCGAACCCGAGATAACCCAAACCGAATCGGACCCGAATCGATTTAAGCCAAATAAAAGTAACCCAACCCACAATTTTTTTGTGGATGGACTTTTGTGCCTATAGTGGTACAGTTTTGAATCGATTTTGACCCAAAAGTGACCCGATTACGACCCGATCCGAAATTAACCCGAATCGAACCCGAACGAGGTTGAGCCGAAGTTGATCCGAAACGAAGTTGACGCAAACCGAAACCGAACGAACCCGAATGAGATTGACCTGAAATTTTCCCAAACCGAAGTTGACCCAAACTCGAAACCGAACCGGACCTGAATAAGATCGACCCGAGTTAACCCGAACCGAATGACCTGATTGCTAGGTATAACTGGAATTGCCCGTGAATTGACACCTTTCGGATGGTCAAGAAGTAGAAGCTATTGCTGCAAAGTTAAGTGGTGAGATACATTGTATTGATCTTCTAAAACAAATGCAGGGTACAGAGTTGCAACTTGGTTTGGCTATCGAAAACCAAAAGGCCACATTATCAGTGAAGAGGAGATTAGCATGCGAGGAACTAACCTACTTCACTCAGGTACTCAATTTAGTGACTTCCACATTTATCAACAATATAGTATCTCCTAGAAGATCCAAATTTGTACCCTGTCCTGCCTAGACTGGTTGGCTTAATATGAGCAGGTTTACCCTTGAATTGCATAGACACCTCTTTCATCGGAGTTTATTGAATACCTACCTACTTCACAAGAAAGAAGTATGCGAGCATTTAATGAGGCTTTAAGCTTTCATGTACTATAACTCAAGCTGAAAATTTTGCTTAAAAGAGACATTTTCAGTTGTCCAAGTGATAAACTAGCTGTAACTGCAGACTAATGTTCTTTCTCAGGCTCATTACGCATTGTGTGGTGAAAAAACCAATGATGGTGATGAAGGAAAGCAGTCACTGTTCATCAGATACAAATTCTTAGAAGCCAAGGTACTTCATTTAATTTCATATTCTTCATTTTGTAAACTTCGGCAAACTATGTTATTTATCACAGTCCTTACTGGTGAATAAACAAAATGCTGTCAGGCTGCAGCTTACTTCTATCATGGGGTGATCCTTGACAAGAGCAATGAACCGTTCTCCCATATCAATGCGATCTGCAGTTTACGTGCTGCTGAGGATCTTCTCTCAGAGAGCAAAAAGGCATGCCTAAGCTTTTGTCTGGCTACACCTGTCACCAGGTATACTGCATATACTTGCCCTGTATACAATAAAGTGAACTGACCCGAGATTTCACCCACCAATATTGATTGAACATTTGTGATAAGATTATCTATATACTCACATAAGACTTCAAAATCACATGAATTCAATCTATTTTTTGTATCTTGACCCGGTTTTGAACTGTATCCGAATTCAAACTGTATGATTTGTCAAGCGTAGTCTACAGAAAAACCATGTATACATGTCTAGGATGGTGTCATTCCATAATACAACAGAGATTAGTTTCTAGATTACCTTGAAAGACATGGGGGAAAATAGGGAAAGTTAGATACAAATGTGCTTACAGTTTTCTTGTGTTTTCCTTGGCTAGAGCTCCTCCACTATGGGGTGGGATGAAGCACTTCCACCAAAAGATACCAGACATTGCTTCGAAGAAGTTTCAGATGTATGGATGCTTGTTAGATCAAGAGAAGTACGTCAGCATCTTCATTTCTGCTTTTCTTCTACTTTTTCAGGGCCCTTTATTAAAATGCTGGTGACATCTGTAATACATTGATGGATGGACTGTGATGCAGGGGATTACAACCACCACCTGAGCTTCCAGAGTTTCAATTGTCATTGAGATCTGATGATTATGAGTTGCCCGCTGTTGACTCTGCTTGGAGTGGTGAAAACTTGGACCCACTTGGGCAGCCCCTTATGAAAGCGCATCTAGAAGATATGGAAGATGAGATTGAGGCCGAAGCCTAAGAATATCGACCTCTTTCTGGATTAACTCGATCACATCTTTGAGTTTTGGCGGTTCACTATAATTTCTTGAATGTATTTTCAAGGACATATGTACATCATTGTTATAGTATATGATATAATGACCACAGAAATTACAAGCATTCTCTTAGCCGCGTACACAGAAAGCATAATCGAATGTTAATAATAATTTCGACACAACGAGCAATACTGCAGGGTAGGTAGTGCATCAAAAGAACATCAACAAATAGTGAACCAAATTTGCAATTGTGCTTTTGATCTGACCATGGCTTAGCTTGGAACTGGAGCTTGTAGGAAGACATAATGGTAAGAGTAAAGAGACAAAGGGAAGCCAAGTGCAGAGTCCAAATGAAAATTTGGATGTTCGAAGAATCTCCTCATAAAGATTGAAATGTCAAACAACGCAGTTTTATTCTTTCTTTTGTGTAACTTATACTGCAGTTATTGCTCTTCAAGTAATCCCACCATTTCAAAATATATGTTATGTTAACTAATTTTTTCGTTTTATAATGTTTGTCATTTTTAATTTCAATGATGTATTAATGACTAGTTTATTAATTTTGTCCTTTTTATTATTTTTTCTCTCCTTTTTTCATTAATTTTCTTCATTTCCAATGAAATTTTGCGACAACTTGATTTCGAACACAAATTCTATCATGAATTTTATATTTCTTTAGTATTCCCTCATAAACTTAAAGGACAAGTATTTTGAAATGGAGTGAGTATATTACAATGACTTGCCTTCTCAATACACATGTACGACAAATATGGGTGTCGATCGACAAATACGGGGTTGATGTTACTGAGATTAGGGTTAATTTTTGAGTTGAATTAAAATAAAAAGGTAAAAATGTGCCACCTAATTAAGATCCTTTAATTAAATTTTCAATGTGTCACTAATTCGAAATTTATTTCAAAGGAGACATAACTATCTTTTTAAAATGAATTTATGGAGCACTTTGAAAGTGTTTCGAGGACCACAATATAATCACTTTCATACTATATCTTCCCCCAAAATTTAGATTGAAATACCAATGGTAATGCTGTTAAACGTCACTCTCAAAATACATAGCACAACACACCATTCTTGTGATATGGATTGATAATTCGCTATATAATAATATCTTAATATGTTGTTAAAATAACTGAATAGCTTAAATTATTTTTGTACCTATAAATATTGCCTAAAAAAGCAAATAGAAATGAGACGCTGAGGGCACATAACACAAAACACATGACAACATTTGTAAGATTTTCACCACATTACAGTCCTTAGGTCCCTCTACTCGGACCCTCCAACCCGCAAAACACTCAAAGAAAAAAATAGCAAAAAGAGAAAATGGCAGCCACCTTGGCAGGTGCCTCCGCTGCCGTTATTCCTCCGTGGACTCGCCGTCTTTTATCTCCGGCAACCAAACTACTCGGACCGCCACGTATAAAAGCTAGGAAAATAACTCACCGGTCTCGGACCTGCAACTCGGAGAGGGAGGGCAAAGTCAAACTCAGGAAGAACTGGAAAGTCCATAGGGGTTCAGTGGAGCTGAACCGGTTAGGGCCGGGTCTGGACGAAGGAGGAGACTGTGAAGTAAGTATGAGTACGGAGGAGTACTTTACACAAGCGGCGGTTCTGATGAAGTCGACCAGAGATGGCGGTGGACCGCGGTGGTTTTCTCCGGTCGAGTGTGGAAGACCGGTCTTGAAGGGGCTCCTCTTCTCTTGTATCTCCCTGGTAGTCTCTCGTCTCTGTCTATCACTCGTTTAAATTTTTTAATTTCTTTTTCTTTCTTAATGATTATATAAAGGTGGGGTTTTTTTAATTGAGATTTAAGGGTGTTTGCCTTTTCTTCTTTATTTTACTCTCCCATTTTCATGGAAACCATACTTTGGTTCCCTTGGAATTGTTGCACTCGTCTTGCAACAACCATTCGAGCAAAAACATGCTTTCAACTACCTTGTTTTTTTCCTTGCGTGTAATAATGAGTATATTTTTTCCTTCATCGCATTATAATTAGTAGAGTTTTTGAGATGGATTAATTAGTTTAATTGATAAAATTTTTAAAAGTTATTATAAAAAATTTAGATTTATATTCCTCTTGCATCGGTCGTGAAATTATATTTACGCATAAAAAATGAGTATGAATGTGTTGTGATATCTGAAGAGAGACACATGAATTGGGGCATAAGTTGAATGCAAGATTGGATAATAGGTTGTTAAGTGGATAATACTAATAGGTTGGAGATTCATATAGTATAAATTATTAAATTAAAATGACTTACAACAATAAAACTATAATGGATCAAATTTGGAGTGGACTTGCCTAAATTTATATCCATTTTTATATTCTTTAGATATGGATCTAAATCCAATCCAATTAAGGAAAACTTATCCAAACTCATCCAACTTTTATAATTCTCTAAATCTTAAATGAAACTTAAATTTATGAATAACTTTGATAACATTTAGATCAAACATAAACCCATTAATTAAATATATCTAATGGGTCGGAAATTCTAGTAGGGACCAACTGAACCCTTTGATAGCTCAACTCGATGATCCTCAACTTTAATAAATTTTAGTTAGCTTATGTTTGATTCCCTGTATTGCTGGTCTTCAAATGAGATAGTCTTCAATGAGTTTGACTTCTTTTAAGGGTTGGGGGAGGGTTGTAGTGGAAGTATACATGGACGACTTAGGCTCAATTTTTTTAACTTATTTTATT
Organism: Talinum fruticosum; assembly: GCA_021018815.1. Taxonomy (NCBI): domain Eukaryota; kingdom Viridiplantae; phylum Streptophyta; class Magnoliopsida; order Caryophyllales; family Talinaceae; genus Talinum; species Talinum fruticosum. The sequence goes on along the minus strand of JAITYX010000075.1, from coordinate 2,337,740 downwards.
GAATATATTTCAACTTGACTTATCTAATTTTATTTTTGTTGAATTTAACTTAAATCTATTAAATTTTAAACTTGTTTTATGTTGAAGTGATTTACTTATTTGAGACTTGTCTTTGTTAAATTATAGTATAACTTATATATTGAACTAAACTTGTTTTAGTTGAATAATTTTAAGAAAAAAATTGAAGAAAGGAGCTTTTTACATACAATTTTTGCAGGAATTGATGGCGTGGGACTTGGACTTGCGAAGCAACATCGGAAACTTGGGAGGTAAAATAAGTTGCCGACAACCGAAGAAGCATTGGTTCGGTGGTCTAATGCTGCCTTGCCAACCTCTCCACCCAGGTTCAATCCTGAGGTGGAATAAGTTTTCAACTTATACATGATTATTTGTAATGGACTTGACCTAAGTTTTGGTACCCCCTCCTTTCGGCTTGTGAAGGTCTATTAGGTACCTCTAAAATAGGGGTCCAATGGACTTGGCCCACTTATCCCAAAAAAAAGTTGCCAACATTAAATTTAAACTCCTTTTTTACCCTTTTTTATTTTTTTCATAACGTCGATGATTGATAGAGAACTTTAATGCACAACTAGCCCATATACAACAAATATCTCTTTAAACCTATATTTACTAGAGGAATGATAAAGGAATAAAATTCTCTTCGATCATAAAATTCCTCCATCCATAAAATTTAAAATCAGAGACCTTGATTAAGGAGAGCAAATACCAACCCACTTAAATAAACTTGTGTAATACAACAAATTTGTTTGTACGAGTGGAACAAAGTCGTCAGTCAAACAAACCAATCGCAAAGGGTCCACTAGCATTACTGAAAATGCTCGTACACCCTTTTTCCACTTTTTGAGCATGTCTTTCATGGTAATCTTATATATTGTTCACAATGTTGTCACTGACTTTAGTTGAATGATATAGAGCTTACATGAATCGTGTATTCTTTTTCTAAAATACATTTTATCTGTGCATTCCCAACATATTGATTGATGGGACCTAAAAGAGTGAGGACACAAATATAAGTTGTACATTCGCCTTATGTTCATCAACATGTAGAATATATACTAGTAAATGTTAGTTTTCACAAAGTATGCGAGGTACACTACCATTTGGACACTGATATTCTCTTTCTTTGATGCCTTTTCCTCATTGTGTGAGTAAAGGATTTTCGAAACATGGTGCTTGCACATTCCGGTTATGGACCGCACACCTTTTGCAGGTAGTTTTGATTTTCTCCTCTCCACCATTATCTATGTTATGTAGAATATCTTATCCAAATATATATATATATATATATATATATATATATATATATATATATATATATATATATATATATATATATTATTTTACTATCTCTAGAAGGGTAGAAGTTATTTTATGAAAATCTGAATTATAAAAATATTCGCAAATAAAGAAAAGTGAATAAATTTATGCACAATTCTTTACTTTAGGGCTATATGTAAAAATCTCAATGTCTTTTATGTGCTGAATTTGGCACATTTTAAAATCTTTCTAGTGCTTATTATAGATGTTCATTGTGCTATCAAAAAAAAAAATGTTTATTGTATCAATTTTCAAATGGAAGTTCCTCTGATAATGATCTATTTCCTTTATTAGTGACTTTCTCTTAATTGGCTTTCTGAGTTCAATGAATGATATGATTTATACATTACAGAATTGGTGAATCTAGCTGAAGCAGTAATAAGGTCAGAACATAACCACTCACCAAAAAGGCCCATATATCTTATCGGAGAGTCATTTGGGGGATGCCTTGCTCTAGCTATTGCATCTCGCAATGCTGACATTGATCTTGTTCTAATTTTAGCTAATCCAGGTACTATAATTGTTATTGTATTTGGTCTTATTTGGACCTGAAATGACCATACTGATTCCCAAACTGGCGCTCAGAACATGCTGTAATTTGAACCTGAACCCAACTAAACCTCATCCAAACTTTCCTATCTGATGTAACTTGTCTTCGCAAAAAAACTGTTATTGGACCATATGTCAATCGACCAAAAGTCAATGCGAACTGAAAATGAGCGAACTCATATTAGACGCAAACTGAAATCTTATGACCTGAACTGAAATTAATCCAGTTTGCCCAGTCTAGTCTTATTGAATCATGGCTCTTGTTTCATAGCGCACTACTATCTTTTCTTTTCTTTTTTTAGTTTTCTTATTTTAATTTCCAAAGGCTGTTAGCGTTATTGCGTTTAGTCTAATAGTCTTAAGAGCATTTTATTTCTTTTTAGCCGTTTTATTTGATATTTGTAATTTTTTTATGCCAGCTACATCTTTTGCAAACTCAGCGCTCACAATGCTTAGCACATCACAACTCAAGCTCCTAGTAACGCTGTCGGAATCCGCACTAAGCAAAACTTTTGATGGCCTTCCTTTTGATTACTCAAAGGGAGGTAAGTCTCCTTAAACTTCAAAAGTTAATGAATTGGTTTAATTTTTATGCTTATTTGTTGCTAAGGGTGAGATCATATTGACGGTAAATTTGTTTATGGTATGAAATTAAGCATTTTTATATCAAGTCATAACTTGTTATTCTGGTTAGGTGATCCTACTAGGCTATTAATGAGTGCCATAGAAAGCACCCTTGGACAATCGCGAGCTGCAAAAGACTTAGTACAGGGCCTTCATTCACTGTCTTCATATTACTCTGTGAGCTTCTAATCATTTACAAGCAATACATATCTTATTTCACATAGACTTGTACGTCAATGTCACTCATGCTAAAAAAAAGTGATTGATTAGCATGACATTTAGTTTCATGTGTGAAAATAAATAGTTTGCTTGGCTTATTTCTTTCCATGGATTTGCTGATAATTCATTCTAGACTTTAGGACGATGCTTTTCCATTAAAATGTCGTGTTGAAAGGAGTTCTAGCGACTGACAGGTTGTTGCTGAAATTTTTTCCCTAAATACATTCCTGTGGAGGATAGAGATGCTTAAAAATGCTTGTGACCATGCCAATTCGCGTCTCCATGATATCGAATCTCAGACCCTGGTACTTGCTAGGTAAATACCCCTACGATTCTTTACTTTTTGATATAAAAATAATCAATGTTGTTTATAAAAAACTAACTTGGTTCATCCTTTCAGATAATGGTTGTTTGAATTGCATTCAATGTTAATTATCTGTTTAGTCATGCCACTTCTTGGATGGCACTTGTTACAACACCATATTGAGTTCCATAACAACAGAATGGACCCAAGAGACCTTGTAGATTGGAGGTTCTTGATTAAGGCGGAGGTTGACCCGAAATACTCCATGAAATTTTTACTGAAGTTCCTAAAAGCATAAAGTTTAAGGACAGTTAAAAGAAGCTTAGATTCTCAAGATGAATCAAAACTAAGAGCTTATAATTGTTACGCATTAAGAATTATCATAATCATCTCTAAAATTAGAAAATATAGGCTAATTTGACATAGCCTAAGTAACCCTGTTGTATTAAAGCAGGAAGTACAAGTACTTATACTAGACCACTAATACTAGAGTGAAAGACAGTTAAAAAAAAAAGGATTTAGGAATCACTCTTGGTCTATATCCCCAGTCTTTAGGGGCTTATCATCCAAAATTACTACGTGGGAGTGTGAGAGAAAATAAATTTTGTTAACATAATCACATAATTGCAGTTTAACAATATGCTGTCAAGACGTATGAACATAAGTGTAAGAAACACAGTGAAAAAGAATGAAATCTAGTTCATCATACAACATGAGATATTAGTGCTGTAAGAGTATACCGAAAATATAGTAGATATATCCTAGTTGAACTAGTCTTATACAACTACCTAGCTAGAAGAGATTTCATCTTCCATTATGTCCTCGCTTGCTTCCAGTGGGTGGGCGCTTGTTTTATTTCTCTTGTTTCTTTCAGTGGGTGGGCGCTTGTTTTATTTCTCTTGTTTCTTTCATGCATCCAAACGCGTTGCTCTATACTTCTTTATAATGTCTTGTATCATATAAGGTTATATTCCCATATATTTCACTCTTCATTTTGTTGTTAAAATTTGAATTTTATGAGAGACAGAAACACGTACATTAAGTATTGCCTTTGCAGTGGACTGGATCAATTATTGCCAAGTCTAGAAGAAGGTGAAAGGCTTTGTTCTATGATGCCAAACTGCAAGATTCGTAAGTTTTATGACAAGGGTCATCTCTTGTTCTTGGTAGGATGAAATTCCCCTCTTCTTCTCTTTATCTGTCTCTTCCCTTTGTGATTATCTCTACATCTATATATGAAAACACTTGTAGATTACTATTCTGAAGGATGAAACAAACTTGCTCATTACTCATTAGGGTGAAAAAACAAACTTGAATAGCTGATTAGTATTATTTGTGATTGCTATTCACGAGGGTTCTATTGTGCATGGGCTTAATAACAAAAAAAGGAGACCTTTTTTTTTTTTTTGGAAGATCTACTTTGTGTTTGGCCGTCATCAACATCTAATTGATTCATACGGAAAGACTAACGACATCGTTGAAAAGGCCCTAGTCTTTTGAAACCGTCTAAAGTGTGGATTATTAATGTGATGGAGACATGTTTTATGTTTTTTAGTGATAGAATATGAAAGTTCACTTGGAGAGGATAATCACCCTAGAGGCGGGGTGAATAGGATAATAAAAGAAAATTACGGAAATTAAGTTCAAAGCGAGGTAGCAACTCAAACAAAGAAATTGAGTCTAGATTGACTCAGAAATAAGAAATAATGAAGACAGATTGTTTTCATCTAGATTGACTCGAAACAAGAAATAATGAAGACGGTTGTTTTACAAGGAAACCCCCTTAGGGCGAGAAAACCTTGGAATGTGCTAATTTAAGCACAAAGTCAAACTTTACTATTTAAATCCATGAATATAGAGTTATTCATGGCTGCAGTTTGCTCCCTTAGACAAATCTCTTATAATTTTCTCATGCCTAGAAATTTTCTTATCTCGACTTAGTACTTCCAAGTTGAGATACCTTTTACAACTTGGGACGGCTAAGTTGAAGTTACATTACCAACTCAGTCTAGAAATGACTTAGAAAAGTGTTTAAGATGAAAAGTGATTACAAGACTTTTCTTATAAGAGTTACAACTCACAAAGATACGCAAGTGAAATGTGTAAGGTAGAAGATTGAATGAGTAAGTTAAGCTCTTGGTTCTAGCAATCTTATAAGTCTTGAATTAAGACTTCTATTTATAGGCTGCTTGTGAGAAAGTAGTTGAGTCTATCGGTTGGAAGTACTTGGTCAGCTACCAGTTACAATGGATAGTCCGAGAACTCAATTTTCTAAACCATTTTAAATTAGTCGTTAAGCATAGGTCCTAGATTCCAAAAGTTGTTCTACCAACTCTAAATATCTGAAAGATCGGGTAGAAAAGAACGTTAGACTCATAATTGAGAAATTATCCAAAATGGCAAGAAATAATGTTAGCTTCATTTTAGTCTACCCGTAATTTCCAGCTTTGATGTCCGAGTCTTTCAACGGTAAAGAAGCCATTGTTTTTGCTTTTCTTTGCAATTAATCTGCTTTGGAAAACCTACAAAAACAAATTAGAGAATGGTACTCAAAGTATAAAAATGCTTTGGTCCAAGGTTCGATAAGGATTAGTCTAAATAAAATATTTAAAGATCGAATTTCCTTAATCTATTATTAATTTGTAATTTTTCAAGTTTGATATTCAATATGTTCAAATTTTAGATATGTTTTAACTCAAAAAATAAACTTAGTGAAGATGAGTTTAGGAGTTATTTAGACATATTTTAGTGTTTGCCAAGTTAATTAAAACTTGTGTGATAAATCGACCAAAATAGAATTAAGACAAGTAATCCTAATTCAATTCATGAAGTAAGTTAGTTTAAAATTGAAATTATAAATATGAAATCTGAGTCATACTGAGTTGGTTAGTTTTCCACGACTAAGTGCCTCGGTCGAAGTTCATTTACGATGGTCGGATCGGTTTCTACTTTTTGAAGTAGAGCCGAGTCCTCATACTATTAAGAGAAAATCTTCTAAGTACAAAGTATTAAGTTAGTCATCTATTAGTTGACTTTATTTCAGTGAATTTATTTTAGGATGCATCTTGATTAGTTCTAAGTTTAGATGAATGACTTTAACTCAAAATCAATTAAGGCATACGTGAGGATTTTTCAAATCTAGGGGTTGCTTGTTTCATACCATTGTCAACCAAGAAATTACTCATTCTTACCAAGCTTTGGGAGCTTGTTTCAAACCATAAAGTGTATTTTGTAAGCTAAAAACATGGTTTGTAAATAGAGGATTTTCAAATTCAGGGGTTACTTAACATAAATTTCTTCTCGAATAAAACCATTTACGAAAGCACATTTGACATCCATTTGATTCATGCTTGATGCAAATGAAAGTAAGATTCTTATGGATTCAATCTTAACAATAGGAGTAAAGGTTTCCCCACAATCAATACCTTGTTCTTGATTGTACCCTTGAGCAACCGATCTAGCCCTTATTTCTAACCATCGGACCTTCCTCATCCAGGTTTGTTCTTGAAAACCTATTTGATTCCTATAGCTGGGTGGTCATTTAATCGGTCGAGTCAAGGTTCAAACTTGGTTTCTCTCAAACTAAGAGAGTTTTTCTTGTATGATCTCTACCCACTCGAGGTTCAAGTAAGGGTTCCACCACATTCTTAGGTTCAATCATGGAGATGAATGCAACAAATGCAAAAATAAATTATATAAAGAAGAACGAGTTTGCACACCTAAGTTAATATATGAGTTAGAAGGATGACTAGAATTATACCTGAATGCTCTACTTGACCTTTGATTTACCAAATTGGAGTCTTGGATGCTTGCTTTCTCAGTAGGTTGATTCTTAGTTCCTTATTGTGCTTGTGGAGTCCGAGCTGAGTCTTGAATTGGTCGGTTGGTTCCTCTTTTCTTTTATTTTCGGTCATTCTAAGCTTAGCTTCAATCAAATCATCATCATCATCTTAGCTCGAGTTTGAGATATGAGAAGGTTGATTCACTTATTTTGCCATTATCAATTTCATCAAAAACAACGTGGATACTTTCTTCTACTTTGTTAGTTCTCTTGTTGTAAACACAATAAGCTTTACTATGAGTTGAATAACAAAGAAAAATACCTTCATCTAATCTAGCATCAAATCTAGTTAAGTGATAATTACCATTGTTGTGTACAAAACACTTATACCCAAAAAGGTTTGAAGTAGGACATGTTGGGTTTCTTCCATTTGTAGAGCTAATATGGTGTTTTCTTTAGAATTGCGCGAATGACATATCTCGTTCAATGTGAAATTGGCGTTGTTAACTACCTCGACCTAGAAATAGCAGAGTAGATCATTCTCAATCATCATTGTCCTACCAATCTGTTTTTTCTTTCCACAACTCTGTTTTGTTGAGGTGTTTTTGGTGATGAGAAGTTGTGAAAAATCACGGATTTGTCACGGAAATCTGCAAATTCAAAGTAATTGAATTCTCTTCCATAGTTAGTTTTGACCCTTATAATATGAGTCCTAGATTCCACTTGAATTTGTGTGCATACTCTAGTGAATTCCTTTTATGCTTCCTTCTTATACTTAAGAAAACACACCCACATAAATCTTGCATAATAATCAATAATCAAAAGTACATATGATTTACCTCCTACACATTTTTCTGAAATTTCCCCACATAAATCCATTTGAATTAGTTCAAGCACTTTTGAGATGAAAACAGTTTAAGTCGTTTAAATGAAGATCTAACTTGTTTCCCTTTCGTATATGCATCATATATTTTATCTTTATTAAATACACGTCTAGGGATTCTTTGGACTAACCCTTGCAAAGATAATTTCTTAATTGTATGCATGCTAATATGACTTATCTATTATGCCATGTCCATGAATCATCATTAACTATTGCTTTAAGGAATGATAAAATCCCGAGTAGAATTGCTTAAAGAGATGGTGTAGGTGTTACTTAACCTCGGACTATAGAGTTTGGTTTTATTTGTTGTTTAAGTCCGAGATGAAAAAATTGGTCCGAGTGAACCTTACCTTTTGTCCTTTCTCACGAGTTGAGATCTGCTCGAGAAGATTATACTTAAATCCTTTAACCGAGATAGACATGATTAACTGAGTTGTCGGCATATCCAAATCTCCCAATCCTTACAATCTTTCATTTGCTATTGTCTCCAAACGTGACTTTGTCGCCATCCATCTTCTCCAACTCGGAGAAGAGTCTTGAATTCCCAGTCATGTGACTTGAACATCCACCATCTAGATACCAGTGGTCGTTCTTCTTGGTGTGAGTTTTCCGCAAAACAAAACATACTAACCTTTCTCACTTCCTCCTAACAAACCCGATGACTCGTCCTTACCGAGGTGAGTTTAGGAAGAAGGGTGCTCTTAGGAACCCAAATTTGAATAGTCTTTAGTTTGATATGATTATGATTTTTCTTCTTTAGAAGCCGAGTCTCGGTTTTGTTAAAAACCTTTCTTTTGTTTTGAGTTTGGGGAGAATTTTTCTAGTAAACCTTCCCGGGCTCGGTCCTTTTCTCATTGATTGAGGTGGAATGTGCTTAGCTTTTCTAAAATGAATTTTTCATGAATCCTTTTTGAAAAGGCTTTTATAGGAGTTATCCTCCTATTTAGAGTTGAAACCCAAAATTTCGTTTCTAAAAGAGACGCTAAGAATAAAAAAGTAAATCAAGGTTTTTCTAACCTTCGAGTAAGTTTTAAAACAAGGTTGTAAAACTCTTAAAGCTTTTTCTTTAAGAATTCATTCTTGGTTTTAAGGCTATCAAACTCTGTCTCAAAACAAGGTTGTAAAACTCTTAAAGCTTTTCTTTAAGAGTTCATTCTCTGTTTTAAGGCTATCAAACTCCGTCTCATTATCCTGTGAGTCTGGTCTCTAGTACCTTCAAACTAAGTCTCATTTTTTCTAAATTAGTTTTTAAAACTTTGTTCTTAGTTTCAAGAGACTCAAATTTTTCTTTAAATAAAGAAGAATCAGAATTAGACTTTTTCTCTAAATATAAATATACTTAGCTAATACTTTCTTTGAAAATTTAACAAAATAGTCAATTACCTCTTGAGAATCCTCAGAATAGAACTCTTGTTCTAACTTAGTTTCTTCCTCTTAGTTATTCATGGCCATTAGACACTTAGAATCATCGTCGGTGTCATCATCATCGTATGATTCATCTTTGCTCTATATATATACCATGGCTTTCTTCTTTTGTAGTCCTTCTTCCTCTTTGAGCGAGTCTTTGATAATATGGTTTTTCTTGCCACACTCGAAACAACCAGAATTTTAGTGAAAGAGGAATTTGGAGAGGAAGATGAATTACCTTTCTTTCCTTTCCCGAAAACCTCATTTCTAGGCTTAGTCTGCCACTTCTTGTATTTCATCATTTTCTTGAAACCTCTAGCAAGAAGCACCATTAGATCTTCTTTTGAGTTTGAGTTGCTCGGACTTGGTCCAACTTCCTTCTAAGGCTTTTAAAGCGATGTTATTTCTCGTGCTGGCCTTAGATTTTTCTTCTTAAAGATGTAAGTCCTGAGTTAGTAACTTCCCAGTGAGTTTATCTAGCTTGAGCTTGCTGAGGTACTAGGCTTCTTCAATAGCCTTCACTTTTGGACACCATTTGTTCTTTGGAAAACACCTTAGAAGGTTTTTGACAATTTGTTCATTGGACATCTCTTTACCTAGTAATTTAGGATTGTTTACAATCTCAGTAAACCTTATATATATCGGTGATGTTCTCATTAGCCTTTATCTTGAATAATTCATATCGAATACTTGGCTAATCTTGCTCTCTCTCACTTGGCTTGTTCCTTTATAAGTGGTCACCAATGTGTCCCACACTTGTTTAGTAATATCACAAGCGGAGACTATGTTAAACTCATATGAATCTAACGTGCACATAAGAATGTTTGTAGCTTTGTAATTCTTCTTGTGCCTTTCCTTTTCATCGTTGGTGAATTCTGCCTTTGACTTAGGCATAGTTTCAATCCCAACTTGCTTCATAGGGATAAAGTTTCCATCTATGATGATTTCTCATACCTCCTCATCTTGGTCTTGAATGAAGCACTACATCAACTTCTTCCAGTGGGAAAAATTGGAGCCCTTGAGCTTCGGTGGTCTAGTAAATGACTTTCCTTCATCAAACTCTCCATTTTGATGAGCCATGATCTTCAGACTTTTGTAATGTTAATTCCTTTGAAAAAGGATAACCTTTGATACTAACGGAAAGTTTACTTAGAGAGGATAATCACCCTAGAAGGGAGTGAATAGGGTGATGAAAGAAAATTGTGGAATTTAAAGTTCAAAACAGAGGTACCAACTCGAGACAAAGAAACTGAGTCTAGATTGACTCGAAACAAGAAATAATGAAGACATTTGTTTTACGAAGAAAGGCTGGGGAAAAAAACCTCGGACTATACCAATCCAAGCACAAAGTCAAACTCTAATATTTGAATCCACAAATAAAGAGTTAAGGACTACCCAAATTTACCCCCTAGACAAATCTCTTACAATTTTTCCAGGCCCGGAAATTCCCTTATATGATGTAGTACTTACACGTTAAGATACCCTTTACAACTTAGGACAATTGAGTTGAAGTTACCTTATCAACTCATTCAAGGGATGACTTAGAAAAGTGTTTGATATGAAAAGAGATTACAAGACTTTTCTTACTAGAGTTACAACTCAAAAAGATATAAGAATACAAGTGAGAGTTGTGAGCTAGAAGAGTGAATGAGCAAGTTAAGCTATTGGTTCTATCAATCTTATAAGTTTTGAATCAAGGCTTCTATTTATAGGCTGCTTGGGAGAAAGTTGTTGAGCTATGAGCTAGAAGTACTTGGTCGACTAGTCGTTGCACCAAGTAGCTAGCTAGTCTGTTGCACCGTGTAGTATGAGGACTCGCTTTTCTAAACCATCTTGAATTAGCCGTTGAGCTTAGGTCCTAACTTACAAAAACTGTTCTACGAACTTCAAGTATTTGAAAGATCGGGTAGAAAAGAATAGTAGACTCTAAATAAGAAATTATCCAAAACGGTAATAAACAAGCATGTCAGCTTAGTTTGAGTTTGCCCGTAATTTTCGAACTTTTATCATCCGTAATTTTTCAATAGTAAAGAAGCCATTGTTTTTGTTTTTCTTTGCGATGAATCTACTTTAGAAAATCTACAAAAATAAATTTGAGAATGGTACTCATAGTATAAATATTTTGGTTCAAGATTAGATAAGGATTAGTCTAAATAAAATGATTAAAGACTCGAATTTCCTTAATCTATTAATTTAGAATTTTTCAAGTCTAATATCGAGTTTGTTCAAATTCCGTGATGTCTTAACTCAAAGAATAAACTTAGTGAAGATGAGTTCAAGAGTTATTTAGACATATTTTTTGCCAAGTTAATTAAAACTTACGTAATAAATCCGGCCAAAATAGAATTAAGACAAGTAATCCTAATTCATTTCATGAAATAAGCCACATTAAAATTGAAGTTATAAATGTGAAATTATTTTTATAAACGTGATGTCCGAGTCATACTCAGTTGCTTAGTTTTCCAAAAGTAAGTGGCTCAGTTAAGCTCGGTTAAAGTAACTTGGTCGGCTTCTACCTTTTGAAGTAGAAGTGAATCCTTAGACTATTAAGAGAAAATTTTCCAAGTATAAAGTCTTAGGTCGAGTCATCAATTAGTTGACTTCATCTCTTGAATTTCTTTTACGATGCATTTTGATTAGTCCTAAGTTTGGATGAATGACTTTAACTCAAAATCAAGGGGTTAGTAAATCATACATGAGTTTTTAGAATATAGGACAAGTGTATGGTATGGAAGTCAAATTGCCAATAAGTTGAAGGCCTTAGTCTTCTATTTACAAAAAATGTTTGTTTCTATATATAGATGTTAATTTCTAAATTGTGAAATTTTGGCGACTATTTATATAGCTACATCCATGAATGTATTCAATCTTCACTTAGCTTTCCATTATTAGTTGTCTAGTACCATATACTTACAATAACACCACCATATTTGACAGGAAGATGGTGTAGATTTGGTGTATACAATCAAAGGAGCTATTCTTTATCGTCGTGGGCGAAGCCATGATTTTGTTTCGATTTTTGCCGCCTACTCCTTCTGAATTCAAAAGATTTCAAGATCGTTATTGGTAACCGAATTACTTCATTGCTTATGTACAAATACACACAAGAATGCTTCATATTGGTGGAAATTAAGGATGTTAATCACAAACCGATTTGTAGCCACGACTAATTATAAGTTACATAATTATCAAAGTGTGTATTTTATCCCGACCCTCCCTATGGATATGTGGATCTGGATCCTTCGTAATCAAAGAGGAAACTGTAATCCTGCAATTCTTCCTGATGGTGTTTGATTAAGTTTTAGTTCACAAATAACTTTATCGTTGATGTTGAAATAATTTTACAAACTACCATGGTCCTTGGATTATTTAACATGATGGTCCAAAGAGTATGATCACAAAAAATGATTTAACCTAGGAACCACTATTTAAATTTTGATCAATGAGCAACTTGTATTAGTAGTAAGAAGTTTAAATAGCTAAAAATATAAACAACTTGATTAAATTGCTTCTTATATACATATTATGATAATAGGTGGTATCATTCAAGCAGCATCCCCTGTGTTGCTTTCTACATTAGAAAATGGAACAATTGTGAGAGGGCTTGCAGGAGTTCCTTCGAGAGGGACCGACCTTGCTGGTTGGCTACCACATGTTGATGGGGATTGAATTGACTCCACTGGCGACATGCATTTTGGTTGAGAAGAACATTGTTGTACGAGGACTTGGTCACCCAATGTCTGTTCCGGAAGCAAAATGTGAAACTTTTTCCTGAATTATCGGAACTTATTATGTACATTCTCATGGGGCTGTTTCTGTCTCGAGCGCTAATCTATTTAATCTACTTGAGTCGAAGTCTCATGTTTTGCTCTATCCTGGAGGTGGCAGAGAAGCACTCCATCGGAAGGTATGACGTTTTTCCTTCTTTATGTGTACCACTGCTCGCATATAGAAACAAGCCATTCAGTGTAAGCTTAAGTAGGGTTGATTTTAACTTAGGTTAGATCAAGTTCACATTCTCGAGATTTTGGTTCGGGTTTGTGTTTGGATTGGGTCAATTTTGGCTCAAATTGACTTTGGGTTAGTTGACAATTTGTCCAATAAGCTTGTTAATAAAGGCAATGAACATTGCGAGAAAATTGATCCGAGCTTTTGGCGTGATTAATTTGGGTTGAGTCAAATTTAAGTCAGCTCTATTTCAGGTCTAGGTATGATGTAGTGAAGGCGAGTAGTTCAGGTTCGATAATCAAATTCATGTCGGTTTCGCGATGTGTAGTCCACGAGACAATACAACATCATGCATGAATCTTGGTGAATATGTATTAGGATTTACATAGAATTTGTTACTTATATTTGCCATTAAAAGACTTTAAAGAATATCTACTTTTCCCAATCCTCCAAGTCTTTATCCTGTTTTTGAGAACAAGTATATTATTATCAATAATGACAATAGATGAAGTGGTATGCTACAACAATTGCAATATATAAGCTAGTGTTTTGACCAACATTTTTCTTCTTTTAGGGGAAGAATACCAATTATTTTGGCCAGAGGAACCGAGTTTGTACGAATGGCTGCACGATTTGGAGCCAAGATTGTACCTTTCGGTCTTGTAGGTGAAGATGATTTAGGCGAGGTAGGTCTCGATAGTGTTTTTAGTGAATAATTCATATCAAAAAAGGTTGTGAGAATAGTCTATTAATCTATCATACACAAATTATTGATCCTACAAAATTTAAGTTTCACAGTGATTATAGTTTTACGAGCTCTTTGTCACTTGCTAAAAATCCCTCATACATTTCAGCTAGTTTTTGATTACAATGATGTAACGAAGATTCCTTATTTGAAAGCAACATTTGAGACACTTGGAGAAAGAACTAGGCACATTAAGGTATCCTAAAACTTCATTATGATTAATGGTTCCGAGTCCTTTTTCACGAGGATTGAAGGGGTATTTTGGTTTTTACGAGCTAATAAAAATTTTGTGGGCGGAACTCAAAGCACTCGGTGAAGTATCAAACCAAAAATTTCACATTCCTGAATTCTCCCTAAAGTTCTCGGACGTTTGTATTACTTGTTCGGAAAGCCAATAGAAACACAAGGTACGTACACAAATCGGTGCTATAATGCTAAGTAATTCCTTAACCCGTTAAGATTATATTCTTATAAATGATAAAGAACCTCGAAACTAGTCAAGTATTGTTAGATTAACGGTGAATTATGGGATACAACAAAAAAACTAGAACAAAGTGGCAGGAAATATGAACATCCGAGGAGTGTAATAACTCTACTTTTACGGACTCATTTAATATATGGTGATAGATGAATAGGAATGGGAATGGGAGATAAAGTAATAAATTTCTATGTTTGGTGTATGAGAATTGAAATAAATTAGAGAATAGGAATGAGAACATAAGTCCTATATTACCAAAAGTTATTCTCATAGTGCGGGGTTGGGAATTCTAATTGAGAATTCGACTTTTTTAAGCAATGAATTGGGAATTCGGTTATAATAACTAAATACCAATATTAACTTATTCCCTATTTTAATCCCCCATACCAAATATGGGATTATTGTAATCTTTTAAGTTATCCCCTTTTTAAATTCTTACATATTAAACAAACATGATGAGAATTCATAAGCCAATTCATATTCCCAAAAATGAATTTTTATTCCCATTATGAATTCTCTTCTCTCATACAAAATGAGCAATTAAAGGTAATTCTACTTCTCTCGAGTTATGACTCTAATGTGAAAGGCTCTAACGGCTAACCCGCCGAGCTACAATGTTTCTAAGCTGCGTACACTCGGGGTGAAGTAAGCTGGAACGATATTTAACTTGTTTGACCCATAGAAAAGAAAGAACATTTTAGAGTGATATCATTTTTCCGAGAATGTTAGTCACTAAAAAGCTCAAAATCCGATGTGGCAATTTCCTACGTAATTCCAACTCATTTGCCACGTCCTGGTATAACCTTTCATAATAAGCCGGATCAACATAAGATCAATCCAAGCCCTCATTTACATGATGCTAGGTAAGGCTCAAGCTCATTAGGGTTTCATACCTTATTACGATAAAAGGCTATCTTACCCATAATTTATTTCCTACCTGATTACGATAAAATTCATACTACTCGTAGTTAACTAATCCTTTCTACTCCTAAGAAATAGAAAAAGTCTTTCCAAATAGCTGAATACCACATCAATCCCAAAACACCTTCTGCATGCACTTCAAGGGTAATTCTCCTTGACTTTCTAACTTCATTCACCGACTTGAATATTAAAGGGGCGTTCCTCGGGATCCAATCTTGGGGCATGCCTTTTTGGCAAGACTGGAGCGACCGCACGAGGAGCTCGACAATCCGAGTTAATTCGGCTGAAGGCCGTGACGTTAACTCGTCTCTCTAACTCATCAACCACATCACATCTCGCAAGTTTTGTTCTCGAAATAGATTGATGTCATTTATAGGGAGATTGGTAGTCCATGGTCACTAGCGAAACTCGATCACGCTCCGGAATGATTAGGGATGAAGCCGATCAACCTCTTTTTCCTCCTTATTCCTTGCCTACCGGGACCGATCCAAGCTAAGTCCCTCAACCGGAGAAACGTGGAGTCATCGTGTCACTCCACCGGCAACCATGCACCTCCACTCGAAGGTATGTTAGCTTGCTTGGATTAAATTAACATTCAATTATCTCAAACCGTCACGATTGCCATTGGTGAACTTTTGTTCCTACGCGTGTCACTAGAGTAGTTATTAAGGGTCATAAATGCCACTCAGTAACAAGGTTTAACCATTTGCAGCCTAGTTTTTGTGCTTTTTCTTTTTTTTTTTGCGGTAAAAACCCATTTGTGTTTAGTTTGAAAAATTTTTATCGAACGAAGTTTAGTATTGTATATGATATATTATGTTGCTCATGTCCTTACATCATAGATTTATACTCAAGGCATATCCTTAGTGTACAAAATTAATTTTTGATTCTACTCTATATACTCCTACCACATTTTATACTTATTGTAATGGCACCTCTCCTACTATCCCGGAATATTATGTTGTTTCTCTCTTGCCAACACGTCTAAACCACCACTCGTAACTACCACATATGTCTCCCTGTCTTTGCTTTTAAGCTCTCCAGTCTGCCTTAGTTCTTCCTACCAGTGTCCCTATTGAGTATCATCTATGTTATCTTGCTACGATTGGATCGATGTTTTCTTGAGGACTTATTGAGTGTAAGAACAGTTAAAGAAGAGTTGCATATATGTCTCATTGTCTATACCACATAGAACACAACCTTGGTGACATTGCTTGGCAAATTTCTCGCAATCTATCTTTTGTGAGTAGCCTTTGCTATAGAGCTAGCCACATTATGAAAGCACATCTTGGTATTCTATTCTTGTGCCAAACAAGTGCATAGCAATTCACCTTGGGGCTTTTTATTCCAATCTAGTCATAGCCAACAACAATTGTGTATGACCATTTGTTGTTGCGTTCAGTTCCGATTACTTTGTTAAATCCCATGTGCATTTTATCCCCTACTTTTAATATTTTTCTCCAATATCAGCTGTCTTTTTTCTTGTTGTTGCATTCCATATAGTGCTCTTTTTCATATAGTAGTGGTTGATCTATCTAACCCACAAGTCATCCTTCTTCGTGGCTATATGCCATATATGCTTTGCCAAGCATAGCTATATTTCTTTTGATAACTCTGCTTTATCCCTATTCCACCCTCTTTCTTAGACAAGTATATTATGTTCTAAGATATTAAGGTTGTATTCCTTTCATTGGCTATCCCCATAAGAAGTTTCTGCGTTTCCTTTCTATTTGCTTAATAACTCAAGTCGGAATAATGAATATGTGGCTTCAATATGTGAATAAATTCAGCAGTATAGCATTAATAAGTTGTATCCTTTCTATATATGTTAACTTCTTAGGTGGCTATGCATTTATTTTGGCAGTGACTTTTTCCACAAGATATTGATAGTCTTTCTTGTTAAGTCTCTAAGGCTTCACATCCACACCAAGATATGTAAATAGCGGTTTACCTTTCGAAATCCAATGCAATCTTCAAATATTGTTGCCAAGTCAATGTTAATCCCATCATATACAATATGTGACTTTATATGATTGGCTTTAGTTCCTGAGCAATAAGAGAAGTGCTTGAATGCAATCATGAGGCAGTTAACACTGAAGTGCTCAACTTTTCAAGATAGGACAAGGTCATCTATGAAACTTATTAGGTTATAAAGTTTCATGTCCCTACAGGTTGGGTGGAACTTGAATCCACTGCTACTGAGTAATTATACTCAATACCCTCGTCAAGTATTCCATATTTAGGAAAATATCAAGGGGGTGTGAGGTCTCCTTGTCTTAACCCTTTTTGCTCTAAAAATAGCCATAGAGGTTGCCATTTAAGTTGACTAAAAACTTGGTTGTGGCGATACAAGTCACAATTCTCAGTAGCATTTTGTGTGGAAATCCACAACCGATGAATAACTCTTGTATGAATTTCCACCTAACGAGTGTCATAAGCCTTTTCAAATTAATCTTCATTATGCATCTAGGTGAGACACCTTTTCCATTGTAAAGCTTCACTAGATCTTCACATATCATTATATTGTATAAAATGGACCTTTCTTCAATCAAAAGCACCTTGAGAGTCACAAACCAAATGATGTAGGACAAGTTTATTTCTTGCATATATGAGCTTGGTTATGCATTTATATATAGTCACGGGAAGCAATTGATCTTAACTCCACTAGCTGAGTAGGGTTTTGTACCTTAGGGATCATGGTGAGGGTTGTGCCATTTACTTGCTTCAGCATATAACCTTCTTTAAAGAAATCAATTCTTGCAGCACATATATACTTCCTAGTTATGCTCCAAGTAGACTTGAAAAAGAAACTCCCAAAACCATTTGATCCTGGGGTTTTCTCATTCTTTGCTATACGGATCTATAAGAAAAGATGTAAACATTTGTAAGAAGTTTTGAGAAGTTGTAAGGAGTTGTAAGAAGTTGTAAGGAGTTGTAAGAAGTTGTAAGGAGTTGTAATATAGTTGTAAAGTTAGTTATAAAAAGTTGTAAGGAGTTATAAGAAGTTATAAGGAGCTCTAAAGAGTCGTAAGAAGCCGTAAGGAGTCGTAAAGAGCCGTAAGAAGTTGTAAGGAGTTAAAAGGAGCTGTAAGGCTATAAGACTGTAAGCTAAAGCTAAATGGAACAGGGCGTTAATGTCAAATATTGCTTCCTTAGTTTCAACATCTATAAAAAGTTACAATATATTAACTCTCTGTTGATCATTAAGTGTGTATCCTTATAGAATAGCCTCAAATGAAGGTTTACATCCTTATTTTTATGTCCAGTAAAAATTTAGTGAAATGGTCCACAATAATCTAACGAACGTTTGGTTGATCAAATTCTAGTATCCCATACTCATTCCTCATTGCCTTGATAGCCATGTTATATTTTCTTTGATTGATGGATGCATCAAAGTAGGCTATGTTTCTATCACCACGTTTGAGGCAATTTTCCTTTAACCTTTGTTTCAAATATTCCTTTCTACCTTTGCTAGGTAGGTATATTTGGTGATAGTTTCTTTTTCTGCCTCATATAGTGCACTATTTAGTGGAGATTGGTGGATGGCAAATTGGATTTGGTGCAGATTTTCCGGACTTCTAGTAGCTTGTAGTTGGATTTGAGTAAATTTTCTCTTGTTCAAAGCTCTCGGAGGCATTTTCAATACTTTTAGTTTAGTAATAGTTTGAAGTTTTTTTAAAAAGAAAATTCGAAAAGGTAAACCTCTACATTTCCTTCTTCCCTCGATTTACTGAGCACTCACTCATCTCTCTCTCTCTCTCTCTCTCTCTCTCTCTCTCTCTCTCTCTCTCTCTAGTTTAAACCCTAAAATTGGGGGTTGATTATAATGATTGTTGACGAGAAAGAATCAAAGTAAAAGAATCAACAGGAAAGCTTGAAAAAGATCTCATTATATGTTCCCTTGAAATGTCAAATTTCGCTAATTATAAGTGATTGTTGACGATAAAGAATCAAAGTGAACGAATCAACAGGAGAACTTAGAAAGATCTCATTACATATTCCCTTTAAATGTCAAATTTTCAATTCTATTTTGTAAGCAATTACTATTGTCACATTTACAATCTTTGTTCATTATTTCCCAATAATATACCCCCAAACAATATACGCGATTAGCAATTTCTCAATCAATCAATTGAATGCTGTGTTTTTTTATGAAACTCGGACCTATTACTATGGTTCTTCCTTAGAACTGCAGATAAAGGTCATTTTTTCCAAATTTTTACAAAAATGTTTGTTAACAACCATTTCCATTTCATTCATTCATCAATCTTCATCATTAAAAGATTTTAATCCGACAATCACAACGACTACATCAGCCTAAAATTTCACTCGCCTAAATCCCTTAACAACTACAAATAACACAAAACATATAATCATACCCTACATTTATCATTCTCACCTTCATTTGATAATTATTGACTTCCAACTTCAACCTTCTGTTCTTGTCTTTCATCACCTTTAATTTTTCTTACACATCTTCTTTGCCTTCTACAAGCTTTTGCACTGGTTCATTCTCATTAGCTAAGGTCTCTTTTTTTAATCAAAGCTACGATGTTTGACCTTACCCTATTATAGAGAGAATCATCTACCCACTTGAAGTAACCATAGTCTTTAGCCGTACTCAAACATCGAGTACCTTGCAAACCTCTTCTAATAAGATTCTTTAAAGTCAAGCTTGTATAAATATCACATTTTTTCCATATCTGCAATATCTTTCAACATCGCGAAGCAAGGGAACAACATACAAGCCTTCTTGGGACTTCGACCATCCGAATGAAATATGATTAAGGCTCTTTTGAATCGATTTTTCAGGACTTCAATAACACAACTTCAATTTCGTAGCACATCAACAAAATATTAATGAATTTCAATTTTAGGGTTTGTTGCCAAACCCTAAGTATTCAATTTTTAGGGAAAGGGGAAAACTAGAAGAAAAGAATTGGAGGGAAATCATGGGTGTGAGGGAAATTTGGGGTAGGCCTCATTAAAAGGGGTCTTTACTTGAAAAAGAAAAATACACAAAACCGAGCTGCAACAGGTTTAACATAGTTATAATGGCATTTACGACCCCTAATAACTACTCCAGGTGACACGCTTAGGAGCAAATGTTCAGCGAGTGGAAATCGTGACATTTTGAAATAATTGAATGGAAATTTAATCCAGAGCACACCATGGGGGTATTGAAAAACCTCATTGACTCCTTGAAGAGCATTGTGCTTCAGCAAGTGCGGGAGCAAGTTAGGATTGACTATGGATTAACACATGCCCATCGTGCTTCGTTTCACTCCATCTCTACTCCGAGATATGGCACACCCGCCTAGGGAGGTCAACCTCTTGGCCACTTCTTAGGAGGGATGCCTTTCCATGTTGTCCAAGCCACGCCAACGAAGTCATGGAATGCTCCTCCATGTGAGCAACCAAGTGTTCCTCTAACGAAGCATCATAACGAGTAAGACGCTAGAGGGATTATTGAGGTTAAAAGAGCCCTCCAAAGAGCTAATGAAAAAATCGGCACTTCACATACCACCTCAACTCCTTATGCTATGCACAACAAGCATTCGGTGTTTTTCGAGGGTCACAAAAGCTTTACATGCCCAAAATAGGAGCAACCATATGACTAACTCGATGAAAAATATGAAGCTCGAGACAAGAACATTATGTCCTACTTGAAGAAGGAGAAAGAAGTTGCCACTCGACTCCAACATTTTAAAGTCATTCATGTGCCTTAATTAGAGAACATGAAAGTTGATGCTTTATCCAAGCCCACTAGCTCCTTGTTCAACGACCAACCCAAGTACAACAAATGGGAGGTCCTCAAGGAAAAAAGCATCGATGCTTGCAAAAATTGTGTGGATAGATAGGTGCAATTCGAGATGAACCTAATTGTCAAGTATCTCTCTAATGGGGAGCTATCCCGAGATGGGAAGGAGGACAAATGTGTCATGAAGAAGTCCAAGTGGTTCATTCTTTATAAAGGGATCCTTTACAAGCGATCATTCTCATGCCCTATACTCCGATGCATAACACCTTAGTTGGTAGAGAAACTGCTAGAGGAAATTCATGAAGGAGTTTGTAGTTCCCACATTAGAGGCACTCCGCACAAGGTAATATTAGCCTTTTCTAAGAGAAGATGCAATGAGTTTGGTAAGGAAATGTGAAGAGTGCCAAAAGTTTAAACCTATACTAAGGACACCTTCTACCGAGCTCACTCCAACCACCTCTCCTTTGTCGTTTTCTAAGTGGGTAATGGACATCCTTGCTCCTTTTCCCAAAGTCATTAGGTAGGGATAATACCTTTTTCATGGTCGTCAACTACTCCACGAAGTAGGTCGAAATTGAAGAAGTGGCCTTCATCACCTTTGATGAAGTTTGGAAATTCATCCAAAGAAACATCATCACAAGGTTCGGAGTGCCTAGAGCCATGACCTTAGACAATGGTCGATAATTTGAGATGGAAAAAGTTAGCAACTACCTTGCTTAATACAACGATCGGTTTTGTTTCACTGTCATGGCTTGCCCTCGAGCGAACGACCAACTAAGTCGACCCAACGAAAATCATATTGAATGGCTTGTATAAGAAGTTGGACGAAGCAAAAGGAAAATGGGCGAGACGAACTTGTAGGAGCCACGCCCATCCCGTAAAAGTGGATCGCGTTCCCCCAAAATGTCGGCTTTACACGAGGTGTGCTCATCAAGCAAACGATAAGGATTTTGAAAGATATTTTTAAGAAGGGATGATTGGCAATTTTTAATAAAACATTTCATTTTCAAAATTAATTTTAGAAGTCTTAGGATTCTTTTCCTAAACAAATAAGGAAAAAATAAAAGAGTTCTTGGACCGGACAATCATATATTGCTTAGCCAGGAGTTGAACCCGAGGAACAGATTGGAGTGACGCTGGCCTATTGGAAGCTATTGCCCGGTCGCTGGTAGTCTCGGCATGATGGCTTTAAACTGTCGAGTCAAACACCATTTTTTTATGTTTTTGTTTAGAAAAATCGAGATAAAATAGTCACTTTTCTAATTCCAAGTTATCGCATGGACAACAAAAAGAGACAAAACTCGAAATTTGGAAAAGGTTTTCAAAAAGGACTTCATTGGTCAAAATTATTGATGCGGTGTTCGAGGCGATGGTATAAAATGAGGAGGCACACTCCTCATTCCACACGTCCTAAGGACGATCTCTACTAATTGAAAAAGGGAGTTTAAATCGCATTAAGAAAGACAAATAAACAACATGCAAAAGGCAGAAATTAAAACAATCAAAACATGATTCAAAGCGAGTTAATAAAAGTAATATAGAAAGCAATAAAATAAAGAGATAAAGAAAGCAATGAACAAATTACATTGGGCAGGGTAGAATAATAAAACGATTACATCTTTAAACCACAATATGGAAAGCAGTAAAACATTAAAATAAAGAGAAAAGATAAACTCCGAATGGTGGAATAGCGCCCTCAAATTGACCCCTGCTAGGCTTCGATCTCGATCGAATTTCAGTAGACTAATGGTATGGTGGTGGCGAGCAAAAGAGGAAAAAGAAAGCCTTTTTGTAAAAGGTTTAGAAAGAGAATTTTGAGTGTGAATAGGAGAGAGTCTAGAGAAGAGAGTGGGAGAAAGTTTTGGCGACTTACGGAGCATAGAAATGTAGCTGAATAGAGAAGAGAGTGAGAATAAATACCACACTCTACTTTAGTCCGGTCTCGACTTGAGCTTGCAAAAGAGACTGGGTTTTCATCACGGGCTAATAGAAATAAATAAATAGAAAAGAGATGACACTTTTCGGTGTCTACGATTAGCCCTCATTTTGACACGAAGGTTTGCTCGGGGAGTCACCCTAGAGGGGGTGAATAGGGTGATGCAAGTTTTCCTGGAAACTTTAGCTCTTTTGCCAAAGACAAGACAGAGACATGTTCCGAGTCAACAAGCAAAGTCGAAAGGTATGGACTCGGAAAAGTCGTCAAGGGTAAAGAAGCAGATTAAGTAGAAGCTTTGAGGCTGTGCGAGTTTAGAATGAACTCGGAAAGAAAACACTTAGAGATTACGTGGAAACCCTCCTGGGGCAGAAAACCACGGACCGTGCTAATCCAAGCACGAAGTCAAATCCACTATTTTGAGTCCACAAAATACCGTGAGTCGATCGAACCTGAGTTGCTCCCTTAGACAACTCTTTACAAGTTTTCCTAGACTCGAAATTCCCTTATCCGATCTAGTACTTCCTAACTAAGATAACCCTTACAGTTAGGGACAACTAAGTCGAGTTAACCTTTACAGCTTAGTCAAGGTACCTTACGAGAGAAAGTAAGAAAGTGTTTGTAACTAGGTACAAGACCTTACAACTCGAAAGTAATGAATTACAGAATAGGAGTTGTAAGTAGAAGATTGAGAATAAATACAATGACTTTGCTCAAGTACGTGTATTAACAATAAGTTCGGTAATCTTCAAGTCTTGTGAGGTGGCTTCTATTTATAGATGACCGGGCAGAGTAGCCGTTATCTTCATCTGCTGGCCGAGAGTCCTTTGTGGTCGTTGACAAGGACTTTCTGAGTCACTCAGAAAGTATCCGTTGTGATATGAACGTTGGACAACGGTTTAACTCTCTTGGAAGTCCCAAAACCATTGGCGGTGTCTTGAAGGATAAGGTGGAAACCACCGTTAAGCTTGGCGTTTCAGTTTTCCAGATTTGGAAACAGGACGGCCACGACACAATCTTTGGAATTGAGATAGAGAAGATGAAAAGCCATGTCTGCTTGGTGATTTGACGTTTTGAAGTCGGTTACTTTTGTATTTCGAAAAACGTATCCTCGTTTGAATAACCTACAAAAGTAAATCAATTTTGGTTCTCAAAGTATAAAATACTTTGGTCCAAGATTAGACACGAGATAATAAATTAATTAAGATACATAAACAACTAATTATACGAGTCGAAAGAGAATTGGAATTTCTGAGTCTAATATACATGTAACTCAAGATTCCATCGAGCTAGTCCGAGCAAAGAATCAAGTTATATAAAGAATATCATAGTGAGATAACTTGATATAGACTAAGCACGATTCAAAATAAAAGCACCGACTCCAATAGAATAGGACATATATCATGAAGTCGGTCTGAGCGGAAAGCTAGTCTAATCGGCATGCGATAAATCGAGCAATGAGAGACTCGTAAATGAGTAAGACACTCATATTCGTTTTACGAGTCACTAAGAAATAGGTAAGAAATTCATGAAGTAAATGTTTGTAACACTTAGAGTAGATATATCATCACTCGGAAAAGTTTCTAAAAGCGGAGAATGCCTTAGAATCAAAACTCTATGAATAAGAGATTCGTATACCTGATTTTATTAATACAACTTAGAAATGCGTTGAGCGAGTCCGAGTCTTCATGACCGAGTCTGAAAGATGATGGTCAAAGTAGATACTAAAGGTTACTCATTTGTTCGATCGGCGTTCGCTTTGGATGTCGATTGCGTTTGTTAAACTAGGATGGTCATCTCACAACCTCGAACTCCGGCTAGGGGCTCGGACTTGACTTGTAATCTAAAATACGACTTTGAGGTTCCTTAGCTTGGCTTGATCAAAGTCTCAAAGCTCGTTCATATGCATAGTCTTGATCATTTCTCGATCCGAAGCTTGGCTAAAAATTTTTGCGATAAAAATTTTGTTAATTGATAATCAAATGTACGAACGTCTAGTTTTTACCGAAATAGGTTGACAAAAAAGGATATGATGGAGATAAGTTTTGGATACTTGGATATATATAGTAAGAGAGTGTCGAGGATTGGCCGTTGAAGATGACTCGAACCATGACATACGCCTGAATTTGACTAATGGAGTCCGAAGTCCAGCTAGCTGATTCCTAAACTTGGCTAATTAAAGTCTTGATGTCTAGGTCGATATGCCTAAACTTGACCATGTACTTAGTATGAAGTTTGGCAATGGGCTTGAACTTGACTCGGGTAGTGAAGTATAAAGTCCAATGGGGAGCTCGAACTTGACCACTCTTAGATCTAAAGTTCGAGTGTTACCTAAGTTAGAGGTTCAATGATCTATAGCTAAATCACATTTCAAAGATTTTGCCTTGACTTGGCTCGAGGAGGACCCGAAGACTTGGTTAGGTGTCCGAACCTTAACCACTCTTCGGTGCAGGGTGTAGACAACCTTGACCACTCTTGAGTCCGAAGTTCAATGGGATGTCCGAACGTTGGTTGCTCTTAGGTGTGAAGCTTGACTAGGTGTCCGAACCTTTACTATTCTTGGAGTGCGAAGCTCGACGGAGTGTCCGAACCTTGACTACTCCGGGGCCTAAAGCTCTACTCTTGCTAAGTTTATGACTATTGAGGTGCTCGAATAGTGTAGCCTCCACTTTGGATGAGTCGGAATGTTGTGCACGATTATTGCTTCGCACAAGCAAGGCTAGTTGATTATTTGTCGGGGTTGTGTGTCCTTTTGAGTATTCTTGGAATCTGTTGTGGTTGCATGATCGTTTCGACATTCTAAACCATATGGCTTATCCTGCTATGACCCCCACGTTCTTCTTGGGTGCCCGAGTCTCATTGTTCTTATGCGTCGGAGAGTCGGTGAGCTTTGACTTCTTTAGTTGAATTTCTTCACAATGTTAGCAACCTTCCTGATGTTGACTTCATAGATGTTGACGATGAATGAATAATTATTGTATGGTGCTTTTTATGATAATGTTTATTTTTAGGATTTGGACTCATTCAACGGAGATGAATACAAGACTCTATTCTAAGAACAAATGCAGTCTTTTATTATATGATGAGAAAAAAAAATTAAAATAAACAAAGATAGAATTACACTTTTATTCTCCACTTGCCCAAAATATATAAGTGGAGCATAACGGTCCAAGTAGTAGGATAATAATGAAGCTAGTCCTCTTGAAACAAAACTCGAAGTGAAAGCGTGACATATGTTGCTGAATGATAAGACCCTCATATGATGGTTTGGTCAATGGGACGGGTTTAAATTGCATGCTTTCCAATTAACATTTTTGCTCCTATGGAAGGAAAGAGGAAAAATGAATTTGAATTTGGTAATTGAAAATTGGAAATTGGATTTTAAAATTAGAACAAGATTAGAATTGGGGTCGGACATCATGGGCTTCATACATATCCTTTATAATGAAAATCATACCTTTATAGTTCAAAAATACTAATTCGGTTGGTTTTTTCGTGAAAGGAAAAAAATAAACCTATGATGGATTTGAAATTAGGAAGTGCACACTTTAATGTCATCCTTAATGAGTGATGGGCTCATTAGATGGTGAAGTGTAGTGCTTCACAAGGGAGTTGCCCGGATCTACACATGTCCTTTAGTTCACTTGCAGCTTTTGTGGCCATGGATGATTGTTCTTCTTCTATAAGGATGCTAACATCTCGGAGCTTTTGAAGTCCATGAAAGGTAAGAAATTTGAGTGCTGATAATAGGCGGGTTTTAAGTTTTTGAGGATAAGTCTAACTCGATCCTTTTAGAGGGTCGGTCTACCATGTGAGCAGACCTTTGCCCTTGAGCGAGTGATGAAATCGGTGAATCTTTCTTCGTCTCCTTGCTTGATCAGCTCTAAATCTCGCAAAGTTATTGGTAGATCGAGTATTGTAGGAGTATTGATGTAAGAACTGCCTACAAAGATCCTACCAGTTGTGACATTGCATTGGTCAACAACGTTATACAATTTTATAACGTCTTTGTCAAATGTCCATGGAAAGATTACATGGAAGCTTTCTTTGGTACATTCTTTAGATTTATTACCTCTACAAAGTTCCTCATGTGATAGTGAGGGTTTTACTGTGGAACTTAATATCGGGCATGGTGAATTTTGAGGACAATTTCCCTTTTGGGATTAAAGTGAATCCCACGTGGGCCAAGTAGTAATCGTTGAACATGGAAGATTCTCGCAGCATCTTCTCTATCTAATCTATTCGTGGATTAGACTAAGGTTTGGGGATTTCTTCCTCATCTTCTTTTTCTTCTTCCTCATCCTCTTTTTCTTTCCCTTTGGATTTTGGTTTCTTCTTTAGTTCTTTTAGTATGAGGTCAAGTTTTTAGACATGGATTCAATTTTCTTATCATGGTCCTCAATCGTGGCTTCAATTTTTGTAACAGATTCTTTAAACAAGGTCATAATGAGAGTTGTTGCAATTTGTTGGGCATTTTGGAGGAGTGTTGCACTTCAACGATGTCCATAGGCGATGTATTAGCGTTGATCCTAGTGGTCTAGGACATATCGGTGTTGAGTGCACCGAGTGTTGAGAGTGTTGATGTTGAAGTAGACTTCTTATTCCCTAGTCGCTTTGTGCCATGACTCCTGATTTTAGAAAGCTTCCCTATTGTGTACCCCAAAATAGGTGCTCTAGACTAGCTCTTCTTTCGAGATTTTTAGGTGCTAGATCTAAGGAAACAACTGGCCTAGGAGAAAATAATATGCTCTTTTTGTACACATAAAAATGCAAACTAAAAAATGCATAAAGATGGTCCTTAAAGGGAAAATGAATGCATTTTATTTTTGGATGATACAAAAATGGTTTGACATAAATGGAGAATGATCTCTCTTCTTTTTTTTTTTTTTTCTGGCTAATGCAAAAAATGAGCTCACCTAAAATGACATAAACTTTTATTTGGCTTATGCAAAACAAATGAAATGAATGTACTCACCTTAAATGAGATGACTTCCTTTTTTGGCTAATGCAAAACAAAAATGGACTCACCTAATCTGAGATGATTTTTTTGCTAATGCGAAAGTGCATGCCTAAAATAAAATGGATTAAAAATAATTGAAATAGAAAATGTATCCAGCGGAAGGATTCGACTCAAAGGGTGGCTTTGGGCCCACCTGGATTTTTCCTACTTTCTTTTTTCATTAAGACAGGGGAGGGAGGAAGTGGACCGATCTATAAGGAAAAACTTTTGACTCGGAAAATGCAAATATGGATCGATCTAAGGGAAGGAAGAAAACTTTAAAATTGACTAAAATGCACATAAAGGACTCGACTCAAAGTTTTTTTTGCACCAAAGTAAGAATTATTGGACCGTACCTAGCTAAACTGCTAAAGGCTCAAGGAAGATGATTAAATAACAAAAGGCAACACATTCATTCAAGCATGAAAATGAAGGCCCAACCTAAACCACAAAGGTTTTATATTCACAAGGAAATTCTAAGTTAGATAAACATGGTGGCTCATACTTTAAAAAATTTACCCTTATGGGAAGCACAGTGGGACTTAAATAATCGGTGCTGTCGATTAGAAATCAAGAAAGCTTGTTATGAGTAGGAAAGTGAACACACCTCGGTGTTAAATCAAGTGGACCCACCAAGATAATGATTCGACCTACCCGGAAAAGGTTCTTAACGATGAATCTTATAAGGTCCAAAAATATCTATGTTCGTAGTCACCTAAAAGCCGCAAAATGTCTAATGCAAATGCGATAAAGGCTCACAATTTCAACTTCCGAGTCTCACCCTCTTAATAAGTGTCCTCAACGCAGTCGCCACTATAGGAGCCATTGCCCGTCCCATCCGAGCAGATCGAGTTTCCCCACGGATGTCGGCTTTACGCGAGGTGTGCTTACTAAACGAACGATAAGACTTTTGAAAGAGATTTTTTAAGAAGGCTTGATTGGCAATTTTTAAGAAATCATTTAATTTTCGAAATTAGGATTTAGAATTCAGGGGCGTACGTTCAAACAGAAAAGATCAAAAGAAAGAATCATTGTTGCAAAGCTCTACTAGACAATGCAGCTACAATGATTGCGCCGAGAGCCGAACCCATACAGACAATCTAGGGGCTGGGGCTGGCCCACCAGAGCTTCTATCCGGCACCGGTAATCCAGCTCGAGAATGCCGAGGCGAGTCCCAATTGGATGACTTTGGATCGTCAATCAATTTTTAGTTTTTACCACATTACTGTTAGAAAATGCTCGAGATGAAATTTCTAGATAGAAAGGTTAAAAAGAGGAGTCACAAGTCGGTTTCAAAATAAAAACTAACAAAAATAAAAAGAAGCACTTTTGTAATTCTAATTTTACCGAAAAAACAACCAAAACGGACAAAACTCAAATTTAGAAGAGGTTTTAGAAGGGAACTCCATTGGTCAAAACCAATGGTACGATGTTCGGGAGTGAAGGTATGAAACAAATAAGGACATTGTTCATTGCGCACATCAAAAAGACGGTCTTTATTAATTAAAATGTGAGTTAAAATCATGGTACAAGAAATCATACATGAAAAAGGCTGAAATAAAGGGTAAACAAAACATGATTTAAAGCATTAAATGAAAGTAATAAAGAAAGTAATAAAATAAAGCAATGAAGAAAGAATTAAATAAATTACATCGGGCGGGGTGGAATAATAAAGCGATTACATATTAAACCACATTACAAAAAGCAATTACAAATCAAAATTAAATAGAACTTTAAAGAACTCACTCCAAGGTGGTTGAACCGCGCCCTCGAGTTGACTCATCCGTCAAGCTCGAATCACGGTGGAATTTCAACATACTAATGGTAAGGCGAAATGAAAAAATAGGCACAAAAGAGGCTCTTTTGTGTAGGTTTAGAAAATGAGATTTGGAAAGGGAGAGAGCAAGAGTCAAGAGAAAAATGTGAGAGAATTTAAGTATAGATAGGGGATTTTCTAGTAGAAATTGGTGTGAAAAATTGGGGAGATGCCCTCTATTTATAGAAAAATTTAGAGTTTAGGAAACCCAAAAATAAAACCCCAGCTTGTTGGCTATTCCATAAACCGAGCCCAAAATTTCCAGAAATGGATAAAGAAAAACCAAAAAGTTGAACCAGTCAAAGCGACATCGTTCGAGAGAAGTCCTTGGGTTGGTGCCGGACCAAACGACCATGTTTATGGTCCGGGAAAGCGCACCGGGCTCGATCATTGAAAGAAGGGCAAAACACTGCGTATTGGCGAGGTTTGGGGTCTAACGCTGGTTTAGGGCTAGGCTTGGGAGCCCAAACCTGGATAGACCATATGAAAATAAACTAATATGGATTGAATCCGAACCACGAGAAAGCAAACCGGGCGATTTTGTGTCATCTGGTTGGCTTTTTATGAGCTAAATTGGCTTCCGCCACTCTACCTTAGTCCGATCTCGACCTAAGCTTTCAAACAAGACTAGGTTTTCATCACCGGGCTAACGGAAACAAATAAAATAATTAAATAGATAAGGATGACACTTTTTAGGTGTTTACAAAACTACAAGGCATCTTATGGTCAATAAGGACCACGAAAAAGTTAGCCAACGGAGAAAGGCCTTTCATGTTGGTCTACGAGATCCGAGGTTAAACTACCGGTTGAAGTTCGCTAGTTCATAATCAAACTCAAAATGGAAAAGTCTTACAACCAAAGGGTAAAAGAGCAAGGTATCAAAGTGCGCGACATGGTTCTAAGGAAAACTAAAGTTAGCCATCGGTAGATCATGGCAAGTCGACCGCTAACTAGGAAGGATACATCATCCATGATGAAGTACTGCCGAGGAAGGTATAGGTTAGCCACTCTCGAATGGTCGAATACTTTTAGGACATAGCATAGTAATAGCCTCAAGAAGTAGTTCATCTAGGTGGTCCTAGCACCATTTTAAATAGCTTAGCCTCATTGTGCGGTATGCGATGCCTTTCTTTAAAGACCCATCCAGCCCAAGTTCCAATTTTGTAAAGGAATCTCACACGCTTGAGGCATCTTTCTCGAAAGCGCTCAACGAGGGCACAAATTCCTTTTTGTATGGACTTCATTCACCTCTTTAATATAATGACTAGGAATTTATGTAATTTATGTATCGTATTTTTATTTATGCCAATTTTGGGGAAAGAATATGGGCTAACATGACCCCTAATGTAACCAAACTAACTCGTAAAATTTAAGAAGCTAACATGACTCCCAAATGAAACTAAGTTAAATGCTAAGCCTATTGGCTCACTATCCCAATTGAAATGAGGGGCTAACACATACCCCGATGGCGATATTTCAAAACTTGGTAACAACTAAAAGGCATGAGAAGAAGCAAATGGAACACAAATCAAGTCTGCGACAAGAAGAAGATATGAAGAAAACATGAAGATGGATAAATGTATAATGTCATGGAATCCAATATAAACAAGCAATCAAAAGGGCACTAAAGTGTAACTGCAAAAAACTAAGAAATCAATAGTCAAAGAGCAACACAACGACTCACAAAGTTAGCCAACATACGGGCCGCTCGAAATAAGTCCTAGGCGATGAAAATAAGAAGACATGGGAAAATGACTAGTCCTCATGGCCGCCACCGGCTTCCTCATCGAGCACTATCATCCTCGGGATTCGACTCGGTAGGGGAACTCGACTCATTAGCAAGGATGTGGCAATGAAGGTGGAAAGTGTAGCGAACCCATTTCTCAAGGCGGCTCTCATTGTCCTTTATCGAAGATAAAATCTCAGTAAGGAGTTGCCTCACGGCTCCATCGTTGGTAGTAGCACCCTGCTCAAGGCCACAATCCTCTATGCTCTACTTCTCTTCTATGGTGGCCTCAAATTAAGCCTTCAGCTGGCTCACCTCTTTAAGAAGGGAAGAAACCAAACTCGCCTCCTAGCGAAGACATGAAACATTTAATCGGGTCCATGGGTTAGGTATGGTTCTCAAATTTCGGACCCAAAACCAGGCTTGTTTAATATCATTTGCACCCGGACCCGACCACGACCCTAGGGTCCTAAATTTTCAAACCCAAACTCGCTAATTTAGGTCAAGATTGGCTGGTTTAGGTCAGGTCCGCTACCATCCCTAGAAATCACGGTTTTAACAAACTTGCATTTTCAAGCCTACGGGAGCTTAAAGGTCGCACAAAGACCCACAATGGCCTAGGCATAAGAAACTTGTGTTAGGCCTGTGGACCCTACTGGGTTTTAGGCTCGGGGAAATCACAAGCTTTGAGCGGACACGACCATGCAAGGGAGGCACGAGCATACAAGAGTGAAGAAAAACGAAACAGCAAAGAAGAAGAAGAGAACAGGTGACTTGACACAGTCCGAACCGTGCCAATTAGGACACCCATACGGTGGCATTTTTTGTGACGATGTTAAGTTTTTCGTCTATTTTTATGCTTTTTTTGCTTTTAGTCTCGAAATTATGGCTATATAATAGCTTGTAGACCTTTATTGTTGGGTGTAGTAGTAACTATAATAATTGTAAAGAAACCTCTTGTAAAGCTACCAAATCTAAGTGCAATCATTCATGGTTTTTCCTG
Organism: Talinum fruticosum; assembly: GCA_021018815.1. NCBI lineage: Eukaryota > Viridiplantae > Streptophyta > Magnoliopsida > Caryophyllales > Talinaceae > Talinum > Talinum fruticosum. The sequence goes on along the minus strand of JAITYX010000075.1, from coordinate 2,305,305 downwards.
GTTTTGGGTTTTTATGTAAAATTTTTTGTCGCGTTTTATTTTTTCCTTCTCATTTCTTTATTATTGTTTGAGAGTGTGAGCCTCCTAATCCTAATAACTTGTATTAGAGCGAGAATTTGGTTAAAAGTTTACATCAAACAATGGGAGGAATAAGGGTGAAGATCAATCAGTTCGATGACAAGGATTTTGCATTTTGGAAGATGTAGATAAAGGATGTGTTGTTTTAATAGGATTTGTACCTACCTTTAGGAGAGAAACCAGCAACCATGGAGCCAAAGGATTTGGATATCCTTAACCGAAAAGCTTTCAACATAATGAGATAAACGTTGGCAAAAATATCGCCTTCAACGTGATGGATTAAAAAATGATAAAGGGGCTACTTGAAGCCTTATCAAATATGTATAAGAAGCCTTCCTACATGAATAAGGTATATTTTATGTGTTGTTTGTTTGACGTTAAGATGGTTGATTCTATTAGTGTGACTTATCATATTATCGATTTTAATATGATAACATCGAAACTTGCTTAAGTGAAAATCAATTTTGATGATGAAGTTAAGACCTTGATTTTGTTGTCCTTTTTGCCCGAGTCTTGGGGTACTATAGTTTCATGTTATGAGTGGTGTTAAAGGGTCTAATGCACTTAAATATAAAGAAATTCGTGATGTCATCTTGAGCAAAAGGATTTGTAAGAAAGATTTGGGGGATTCATCGGGAAGTACGTTGAATGTTAGAGAAAGGGGAAACATGAGAATCAAAATAAGTTTAGAGGTCGGTCAAAGTCCAAAGCAAAGGGTAGGTCCCAAAATCCGAGGGAGGTTATGTGTTGGAATTATGGTGAGAGGGGCATTTTAAGAAATATTGTCTTATAAACAATGATGACCGTGATTCTATAAATTATGTTCGGGATATAGGTGATACTCTTGTTTTTAGTGTTGCAAGTTTGAGTCTTGGATAATTGACTCGGGTTCGTCGTTTCATTCCTTAACTAGTACGAGACCTTTTTCATAACTTTGTTGGTAGAAATTTTGGCAAGGTGTATCTTGCTAATGGAAAAAGTTTGGAGATACTAGTGAGAGGGGATGTGAATATTAAAACCTCTAGTAGGGGTTTTAGAAATTGAAAGATATTAGTTTATTTTAGGCTTGGCAAAGAATTTGATTTACGTGAGCCAATTGGATGAGATGGGCTATCTAATTCAATTTAGCAATAGATGTTGGAAAATTGAAAGGGACATTGATTGTGGCTAAGGGTGTGAAGTTTTGGTTGTTGTACTATAGTGTAGGGAGCACAATTTAGTTGATAATGTCGGGGATAATTGTTCTATTGGGAGTCTAGGGCATAATAGACTTGGTCACATGAGTAAGAAGGTGTTTAACGCTATGGTATTGTGTTTGATGAGTCTATGTTGTACAGGGAGAACGGTTCTGCTGGTAGAGAGATAGTGGTAGCTGGTAACGATGATGGGAATTTCGTTGAGACTTCGTGAGTGGGAGAAAATATATGGTGAAGGATGGGAAAACAAAAGGGTCACCAGTTGCTCCCCAAGATAAGTTGCAAGAACTAGTTATAAATTTAGGCAATCCCTTTGAGGATGATTCCTTTATTGACTAATGTCGGTGAGTCCGAGTTGCATGCTGAGATTTTGCATGTAGATGATCGATTAGAGTGGGAGCTTACATCAGTATAATGGTGGTTTAGGGCTTGAGATTGGGTAGCACGAAGCCGACAAACATGCTACCGCAAGGAGTTTCGTCGGGATGATGAGGTTGTTCAAAACCTCGGTTGGTGTCTCTTATTGATGTTGTGACCAGTTTGATGTACTAGATCGATGTGTGGCTAATAAGGAAGATGAGTCATTAGTCTTCAAGTGACAGATTGTTGAGGTTGTGGAGCCTAATGGGTATTGGGCTCGGGAAATCACAAGCTTTGAGGCAAGCACGACTATGCAAGGGTGGGATGAACATACCACGGTGAAAAAAAAACAAAACAAAGCAAAGAAGAACAAGGGGACAATCACTTGGCAAAGTAGATGGCGTGTCCGTGCCATGGCATTTTCGGTCATGACATTCATTTTTTCATAAGTTTTTATGCAATTTTTGCCTTTATGTCTCGAGAATAATGGCTATATAATTGCTTGTAGACCTCCATTATTGGGTGTAGGAGCAAGTATAACAAGTGTAAATCAACCTCTTGTAGAGTTACCAAATCTAGCGCAATCATTCGTGGTTTTTATCAATTTTGGGTTTTTCGACATAAAATCTTTATTTCTCATTTCGTTTTTTCCTTCTTATTTTTTATTATTGTTTGAGAGTGTGAGACTCCTAATTCTAACAACTTGTACTCCTAACTTGAGACTAGGAGGTCGTGGTCTTCATGAGATGTTCCCTAGCGAGAATCATGTACTTTGAAGCCTACGAGAGTTAAAAGGTCGTGTAAAGACCGACAATGGTTCAGCCATGCGAAACTTGCACACCTAACCAAAAGGTTAGGGGTTTATGATCTCTGTGGAATCTTCCCTAGTGAGAATCATGCACTTTCAAGCCTGTGTGAGTTGAAAGGTCACATAAAGATGCACAACAAGTATCACCATGGGCAAATATCCCAATAAACCAAACTCTACACTTTTAGCCCCAAAGGGCTAAGAGACCGTGGTCACTACACAAATTTGAATCCTCCAAGGATAGCAGAGCCACACTTTTAACATCCTGAAAGGGAAGTTCCTTTGGTAGACATACTTTTTAGCACTCTTTTAGCCCTAAGGGGCTAGAAGATTGTTCATCGTTGTTGTTCCTCGATTGAATCTTATGTTAAGAAAACAAGAAAGTCGAGTATGCAAAGTTTTAACTATCAATCATCCAAGAGGAACATACAACAAAAGACGAACACGTCATTACAATCGGGGTTGAAGTGCCTAGAGTACAACTTGACATAAGAAATTATGTGCAACAACACTACAATGTTTAAGCATCTAACTAGACTAATAAGATACAAGGGCCAAGCCTTCACTTCTTCTTCTTGGAAAGGTTCCTCTTCTTCTCCTTATGCAAGTTCCTCTTGCAAAGAGAAGTGCGGGAAGATGGACCATCGACTATCTCACTATTTCTACCTTTCTCCTTGGGTAAAGATTCACGATAAGGAGAAGGCGATGAATCTATGCCGAAGCCCCCCCAAAACAGGTCGTGTCAAATGTCGTTGGATTTAGATTTTCCACCTAAAACTCAAGAAAATCCTCACCATAACAATGCAACCAAGCTTCCATGTGAGCCTAATCGGAATAGACTACGGCATACTACAACTCCTTAGCATTGTCCTTTTCAATGATTAAGAAGAGGTCAAGGGTATCTTAGATAAGTTGGCTATAGAACAAACCATGGACGGTGTGACCATTGGTTGTTATGAGCGATCTCCTCGAGCACTTGCCTTGTCAAAGCGAGGGCAAAGCTTCTTGTAGTCATTAGGGAGTGGCCAAGGACCCATTTTTGATGAAGTAAAGAGAGATGAGTAAAGAAGTAAGAACTTTCTTCAATTCACCATCTCTATTTACAACAACATGGGATCTCGAGAAGAGTGGCAGATTTACTTCACATTCCACCTACTCGCCTCGAGAAACGTGTATGTGAAATGTGACGGGCTAAAAGATGTGGCAATTTCTCGGGAATCCAAACTCATCCGCCACGTGCCGCTACAGCTTTCTAATCAGTCATATCAACACAACATCAGTCCAAGCCTTTATTTACATGAGACTAGATAAGATTCAAGCCCATTGGGGTTAGGGTTTCCTACCGATTATGATAAAAGGCTATCTTACCCCTCATTTTTTTCTTTTATAAATACTCACCAACTTTGGCACAAATTCCATCATATCATAACTCCTAACAAAGCCATACTAGTTTTAGCTAACTAATCCTCTCTACTCTTAAGAAAGAGAGAAAGTCTTTCCATATCGGTGAAAGCCACAACAATCACAAAAGACCTCCTCTATGCATTTTAAGGGTGATTCTCCTCCACTTTCCGACTTCTATTCACTGATTTGAGTGTTCGAGGGGCATTCCCCGATATCCAACCATAGGGCGGGCCTTTTGCAGAATTGGAGCAATTGCACGAGAAGCCCAACAATCTAAGCCCATATGCTAGAGCCCGTGACATTAAATCAATTCTCTCAAACTTATCATCTGCTTCACATCTCGCAAGTTTCGTACAGAAACCAAATCTATTTGAGAAAGCAAGACCTCAATTTAAAGGAAGACATGCAGCCGTTGCTAAACCATGGAATCAGCTAAAAATTTAGGAGCCAACGATCAAAAACTTGTCTTCACAAAAATATGTGGTTAATAGAGGTTTAGGAAGACGGCTAAAAACCTGGCAAAAGAAATCTAAGTGATGTTAGGAATGAAGATTTCTTCAACAGGAAAATTTGACTTGGTTAAAAATAAAGAGTTTGATAAAATATAGAAGTTTAACAAATGGTCCATCCACTAGCTTTCAAAAATATAATAAAATAATAATATCTTTGAAATAAACCAAAAGTTTTAACTGGAAAATAAAACCTTATATTAGTGATAAATTCTTTTAAAATACTTACTTTTATAATACATATCGATCTTATAATATGTTTTTTAGTTGTCTGTCTTCATCGATCTCTTTGGTATTCAATTTTGATATGTGATTAACTCTTTACTGATCTTCAATGTTGTCGATAAATTATTCTACTCCAGGAAGGGGGCAAGCGTTGCACGACGGACATAATGCTCGTAAATTGTATTTAGAGGTGAAGTCCGAGGTGGAGAAATGTCTTGCATTTTTGAAAGAGAAAAGAGAAATTGATCCTTATAGAAGTATAATGTCTCGACTTTTGTATTTGTCTACTCATACCAACAAATGCGAAATCCCAACTTTTAAGCTTTAGCTATTTTCCTTTTAGAGATGAACATTCTTTTCTCAAATGTTGGAATACTAAAGCCAATTTAGTAGTGAAATGGTTGATATTCAAATTGCGCTTAACAAATAAATGTAATCAAATTTGCTGATTTTGAATTCAAGGAGTAAAAAAAAATTATAGTTTTTAGTTGCTTGGTTTTGAAAGGAGCTTTTGAGCTGCAAAGATTTGTTACAACAATTACAACAAACGCAATTAAAAGTAGTAAGAATTTTACTTGGACTAATGTGAACAAAAATTGTAAACTATTGAAATGGAGGTTGTTTGTTAGGATTACAGTTGTCGATCAATATTGTGCATTCTTTATTTGTTAGAGTTATCCTATGCAAACAAGTTTAAACTAAAGAAGTTAAAGATTGGAAATAAAAGTACAAGAGTAAAATAATAATATAATGTTACAAATGTGTTGTTAAATACTAGGTTGTGAAACACTTCGAAGAAAGTAAAAGCATGGACATCATATAATAATTTAGTTTTGTAGGTGAACAAAGTATCAAATTATATTACCTTTTTAAGTAGCAGCTGACAAATTAGTCGTCGGAAACACAACAATAAATTTTGTAGACCACGACCACTACAATAGTGAATGACAGCATAACCACCCTCCCGCTTCCTCACTCTCCCCTCTTTCTCGAAGTTCAGTTTTATATCATCTTTTTCCTTCTCTTTTTAAATTACTAGTTGGGAGAGCATGTGCAACGTACGGGTGAACTCTACAAATTAAAAAAAGAAGAGTGTATTATTGTAAATTTTATTTTATTTTTATGTTATTAAATTGTACAAAGTTTTAATTATATTTTTTCTAATTAGAAAAAAAGAATTATATATTTTGCTTTGAAAAAAGTGAGAAAGTTGTATGTAAATATTAACTTTAAGATATTAATTAGTATTTATTTAAGTAATAATTTACATATCTAAGTGTAAATAAGACTAAAAAGGCCTCGAAAAATAGATATCAAATAATTAACAATAAATTTATAAGTTTAATAAAACTGATTTTCCAATCAAACTACCATTTAGGAATAGAAAGCTTATAGGGTTTTTCAAGATGATTATTTCATTAATCCTTATCCATTACTATAGTTTTATTGTCCTTTAGAAATTATAAAAATTTGATATACTATTGTGTGTACAAAATTACATCTAATTAAAAAAGTAGTAATTTTTACAATGCTATATGAAATCAAAACTCTCGTTTTCCAATTATAATATTATTCATTTAATTATATCCTATTATGTTGATAAAAATTCGGTATTCATTTTATTGATATACTTTAATGGTTAAAAATATTATAGAACACTCATATAGGTCTCTATAGCTTACTTTTTCATATAAAAAAAAATGTGTTATTTGTTAGAAAACCATTGTAATATTTCTATCATTTACAACTAAATTAATAAGTTATTTAAATATTGTGATTTATTTAATACCCCTTTATGAGAAAAAAAATTAAGAAAAACATTATAATGTATTATGCTATTTTTTAGTACTATAAAAAAGTTTTTTAAAAATACTATAACACATCTTCAATATGGTTTATAATTTATAAATATTACATTTGATTATAATTATATTAATAAATATTAAAATTTGTTAATGTGTCCTTTAGCATAATGGTTGATAATAATATATGATTTTGAAATTATTTTTTATGATATATTTTTTTCATAAACAAAATAGAGAAAATTTCCAAAAAAATACAAGAATTTAGTAAAAAAACTCGATTTAAAAATGGCCTAAATCTCACAGCCCAAGAAATCATGAGAAAAGAGAAAACGAAAATCCTAAATCACACTTCCATCTTTGTCTTACATAAAGTCTCTCATCTCCCTACCGATTCTTCTCTCTCCTTCTCTAGTCCCTAGGCTGGTCTTAGACCATCTACGGCGCAGGTGCGCTTGACGTGGCGCGCGGAGCGAGACGCGTTGTCCCACAGTGGACGCGCGTCTTCCGGAGGCGCGGCGCTTGACGCCTGGCTCAAGCGTAGCCCATTCCGGATGTCACGCGATAATTGATTGAAAATTTACTGATTTTCTCTCTCTTTATGTGGGCCTATTAATTACTTATTGTAAATTGAAATTATAATTAATTTTTTTGACTCTCTCCCTCTCTCCCGTGGGCTGGCTGTACTCTCTCTCTCTCTCTCTGCTAATTTTTTTTTTTTTTTGAAAACTCTCTCTCTGCTATTGATTACAAAAATATATATATATATATATATATATATATATATATATATATATATATATATATATATATATATATATATATATTGTCTCTCATTTTTGGTTTATTTGGTGCACTCTCTGCTAATTTGATGCACTCTCTCTCTACAGTTGAGCCACCTCTCTATCCACCTCTCTATCCACCAAAAATTATTTAAAAGTTACAGAAACTAAAATTTTAATATTATTGTCTCTTATTTTTATTTAATAAAAATTTTAATATTATTATATCAAAAAATCGCAACCTAAAACAATAAATTTACGCGTTATATTATTGTAATAACATTACTATTATTATTATTATGTATTTTTTATTTAATAAAATTTTTATTATTATTGCATCATTTGTTAAAAAAATTTACAAACTAAAATAATTAATTTAAATCTTCATATTGCACAGAATAATTTTTTATATATTATAAAGATAAATAATAATATAAAATAAAATATATAAATTAATTAAATATATTGATGACTAGGCTCCATTAGGATTATTTAAATAGGTGAGCCTTGTTAGTGAGCCTTGCATTGTGGAAGGATTTAAGAGAGAGAAAAGCAGACTTTTTGCTGATGTGTCAATGTGGGCCTCACTGGGTGAGCCTAAAACAGGCTCACCCACCGAAGATTCTCTTATACCAAAGAAGTCGCGTCCTTCCTCATCTATGTCACCTTACCCACCATCTCACCTTCCGATCGCCTCCCTCCTCCTCTCTCTCCTCCACCACCACCTCTTTTCCCTCTCTTTCCTCCTCCATCTCCACCTCCACCTCCACCTCCACCTCCGCCTCCACCGCCTTCGCCAATGTCTCCCTCTCACCTCCTTCATCGCTACCCCATCGCCCACATCCTAGATCTCGGTCAAACCTCCATAAGCATCTCAACAATCTCCCTAAGGGGCATAGGACGTAAATTAGGAAGCGGAATATGCATCTAAACATGGAGAAGAAGTTGGGGTTGTTATTTGCTGAAATTGTTGTGATCTTACAAATTGAATTGGTGGGTTTCTTGGATTTTGATCATTTTTTAAAAACTCATCCATTAACAATAGAGTTGAATTTATGGACGATTTTAATTTTTGATTTTGGTTATAATTAATTTAGGTCTGGAGGATCCAGATTTGGAAGAGACCAAGGAGTTTGGTGATAAGCAAGTGAAGCTGATTGATTATTCGATTACCCGCGGAGTAATCTAGCTGTTTAAGCGTGGAAATTGGCCTTGTTCTAAGATAGAAACATGTTCTTTGTTCCGTGGAGCTAAATTTCATTGAAAGGGTTTTGGGTTTCTTTGGCCTTTGATGGAAAAATCGAAAATTGGAGGAAATGGGAATTTGGAAGCCATGGAAGTAGAGAGAAAGCAAGCAACAAGAAACCCAATAGCAAAACACCTCTCTTATCGGTCTCTCATGCTCTGCGAAAGTCTTGGGGTCACCTTCCCTTTGACGCCCTGTTCTCGTTCCTTCCTTCTTCCTCTTCGGTCTCGCCGTTTTCTATCTCTACCACCCCCTTGCTCTCTTCCTCTCTTCTCGGTCTCTCTCTCCCCAAGCAAGTGGGTAGCCACCAAAACAAAATCGGGCAAGCACCACAACAATACACAAGTTGCTCGGTCTCTCTCTCTCTCTCCCCTAAGCAAGTAGGTAGCCAGCAAAACAAAACCGAGCAAGCACCACAACAATACACAAGCTACTAACAAAAAGCACGGAAAAACGACGGAAAACTCTACTTTTTACTTGAGAAAGATCCAGGTCACTACTGGTCTTATAAATTAAAACTCGGGAAATTGACCAATGGATGTTGGATCAATTTTTCAAAGATTTAAAACACTCCAAAGACTTATGGCTATTACTTTGCAAGCGAGCACATGCTCAATTAGCACTGATCAATTATCATTCCGCCCTACTCAATTAGCACTAATCAATTACCATTTTTCCCTTACTAACACCCACCCCGTTTTACGTGTAATTGAAGAGGAGTAGATAGAGAGAGGGAGAGAGAGAGAGGTAAATAAAGATAGAGCTGACGAGTGGCGAGAGAGTATTGAGCAAGCATCTTGAGGACGACGAAGAAGAAGTAGAAGAACAAACAGACAATTGAGTGATGGCCACCATGGTTTGGTGTTAATCGCACGAGCATTTGAAGAAGGAGGTCAACTAAGTGAGGTAAGTTTGCAATTTTTTCATTTTTCGCTTGTTGAATGGGTATTGTTTTTTTTTTTGTTGTTGAGTTTGTGATGATTGTGGTATTTATGTGTTTGAAAATGGCCCAAATTTGGTAAATTGGAGGGAATTAGTTGCAATTGTGAAAGTCTTTTTATGGTGTATGAATTTGTACGTTTTAGGATATTTGTAAATGGGTTGATTTGGTTTGGAATTGAATTGAATGGTTTTTATGGACGTGTGATTGTATTTATTGAAAAATTGCTTAACATTTGGCTTGGGATGGGTTGCTCTACCCTCATATAAATTCTCCTTCGGCCTTTATGTTTGAACTCCCTCCCCCAAAAAAAAAACTCACAATAAAACCCATGATACAGGATGTATACACAATTGAGCTCTTGAGCATGTGGGTGTGAGGCATATTTCCGAAATCAATGCTAAGATGTTACTTGGCGTGCTAAATTAAGTGGGCCAGTTTTCAAATTTTCATGTTCTTTTTGATGTTTAGCCTAGATACTTGCAACTTTTTTGTTCTGAAGTGGTTCGATGGGAAGCATATAGTTTTGCTTCTATCGTTGGTATCACTGCTATAAATGCATGTAATTACGAACGGCTTTTACAGATTGTCGATTTTGGGTTGCATGTGCATATTTGATATTTCTTATGTCCAATGAAATCATGATTTTGACAACCTTTTCTCTGCGATTGATGCATTCTTCATGAAACCTAATTCACAACTACCCAAAAATCCGTGTAAATTGAGATGATGGATTGTTTTAAACTTCTTCATGAACTTTGCATGTAATTCACACCTCTTCGGCTTGGAATGCTATGAACTTGGTGATTGTTTGAATTAGAAACGTCCATAAAAAGCCCATTTCATATATACTTCATGACTTCTTGCTTGTAGAAAGAGTGAAGACATGTAAGATTGGTTAGGGTTCCGATGCAAGCAAGTGCGATGTTTGCTCCTTACTTGTCTGTTGATTTAGTACTCGTAGTAGAGATAAATCTCCAACTAGCATGGTACCTATGCACCCCACGGTCTCTCGTTATGTTTTGATAGTAATGATATATATAACTCAGTATGCTTTTAGCAATACTAAAGATTTAGAGATGTACAATAAGGATATATGAATATATGAAGGGCCCATATCACATCAATGAGCCAATAAAAACAAAATGATGAATAAAAATCAAGCAACTAATTAAGAAGAATATGAATAGGTTGGTAAATGTGAAGACGTACATTGCATTTGGGGATACTTTAGGAGATATTACCCATGTAAAATGGGGAAAAAACTCCAAACAATAGATAAACCAATCACATTATGACAATTGTCCAATTTATTTCACTCAACTTTATATTTGTTTATTTTCTCATTTGTTACTTCCTCCATCCCATTTTTATCTTTCTCTTTGTCAACTTTTTTTGTCTCAAAATGATCTTCTAAATGTTCATTAAATACACTCGTTAACCACTAATTTTGCATCGAAAAAGTATGTCTTTTGTATTAAGGAGGATCAAAATGGGATGGATTCGAGTAATTTAGATTAGAATAATGGATATTAGATTTTTTATGCCTTATTTATGGTTTGTACTTTGGCTGTAGAAAAGCCATTGCACCCGCTTCTAGACTCCCGCCTCCGGCTGGTCTGCTGCTCTCATATATAGCTAGTCCTAGACTTTGCAAAACTCACTCGAATCGAATGGATCAACTCGAATGACCTGAAATTCAAACCGAGCCGACATTCGAAATAGTTGAACCGATTTTGACCCGAAAATTGAAATGAACCGAATCGAAACCGAACCGATCCGAATATAATTGAACCGATTATAACCCCGAACCGAATCCGAACCCGATTTTGACCCAAACCTGAATAAAAGTGACCCAAACCCGAACCGACCGTAATCTGAATTTGACCCGACCCACATTGTTTTTGGTGGGTCTCTCAAGATGGATTTTTGTGCTTGTAGTGGCACAATTTTGATCGACCTCAAATCTTATTCAAGCGGTACTATACCAAGGGATGGTGGTGGAGCCGATAATATTGTAATGTATATAGTTAACCTGGAACCATACTCGAAACCTACCCAAACCGACATTGACCCAATTTGAACCGAAACCAACACGAATTTAACCCGATTCGAAAGTAACCCGAACCAAACCCGAACTCGACCCAAATGAGATTGACTTAAAGTTGAACCGAATCGAAGTTGACCCGAACCGAAACCGAATGAGATCGACCCAAAGTTGACCCGAACCGAACTTAACCCAAACCAGAACACGAACACGAATTACCTAATTGGCGAGGCTTAGCTAGTCCTATCTTGAAACTTCAAATCCATAGGATTAAGAGTGAAGGTTTGCTCGGGAGAGTCTCGAGTCACCCTAGAGGGGGTGAATAGGGTGATGAAAAATTCTTTGCGAAAGCACACACCTTTTGACGAGAGAAGAGTCAAAGACAGATTCCGAGTCTAAGCAGGGGTCGGAAAATATTAAACTCGGAATGTAATGAATCGGAATAAACACGTTCAGCGAGGTACAGTCCGAGTCTAGAATGAACTCGAAATAGAACACGAGAGAATTTACGTGGAAACCCTCCCGGGGCAGAAAACCACGGCCCGTGTCAATCCGGACACGAAGTCAAATCCACTATTTTGAGTCCACAAAATACCGTGAACTTGATGCGAACCCGAGTTGCTCCCTTAGACAACTCTATACAAGTTTTCCTAGACTCGAAATTCCCTTATCCGATCTAGTACTTCCTAGCTGAGATAACCCTTACAGCTAGGGACAACTAAGCTGAGTTAACCCTTACAGGCTTAGTCGAGGGACCTTACTAAAGAATGTAAGAAGTGTTTGTAGTCGAGTACAAGACCTTACAACTCGTAAAGTAATGAATTACGAGTGGGAGTTGTAAGTTGAAGATTGAAAGTAAATACAATAACTTTGTTCAAGTTGGAGTATTGACAATATGTTCGGCTGTCTTCAAGTCTTGTGAAGTGGCTTCTATTTATAGATAACCCGAGCGAGTAGCCGTTATCTTCATCTGCTGACCGAGAGTCCTCTCGTGACCGTTGTGAAAGGCTTTCGAGTCACTCGGAAAGTATCCGTTGAAATATGGACGTTGGACAACGGTTTAACTCTCTTGGAAGTCCCAAAACCATCGGTTGTGTCTTGAAAAATGAGGTGGAAACCACCGTTAGGCTTAGCGTTCAGTTTTCGGATATGGAAGCGAGACGGCTTCGACACAATCTTCGGGACTAGAGCGAGTGTAGGTGAAAAGCCATATCTGCAGGTGATTTGACATTCGCAGCCGAGCTACTTTTGTAGTTTGAAAAGATATCCTCGATTGAATAACCTACAAAAGTAAAACACCTTCGGTTCTCAAAGTATAAAATACTTTGGTCCAAGGTTAGACACGAGATAATAGAATAATTATGAAAATTACGTAATTGATTATACGAGTCGGAAGAAAAATGGAATTTTACGAGTCTAAAATCCATGATACTCGGAATTCCATAAGACTTAGTCTTAAGCAAAGAATCAAGTTCTATTAACAAATGTCGAGTGGGAAACACTTGATGTAGACTAAGCACGAAAAGAACTACGAATGCCGACTTTGCAAACAATAGAGTAAATAATCACAAGTCGGATTCCGAGTGAGAGTGGACTCGGAATAAAGAACAAGTTTTACGAGTCGCTAGCCGAAAGCGATTAAATAGATAAGTGAAGGCCGAATCGCATAGAAAAGATACTATTTCACTCAAGTAAGTTTCTAAGACACGAGAGAATGCCTTGGAATCAAAACACTATATGAATGACATCGTTATACCCGATTCCTTTTGCATGACTCGGAAAGATATAGAACGATTGTCCGAGTCTTCAATCTCCCCTTTTTGATGAAAGGCATTCCATACTTACACGAAACTTTGTTAGAGGGAAATAGAATGATTCCGAGTAGTTTGAGTAAAAGTAAGACATTATTGAATGAATCGGAGCAATGTATACTATATCGAGCAAAATAAAGTATGCTTGAACTCATTAACTCGGAAAATAAAGAACTCATAAATTGATAAGGAAATGCATTCGAGTTCATTAAAAAAATATTACAAGGGCGGAAAGAACTCCCCTAGACAAGACAACCAGTTTCGACTACATTTCTCCCCCTTGCCTTTCAGCAAAAACAAGAAACAAGAAGAAGGGAGAAAAGTACAAGTAATACACATAAGTTGTCCGGACAAAAGAAAATTTTGAAAAACGAAATTGCGGAGGCACGAGGAATCGTGACGCAGTGCATGGCTCCAACTAGGAAGGAGGGGATTTCGAGTGGAGGCGGAGGTGCGCGGCGGCGATAAGATCTTGACGATGTGCTTGAGCGCGGCGAAGGGAGAAGCAGGACAATTCGCAGGGGCTCGGCTCCGAGTGGGCGACCGGAGAAAGTGGATCGAGGGGTTCTTCCCTTGGGACCTCGGGGGCTGGAGGGGCTGCTCTGGCCGACTCGGCTGGAGGAGCGAGATCTTCGACCCACTCGGACCGTCGTCCGAGCTGAGTACAGCGATTTGAGCTTGGGAGCGAGGCTGTCCCTCGGCGGTTGCCACGGCCTCTTCTTCCCTTGGCCGGAAGGAGCTGCCTCGGCCGCGGGTTCCTCGGCGTCCTCCGCTGCATCTGCAGCTTCTTCCTCTGCTTCCTCGGCTTCCTCGCTCTCCGAGGAGGTCGGGCTGGGCTCGAAGACGTCTCGGATGTGTGCGAGTCATCCGGGTCTGAGCCGCCTTGGACCGTCTCTCTCGAGGAGCTCGGCCGGCTCATACGCTCCTTAACCGGCTCTCTCATCTCAAGAACGAGAGATTGCTGCTCTCGGTTTGGGGTCGACCGGTCTTTTGGTTGATGGTCGGACCACGAAGAACAGATTTGAAACCTCCGAGCATGTCTCCGAAATCGGAAGACACCGAGGTGATCTTGTCCATGAAAACAGGGGACAAGAGGGCGAGAGAGAGCTTTGGAAGCACTCGGAGGTGGAGGCACCACCAGGTGAAGAGGGAAGAGGGAGAGGGGTTGATTTCGAGTCCGAGGTGGAGAAGGAGGCCTCGGCTACGAGTTGTGAACCCGGACACCGGGGTTAGTTTCTCGGTATCCAGTACCCTCGGAGTTCCTTCTTGCCGACCACAATGGCCGCCTCGGACACCGCGTTAGGGTCGGAGGGAAGAGGAACTTGGAATTGTTTGAAGACAAGGGTGAGAAGAGCACCGAAAGGAAGGGAGGTGTTCTTCTTGGTTTGGAGTTGAGCCGGCACGGCTGCCATCCGCTCCAATGATGGAGGGGAAGAGGTCGACTTCGTATCCCTCCGAGGATATCGAAGAGGGCTTTGAGGTGCTTGGAGTTGGGGTTCTCCTTGCGAGAATGCTTTGTGAGAAGAAGGTTCTCATCGGCAGGAAACACTGAAGCCTGGCTTCGACTTCAAGCGAGTCACGGAAAAGTTCTTTCCGGACCCGGGGAATTCTTTAGCATACTTTTCAAAGAAGTCGTCGGCGACTTCGGTGAAGAGGATAGGGTTGCTTGTTCAAGAAAAGAGAAGAAACTTTGAACGGACGGTGAAGGAGAGAGGTGTTGATACTGAACGGTAATGTTCGAACCCTAGAGGTTAGAACATTTTCGAGTGAGAGAGGTGAGTATAAAACTTCGAAAGCGAGTTCGGGATAGATGAACTCGCTGAAACACAAGAAATGGTAGACTCCTGTGGTTTGAATGTTGGACAACCGGGAGAATTTGGTTGTTGGGAAGAACTTGTCGTCCAGCGCAAGATCTTTGGGTGACAATGGGTTTTGAAGGGGTTGAGCTTTACGGCTTGTTGGAGCGAGGCTTTTTGGAGGATGAAGAAACCCGAAAGTCGGGGTGGTTTCCTCTTTTAGGCATTGTGAGAGATGAAAAGATGAAACTTTTCGAAAGAGAAGGAGAAAAAGAAAGAGATGGAGGTGTAGAGGAGAAGAAAACGAAAATGGTAGAAGAAAATGAGAAGAGAGCGATCGAAAACTTACGAGAGAGAGAGAGAGAGCTTCTTCAACACTTGCGGACGATCAAGAGTCACTGTTCACGTAGAAGACTTCCGCGAGAAGGTTTTCGTTTGAGAGGGAAGGAGTTTTAGAATACCGAGAGGAAGATAGATAAACGTTATATATAATGAGTACGCGCGCCCGTTCACTATCCGTTAAGTAACTCCGTTCCGTCTTACCCGTCCATCGATCATTAATGCCCGGTGTGACAGTTCTTCTTCAACGGTTGAGATATCGGTAGTTTGAAATCTGCGGTTAAGATCTGATCGCGGCGCTCGAGAAAGAGAGAGAAAAAGAGTTTGAAATTATAATCCGAAACTCTCCATTGTTCTAGAGATAGCTTCGGAAAATTTGATGTCCAATTTTCTCTACATCCGAGTTTGACTCGGAAAAGTTTCGAGTGACTCGAAACACGAAATAACTATCAGCCCAGGTATCACATGATCAAGCTGAACCAATGGTTATTGACAACTAAAGCACATAGCACGAGAAAAATGCAAGAATCATAACGCGAAACTAAGCATTTAACATACCAAGCTCATTCAGAATAAAGCGAATTGATCTTCACCAAGAGGCTTAGTAAAGATATCAGCTAATTGAAGATTAGTAGGAATGAATTCAAGTGTAATGTCACCCTTTTACGAGTGATCGCGTAAGAAATGATACCGACTTCAATATGCTTTGTTTTTGAGTCTTGGACAGGATTCTTAGTGATACTGATTGCGCTTTGATTGTCACACTTGATTGGAAGCGAGTTGAGACATAGTCCGAGATCCTTCAAGTGTTATTTTATCCAGAGAATCCGAGCGCAACAAGCGCCGGCGGCAATATATTCAGCTTCTGCAGGTTGATAGAGCTACCGAGTTTTGCTTCTTTGAGTGCCGGGATATTAGGGATTGACCCGAAGCGGCAAGCTCCGGATGTGCTCTTTCGATCAACTTTGTATCCTGCGTAGTCTGCGTCCGAGTACCCGGTCGAGTCGGTTACGAGTCTCCGGAGTACCATAGTCCTAGATTCCGAGTGCACTGCAAGATATCCGAATATTCTCTTCACCGCGAGTGAGATGTGATTCCTTTGGATTAGCTTGAAATCGTGCACATAAACAAACACTGAACATTATATCCGGTGCTGCTTGAAGTAAGATATAGCGGTGATCCAATCATACCTCGATAGAGTTTCGATCTACTTGCTTTACTGTCTCATCCGAGTCGAGTTTTATACTGCTTGCTCATAGGAGTAGATGCGTGCTTTGCATCTTGAAGTTTGTATTTCTTCAGCGGTTCCTTGGTGTACTTTGATTGATGAACAAAGATTCCATCTTTGTCTTGTTTGATTTGCGGCCCAAGGAAGAAATTGAGTTCTCCCATCATGCTCATTTGGAACTCTTGACTCATCAACTCAGAAAATTCTCGGCACAGAAATTCATTAGTAGCACCGAAAATAATATCATCAACATATATTTGAACAATGAGAAAATCTTTCCCTTTGGTCTTTATGAATAGAGTTTTGTCAATCCGACCTCTTTTGAAATCATTTTGAACCGGGAAGGCTGCTCGAGTCTTTCATACCAAGCTCTAGGGGCTTGCTTAAGACCATAGAGAGCCTTTTGAAGTTTGAAAACATGATTTGGAAATTCCGAGTTTTCAAAACAGGAGGTCTGCTCGACATAGACCTCTTCTTCGATAAAACCATTGAGAAAGGCACACTTAACATCCATTTGATATAATTTAATATGCATGCGGGATGCAAATGCCAACGGTATTCTAATGGCTTCAATTCTAGCTACTTGGTGCAAAGGTTTCCCCACAATCAATTCCTTCCTCTTGATTGTAACCACTGAGCTACAAGTCTAGCCTTGTTTCGACTACTACTCCACCCTCATCCAGTTTGTTTTTGAAAACCCATTTGGTTCCTATAGCTGGGTGGTCGGAAGGTCGGTTGGTCGGAGTCCGGACTTGGTTTCTCTCGAATTGATTCAGCTCTTCTTGCATGGCCTCTACCCATTCGGGTTCATTAAGGGCTTCTAGTGCATTTTTGGGTTCGATTAGTGAAATGAATGCGGTGAATGCACATAGATTATGAAGAGAAGAACGAGTTCTTACCCCACTTGTTGATATCGAAATAATGTTTTCTTGGGGATGACTGGAAGTAAATTTGAATGCTTTACCAGTTCTTTGATTCACCGAGGTTTGTTGGTTGAATTGCTTGATCTTCGAAGCTTGTTACGAGTGATCCTCTTCATTGACTTGCTCGTTACGAGCGACCTCTAGAGTTGTCTCATTACGAGCTTCCTCGTTACGAGTGGTCTTCTTCGAGTCTTTATAGACTCATCTTCGTCATCATCCTTTCGAGCTTCGGTTCGAGTATGAAGATTCACTTGGTTTTCCCTGTTCAAGCTCATCAAACACTACGTGGATACTTTCTTCCACTTTGTTAGTTCTCTTGTTGAATATACGATAAGCTTTGCTATGAGAAGAATAACCTAGAAAAATTCCTTCGTCGACCAGAGCATCAAACTTGGTCGGATGATCCTTACCGATTGTTGTGGACAAAGCACTTACACCGAAAGATGCGAAATAGGAAATATTTGGCTTCCTTCCTTTGTAGAGCTCATAAGGTGTTTTCTTGAGAATGGGTCCGATGAGGCATCGATTGAGAGTGTGGTTAGGCTGTGTTTCTCGCCTCTGCCCGAGAAATAGTAAGGCGAGGTTGTGTTCAATCATCATCGTCCTTGCTATTTCTTCAAGAGTTCTGTGCTTTCTCTCAACTACTCCATTCTGCTGAGGAGTTACAGGTGCTTGAGAAGTTGTGAGAAATTCCATTCTTGTCACAAAACTACGAGAATTACGAGTAGTCGAACTCCCTTCCATGGTCGGTTCGAATCTTTTGAATCCGAGTACGAGACTCAACTTGAATCTTTCTACGAGCTTGCTGAATTCCTTGAAGGCCTCATTCTTATGCTTCGAGAAAACACACCCGGGTAAATCTTGAAAAATCATCAATAATAACAAGTATGTAAGATTTACCTCCGAGACTCTTTACGAGGATTTCACCACATAAGTCCATGTGTAGTAATTCAAGCACGTTGGATGTGGAAGCTGTCTTCAGAGATTTGAATGAAGATCTGACTTGTTTCCCTTTGGTGCATGCTCCACATACTTTATCCTTCTCAAACGCACGGTTAGGTAATCCTCTAACCAGACCAAGAGATGCAAGCTTTTTGATAGTATGCATGCTAATATGACCTAATCTACGATGCCAAATCCAAGAATCATCTTGAAGATATGCTTTTAAACATGATAAGTTCTGACTTGGGTCGAGAGAGAGGAATGATGTAGGTATTACCTGATCTCTTACCCGAGAGCTTTACCTCTTTGGTGGTCTCATCCGTGATGTAGCACTTGGATTGAGTGAATTTTACCTCTTAACCTTTGTCACAAAGCTGGGAGATGCTAAGTAGGTTGTACTTAAGTCCTTTGACAAGGTAGACTGGGCTCACCGGATTGTTTCCATTACCAATCTTCCCAATGCCCACTATCTTGCCCTTGCTATCATCACCAAAAGTCACCTTTCCTCCTTTATATGACTCCAGCTCGGAAAAGAGTCCTTGGTCACCTGACATGTGTCGAGAACATCCGCTGTCCAGGTACCGGTGTCCTTTGATCTTTTACGAGTGACCTCTTGAGGATCGGTTTCCTCATTATCCGAGTACGTAGTGCCGAGTCGACTCTTTTTCAGCTACGAGTCGGTGATTGCCATTAGACACTTTGAGTCATCCGAATCCTCGTCGTTTTCGGATGAATCCTCGTCACTCCATGTTGCCATCATGGCCTTTTTCTTCTTCCTGTCCCTTCTTCGTTTTGGACAGTCCTTGACTATGTGGTCTTTGCTGCCACATTCAAAACATCCGGCATTCTTAGACAAAGATAACTTTGAAGGTGAAGAAAACTTACCTTTTACTGTCTCTCTTGTCCTTTTTGTAGAATTCTTCTTTTGGCCTTTTATCCCATCTTTTGTGCTTCATCATTCTCTTGAAGCCTCTTGCAATGAGTGCCATGGGATCATCTTCGAGTCGGATGAGCTTGGACTCGCTTCTTTGGATTCCGAGGCTTTAAGCGCGATGTTCCTTTTGGAAGTACCCTCGGCATCTTCTTCTTCCAGATGTATCTCATGGGTCGAAGCTTTCCAATGAGCTCGTCTCGGCTTCAAGAGTGAGAGGTTACGAGCCTCTTCTATGGCGATTACCTTCGGACCCCATCGTTTCTTGGGTAGGCTTACGAGAATTTTCCAGGCACATTTCTTCATGGGAGATTTTCTTTCCCGGAGATTTGATATTGTTGGTGATCTCGGTGAAGCGTATGAACATCCGAGTAATGTTCTCTTCGGCTCCATTTTGAAAAGCTCATATTTGTGAAGATACTTGGTCGATCTTCGCTTGTCTCACCTGGCTTGTACCTTCGTAGGTGTTGACCGAGTGTCCCACACCTCTTTAGCGAGTCACGAGCGGAGACTCGATTATATTCTTCCGAGCTTATGGCGCACATGAGGATGTTCATGGCTTTGAAGTTCTTTACGAACTTCTCCGCCTGTCGGCGTGAACTCGGCCTTTGTCTTTGGAAGGATTCCGAATTCATCTGTCTTCGTTGGGATGTAGTTTCCTTGTTGTATGATTTCCCATACTTCTTCGTCGTGATCCATAAGGAAACATTCCATCGGCTTCTTCCGGTGACCGAAATTTGAACCTTTGAATTTTGGTGGCCTGTTGGAAGATCTACCTTCGTCGAACTCTCCGGTGTTACGAGCCATCCGATCTTTAAACCTTTGGACTGTTAGATCCTTTACGAAAAGGCTAGGCTCGATACCAATTGAAGGTTTGCTCGGGAAGAGTCCGAGTCACCCTAGAGGGGGTGAATAGGGTGATGAAAAATTCTTTGCGAAAGCACACACCTTTTGACGAGAGAAGAGTCAAAGACAGATTCCGAGTCTAAGCAAGGGGTCGGAAAATATTAAACTCGAGAATGTAATGAATCGGAATAAACACGTTCAGCAGGGTGTCTCGAGTCTAGAATGAACTCGAAATAGAACACGAGAGAATTTACGTGGAAACCCTCCTGGGGCGAGAAAACCACGGCCCGTGTCAATCCGGACACGAAGTCAAATCCACTATTTTGAGTCCACAAAATACCGTGAACTTGACAGAACCCGAGTTGCTCCCTTAGACAACTCTATACAAGTTTTCCTAGACTCGAAATTCCCTTATCTGATCTAGTACTTCCTAATCGAGATAACCCTTACAGCTTAGGGACAACTAAGTCGAGTTAACCCTTACGACTTAGTCAAGGGACCTTACAAAGAATGTAAGAAGTGTTTGTAGCTGAGTACAAGACCTTACAACTCGAAAGTAATGAATTACGAGTGGGAGTTGTAAGTTGAAGATTGAAAGTAAATACAATAACTTTGTTCAAGTTGGAGTATTGACAATATGTTCGACTGTCTTCAAGTCTTGTGAAGTGGCTTCTATTTATAGATAACCCGAGCAGAGTAGCCGTTATCTTCATCTCGCTGACCGAGAGTCCTCTCGTGACCGTTGTGAAAGGCTTTCCGAGTCACTCGGAAAGTATCCGTTGAAATATGGACGTTGGACAACGGTTTAACTCTCTTGGAAGTCCCAAAACCATCGGTTGTGTCTTGAAAAATGAGGTGGAAACCACCGTTAGGCTTAGCGTTCAGTTTTCCGGATATGGAAGCAGACGGCTTCGACACAATCTTACGGGACTAGAGCGAGTGTAGGTGAAAAGCCATATCTGCTAGGTGATTTGACGTTCGAAGCCGGCTACTTTTGTAGTTTGAAAAGATATCCTCGATTGAATAACCTACAAAAGTAAAACACCTTCGGTTCTCAAAGTATAAAATACTTTGGTCCAAGGTTAGACACGAGATAATAGAATAATTATGAAAATTACGTAATTGATTATCCGAGTCGGAAGAAAATGGAATTTTACGAGTCTAAAATCCATGATACTCGGAATTCCATAAGACTTAGTCTTAAGCAAAGAATCAAGTTCTATTAACAAATATCGAGTGGGAAACACTTGATGTAGACTAAGCACGAAAAGAACTACGAATGCGACTTTGCAAACAATAGAGTAAATAATCACAAGTCGGATTACGAGTGAGAGTGGACTCGGAATAAAGAACAAGTTTTACGAGTCGCTAACTGAAAAGCGATTAAATAGATAAGTGAAGGCCGAATCGCATAGAAAAGATACTATTTCACTCAAGTAAGTTTCTAAGACACGAGAGAATGCCTTGGAATCAAAACACTATATGAATGACATCGTTATACTCGATTCCTTTTGCATGACTCGGAAAGATATAGAACAGTGTCCGAGTCTTCAAAGAGTTCTTGTTTTTGTTCTTAAAGAGAAAACTCTCTCATTATTATGAATCTATGATGTCAAATGTCTGGGTTTCGTAACATATTAGGATCTAATCAAATATTATCGTCCGATTTATGACGATAGATGAATGGCTTCAAGCTTGGAAAGCAAAATCGACAAAGTTATTGATGAAAGCGATTGCGGATTGTTGTTCTTTCCTAGAAACGTTTGTTGGATCTGCTCGAATCACATCCCTGAAGAACTCATCCAAATATGTAGCTTTCTTAAGGAATAGGGAAATTGTGAAGAGCGACTTTCATATTTCGGTCTCTGCCCACATAGACGAGAAAGGCTCCTGTCATAATTTAAGCATGCCCTTGATGCTTTCGACGATGGTCACATATTTGTCGAGTATGTATTTGGTGGTGCATCATCCGAAGGGGATGTAAACATCAAAAGGAAATCGGGACTACTCAATGCTTATTCTGTACCCTATGAAAGTAGTTTATATTAATGCCTGGAGACGAATAGTTCA
Source organism: Talinum fruticosum (assembly GCA_021018815.1). NCBI lineage: Eukaryota > Viridiplantae > Streptophyta > Magnoliopsida > Caryophyllales > Talinaceae > Talinum > Talinum fruticosum. The sequence continues at coordinate 2,283,022 of JAITYX010000075.1, read as the reverse complement.
TTGTGTAGGCATTACGATGATAATTTGCCATAGAAGCGGATTTGGACCCAAGTAGTGTGGATTTGGAATATGTTCAACGACCAAGACAATCAATTCTAATGTGTAAATTCTTTTCCATAAGAAATGCCGCAAAAATGTCTACATTTTTATAAGTTACTGATTGCAAAATTGCAAAGTTACAAGTTCAATTTCTTGAATACTATCACCTTATAACTGAATTTTGTTTACTTACATACATACATATGTAACCTTGAAAAGTGATATGGGTGATATATAAAAGAAAATTTCAGTTGTAGGCTGTGGCAACGTAGTTGGACTCCTCATGCCGAAACTAGGAATTTAAATTATGAGTATTGCCTTCATATGTGTGCGTACTTATTTATTTTTTTATGAGTATCGATACCTAAATTATATCCAAATTAAAGAGATTTAATTAGCAGGTAATACCACATTATTCTCATGGACATCCCGGGATAATAACGACCATTACAAGGGCTAACCTAAATAGTAATGAACCACAAT